>BRZM01003569.1:6925554-7118054 GCA_033238685.1 Lates japonicus
TCTAAAGCGACTTACAAACGAGGGACAACACTCAAGCTTCAGAGCAGTAGGAGAGCTAGAAGTAAGCACTAAGTACTAAATCTGTTAAATAAGGCAAAGTGGCGAGGAGATCAATTAAAGAAGTGCACCGTAAGTGCATAGTAAGTGCTAGGTAGGGTGTTAGAGGTGTTAGGAAAGGGGGTGCTCTCGGAAGAGTTGAGTCTTCAAGAGATTCTTGAAGATGGAGAGGGACGCTCGGGGAACCACAAACAAAAACAGTCTGGATTGCAACTGCCTTATGTGCAGACTTTGCATAGTTCCTCCGGAGCCATAGAGTAAAATTAAAAGGCAGAGTAATATTCCCTACGATAAAATGATTTTCATTTGTAAAACTCAATGTGACCCTTTAATCTGTCTCTTGTAAGTCGTTTAATATTTTCCTAAGTGAAATATTCAGCTGCTGGGGTATAATATAACTCTGGATTCACTCCTTCCATGGAAAAGTGACCATATGGGCACCAGAATTTAATCTCCAGGTAGGCTCTGCTTGCTGCCACATCTTACTGTTAGAAAGTTACAGACACAGATCTTTGTCCAGTTTACAATACAATTTTCATTTTCTGCCATCAGTTCTTTGGTAACGTGTCATTTCTTCCCCCAAAACAGCTGTCATTTCAGAAAGAAACCCCCTCAGTTACAGTGTGGGTACCAGCTCAGCTGTGTGGATGGATAACAGTGATATGTGTGGTTCCCTGTGTCAAGGAGGTCATCACTTTTCAGGTTTGTTTGTAAGAGGGATATCTCAAAACCCTGTGAACAGCTTTCAGTGAATTTTCGTGAAAAGTTAAGGCATGAGCCAGAGACCAACAATAATCTTTTTCATGGACTACTGCAACGCCTGAATGACAAGCACTGAGATGCAGATTAATATTTTAGAATCATTTTATTAGAATAACAAATGTAGAGGACTGTGAAGCCTTACCAGACCTAAACACTCACACAATTTAATGGCTTACAGTCCTCTTCTCCTTTAACAGGAATTTAGGATTTTGAGTTAGTATCGTTCACTGTACAAAGCTCAACAAAGTGCTTTGGACATTTACATCTGCTCCTGTAGCCAAACTGTGGTTTAGACACTGGATTACAACCTTTGTCGTCAACTTTCCAAACCCTAACAAATAAAATCTCCACTTCAGTACTCCCACACACACATCTGCTGCTCTCTCTGTTGTTTCATTTTAATTTGTGTTTTATGTGTTTTGGGTATCATTGTTATGGATTGTTATTCTTATGCTTGTTTGCTGCAAGGCAAATTCTCTTCCATAAACATCAGAAGTTCTGAGCATAGATTTTCACTGCATGCTGTCTCTTTCTTTCTCTTTCTTTTTTGATGTCAAATAAATTTTCAAAGGTAAAGTTTGTAGTCTAATAAATGCGCTCATGAAATATATATTATAATGCTGGGTCAAATAGAACACATTTTCACCACACTCTTCATTAAATGCAAATATTACTTTGTGCCAAAGAAGAGTATTATATATATATCTCTATATATATAGATATATATATAGATATGCCAGAGTGCAGTGGTTCATGTTATGTTTTGTTTCCCTTTAATGGGGAAAAGAAAGGTAAATACGTTTTTCTACCAATTATAACGGAGTGAACTGGAGTGCTTGAAGTATGACTGCATCCCAACACTATGGATGAATGTGCTGTACAGCAAATAAAATAAAAGAGATTCTTTCAGAGTCTGACCACATGTTCTGATCATTGCATCACTGTTACTGGTTATCAACATTAACTAAAAAAGTTAAAGGTTAATTAGGCTGATTAAAAACTGAGTGTCTAGCTAAGAGTCTTGCCCATGAGGGTATGGGCTTATTGCAGCTTATCTTAAAGTAATTAAATCTATTAAGCTTTCTTTTCTCCAGACAATAAGTCTGGTGCATGCAGAAGTACAGGGTGTAAGCCTCTGGTTGAACAACAAAAAGATGATGAGTGTTACCCTTCAGACAACATCTTCTTGACCCTCTCCTTCTCCACTGTCAGCTCCACTTCAGCGCTCTTACTGCGAAACAGCTTCTCCTCGCCCGGCCCATTAACTGTCAGCAGCGGCGGAGAGTGATGCTCCTCTGACAACTCCTGGACCAACAACACATGAACCAACACAGATGTCAACACAAACAGGACATGAGCTCTGTTATAGGGTTAAAATGGAAATCTACAGCAGCTTTGTAATATAGTGTCAGGGCTTCTTGGAAAACAATGAAAAAGAGAGGTTCATTGATGTTTTTCCTTTCTCATACATGACAGTAAACTGAATATCTTGTTGGTCAGACATAACAAGTCATCTGAAGACATTACCTTGGGTCTTGGAAAATTGAGCTGGTAATTTTTCGCCACTTTCTGACATTTGTTTTTAGTCCAAATGACTAATTGATTAATCAAAAAAATAACTGACAGATTAATAAAATATGAAATGAAAATAATCATTAGTTGCAGCCATAAAAGACGAGGTTAGATACATTGGCACCTTTTGCGTAGTAAGTGTTGAAAACCTGATTAAAAAAAGGGACGTGTCTCAGAGTTGGTTGGGATCACACTGTAAATCGTCCTGAACTACATTGCAGTTCTCCTATCAGAGGACATGAGTCCTTTCACAGAAAGTGCCTGATTAGAGAACAACAGCACTTGAAACAGGATACAACAAAATTTTGTCTGCACTTTTTCCACATTATTTTATTCAGAGCAGTTGCTCTAAATTACATTCAATATGCCAACATGGCCGTATCCAAAGATTACTGATTGTGGATGTTACACTCTTGATAAGATTAAGCACAGTTAATTAGATTTTGGCTCAGAGGCCCGGGCTTGAGCTGTTGACAGGCCCATTAGTGTCTCTATATTCAGACCTGTCATCAGAACCAAGTGGACGCGACACAGCAGCAAGACAGGACAGAACTCCACCTGTCAGCGCCTGATATGTCCCATCTGGGCTCCTGTAAACAGGCTCCATGCAAAGCGAGCAGCCATGTGTGCCGCCCAGCTGCCTTCTCTTCATACTGCCTCAGAGATCTGATTAACTTACTAACTAACTAACTAATCTAAATTTCTGTTTTTGTTGGGAAATAAATGACCGATAGTGATCCACCTGACTGCTTTTTGTTTAAATTACAGATTGTAAGCAAAACTACCTACAACCTTTATTATATAATTCATTTTAATACTTCTAAGTAATGACTTGTACTTGCTTGTTAATATTAACTATAAACACAGCGTGCTCGAAGATCTTCGAGCTAGGAATCCGTGTAAGGAAATCAAATCAAATCAAAGTCAGCAGTTCTTGTCTTTGCTTTCTTTTTCATCTTACCTCATTAGGAGTACCCTAAAGCATAACATAAAGGCTACATAAACTGAATGGTGATACAGTACAAGTAGAACCATTCGTCTTCCTCTCATGTCAAAAAGAGACTTTGAGTATGACATTACAGCATGCTGATGGCTTGACTCCAGCCTGGCACAATCAAGTCTAACCAATCTGCTTTGATATTTTCCTTCCCTGCTGCCCAGAAATGGGTTCAAGCTTCCTTTCACACAGTTTTGTGAACCATTTTCCTCAGTTTGAGGTTGTGTGATTGCCCAGTCTCACTTTTTAAAAGCGTGAAGATGAATTAACTAAGGCAAATTTCCGTAAACCCCCTCACCCCTCCCCTCGCCTTCTCTCTGCGTCTTTCTGCGAAGAAACCTAAACTTGAACTTGTCAGCGACCGAGTGCCTCAGTGAAGCATTACAACCCTGCACTTACTGTAGAAAAAGCTTGTATTATTAATTTAAGCTAGCCTGGCTGTATTCCCCTGAGGATGTCGGTTTATTATCTGTAGGTCAGCAGCTCTCTGTCTGTCCTTTATAGACGGATATGTAAATAAAACACAGCCGACTCGTGTGGATGAGCACCGTGTCCAGAGAGAGGAACCCGAGAGCAGGAGAAAATCAAAGCTAGGGCAACTCCAGTTCGGCCCCAAAGCCAACGGATCGGCTGTGCGTATCCCTGAATAATTCATGCTGTGAATCATGTTTAAGTCATAAATGGGATTACAAATTTACAGCAGTTTTTCCGTATGTTGTTCGCCAACAGGCCGAGTGGAAACAAGGCAGAGACATTAGAACACAAACCTGTAAACGACCAACGATTAATTAGCCGAGTTCAAAAGGACCTGCAGAGAATTTTCACTTTTAAAGGACATATCTGTATGTTCTCCAGTCTCTGGAGAATCAATAATATCAGTGAATTGTGCCTCAATTTTGAGGGATTAAATTGAGAAAACGGCTGGTGAATGTAGCCTGTGCATCTTAGATAAAACATGCAGATTAAATAACATTTTGTGTTGTTGCTGCGGTCGTTAACAAAGCTTTCTCTCTCTTTTGGAGGAAACACCCGCTGTGTTCAGAAACTAAACTTGCTCTGAAGTCAACTTTGATCAGACTCCAGCTGAATTATTGAGCATGATAGTCCATGCAACATTAAGTCTATGAACACCGCAGTCCTTAGACAAAAGAAGATGGTTGGTGTTTGTATTACTATTTGATTGCAGAGTGGAGTGTGTGTGTTTTGTTTTTTATTTTTACACACCTGGGAGAGCTGAGAGATGAACATGTCCCATGATGCATCAGGAAAACAGAGAGGGAAGGGGCAAATGAGGAGAAAGAGAGACAAATAGTTATTAGATGATTAAAACAATGCATTAAGCACTATTATTTTGATGACACAGCGATCCATCCTGTTCCCAGTTTATGAAAGCTTCGCTGTTTTCAACACTGGAGCTTTGTTTCTGCACAGCAGGAGCAGTGATCGCAACTGAGGGCTGAACAGATAGAGAAAACAAACTGTATCAACAGAGGAAGACAAGGTCAGAGTCCTGTCCACGCTGTTAGACTGACAGGTGATCCCTGGGAAACACAACAGCTGTGAGCGCTCAGCCACAAAGATAGAGACAGAATAAATGTGTTTTTTTCCATCGACAAAGTAAAATACAATTAATAGAACATTAAAAGGAAGAAAAACATCCACCTCAATACGACCTGCGAAACAAATGTGTATGTGAGGATGCGTGCGTTTTATCTTAACAATACCTCAAACCCCAAAGCAGTAACAAACATTTTTCGGGGTCCTCCTGAAAGGAGGCTTGGATTGTAATCGATAGGATGCCAGATATTTAAAATATTAAACAGCTTTCCTGAGAGCTTTCATCATGATGTCTCTGCTCCACTGTTCGTCTCTAGTACATCTACACTGTTTACTTATTTATCCGTGCGTCAGTCCATTTGCTCTCTTAGCTTTATAAAGCTCCCGTTTCCACACACTGTGTTTGATCGAGACCACAAATCTGCTTCATTTATTCATGCGTCCATGCATCAGAGGTACATGCTTAGGCTTCTCCTGAGGCACCTGTATTCTCCACTAAACAACACACACAGACTGACACATTCACTTATTTTTTTTGCTGGTTTTAATGCCAAGTCTGTGGTTTAAAATATTGATGACTGGCATTTCTGTCTGCCTCTGCATAGATACCATGTATGGGAGGAGAAAAGCTCCAATCAGCAGGCGCAAACAAATGACAGCTGTTACCTGTCAGAGGAGGGACACAGCGTCTGTATCCTGCTGTGCCAACACGTTTTTTTCAGCTGATTTATGGACAGAGATGTTATTTCTTCTATAATGTTTTATGCATTCATTTACCCTCACCATGTAGCTCAGTGGTTTCCAACCTTTTACTGTTTTACAAACGCCACAAGCCAGTGAGATGAGTTCAAGTACCCTTTCATTAACACCACACATGCTCAAGTTGTGTTTGTTTGAACAGATATTTTTCTGTTTAACACCATTAGCTGTATAAAGGTGGATATTTTTACAGTAATGTGTTCACACAAGACATAGTGATCCTGGTATTGTTGATGTTAGGCTTTGTCACCTAAACAGCTAAATCTGAGATTTCAACTTTTTATGCACTACTTTAAGCAAACTATTTTGACTTGTCCTCCCAAGTCGTCTCTAGTTTTTCAATCGCAGCCTCTAATGTTAAAAGAATAGTTTGGCATTTTGGGAAATTCGCTTATTTGCTCTCATGCTGAGAGTTAGATGTCAGGATCTCATGTCTGGCCAGTAAATATGTGGCACTGACCTTCTCTCTGACTGAGCTCGGTGGGAGGCCGCGTCATGATCAGTCAGCCCATCGTAGTTGGTGATTTACTGGTTATTGGGACAATAAACATACTAAAGGTCAGCCTCCCACCTATAAAACCAAATGGGTGGATCTGTTTAATGCAATTTTATTCATTCAAATTAGCTGAGTCTTTCCATTAACCCCCTGATAACTGCAGACGTACCGCCTGGAGCACCAGTGGAGAACGAACCCAGGACATAACTGTTTTCATTTTATACATGTTATGTCTTTCTTTCATCTTTGCGTTAAACATGCCTTAGCTCCTAATCATACTAACTCTGGTGCTGTTACAGTAAACTGAATAGCTCAAAATAAGTAGTCACACAAGTGAATATATTCAACTTTAAGTTTGCAGTTTTGCAGAATTCACTGTTGCTTTAAAGAATTACTGTCACTCCTCTGTATTTCTTCTTATCTTTCTGTAACAGGCAGGAGTTTCAGCGTTTTATGATCCCTCTTCTTGTCTGGTAATAATATCTGAGGTCACAATTTATTGGATAAAATTACAACTGGAATTTCGTTTGATGCCCACAAATGCAGGATGTTTCACAATTTTGCAATTTTCAGAAAGAGAAATACGAATAACATAGAAAACATAAAAGGATTTTTACGTACGTGCCTATTATCCTTACTGGAACATATAAATAAATTATTTAAGTAGAGCCAGATGAGAAAGTAGTGATACAGCTGTCATGGCCTGGTGGGTGTGTCCCTTTTATCTATCCTAATATTTCAATATATGTATGACAATTTCATCTTGGGAAGAATTATTTGAAAAAACATTTGAGGGCTTTTGTGTTTTAAAATATATAAAAGCATTAATCCTGACATGGTTATGGGTACAGCTCCCACTGGGACCACCGATAAGTCATCTTTTTTTTTTTTTTTTTTTTGAATAATTTTTATGTTTTTTCTTGCATAAATCTGTTTATCATCTCTGCACTTGTCTATTTGACAGTTCTCCCTGCTTTGCTCTGTTTGCCATTCTTCATTTTTATCTCACTGACTTCACCATCTCCTCTTCCATCTTATCTCTGAGCTCTGCAAACAAGCCTGAAAGCTGAAGCTTCACTGCCTGCAGATCCCCTGCTGCCAACCACATATCGCACTTAGAATATGTGCTCTGTAAAGCCCGAGGCTGCATAGATACAGCTCTGCAACACTGTGGATTGGTTACTAACCAGGGCTGTTACTGACCAGCTGGAGGTGATGCAAACCCTACTAACACGCTGGGTGAAGGAGAAAATACAGTATGTGACACTGCGGCTTTTCTCAAGCAACCAGCATTTTCTCTCTTTTTGTTTGTTTGTTGTGATGTAAGCTTCACATATTTGGCTGTTTATGCTGTATTTTTCCTTCTAGTGTTATTACAAAGTGGCCTTCCTCTTCTTCTGCCTTTGTTTTTGGTTCCATTCACTAACCTTTAACTGCAGCGTTGCAGTTATTATGATAAATAGTTACATGCTCAAAAACTGTAATCTGCACAGGTCAGAAATCCTTCTTGTTTTTGGTCTCGTTCCCGATACGTCCGAGTGTTTGTAGAAAGCTTTAACCACTACACACATTTTGATATATAAAACCCATATCAGCCTTAATGGAGCTCTTAACTTGCATTATAGCCTCTTTGGATTCCATCAATACTTGGCTGTAGTTCATACATAAAGCACCATCATGTACTCACACACCATAACAGTTTTGCTTCAATTGTGTATTGTTTCTATATCACACAGGTTCAGATACTCAGCAGTGAGGTGTTTTACAAGGTGCAGGGCTCAGTCACCAGTGAGAAGATGTGATAATAACCACAACAACGCCTCTACAACACCTCTGTGTTTACTGCCTGACATAAAAATCAATGACTGCTGTATTATGGAGAAATCTGTACAGGCTGCCCGGCTGCCTCTGACCCTGCCTGACTCTGGTTGCCATGGTAACATTATGTAACACCTCTGCTTGCCCTTGACCGGTCTCTGACCTCTGACCTCTGTGCAGTGTTTGAAATGTGTGTGTTTGTGCACCAGTGGTAGTATTTCCATCACATACTACTTTGTTCTTCTACTTCACTGCATTTCAGAGACAAGTAACTTTTTACTGCACTAAATTTATTTCACAGTTTTAGTTACTAGTTACATAGTATGTTAAGATTTTATTCAACTTAATATCAACTTAAATATAACTTATGGTGCATTTTTATAGAATAAACTACAAAACTGTAAAGAGAGCAGTTCAAATTAGCTGCAACTCGACCAACAACAACAGTAAAATGCCTCAGTAATAATTATCCAGTAGCAGACTGGGGTCACTTACACTGAGTACTACAACAATATTGAGCATTTTTACTTACCTACACTGTAATATAAATATTTTACTGATAATACTTTTACTTAACTAAGAAAGTTTTTTACTGCATGTGTTCTTACATTGCAGTATTGCTACTTTAACTTAAGTAAAAGATCAAAGTATTTCTCCTACCACTGGTGTGTGACATGCAGGGGCAAGAAATTCATTTCACACAAGTACAGCTGGCTAGAAATGCAATATCAGCACAGAACACATGCAAAACAGGTTCATCTGCTTTTTTTTTTTTTTTTCCAAAGAATGTCTTGTCAGTGTTTGACACATGTTCCCAGTTTTTGTCTATGCCTATTCCTGATTTCTCCACTTTGTTTTTCTTTACATATTTCACATATACTGTTGTTACTGTTGAACAATAAACCCCTTTGTAACAATGATAACTACAACTACAGCTCTTGGTACAAGTAAAGGTAAAGACACATGTCATGTGACCATGAACCTGATTCAAGGACTTTTATTTTGTGTATTAATCCCTGTCCCTGTCTCAACAATACAACAAATTACGAACATTTGGATCAGAAAGTAAGTTTTTGTCTACTACTATCATACTACTATATTTGTCTCCCCAAATATTAAGAATAATGAATAACTTTAACAAACTGAACAAAGATCTGAAGTCTGCATCAAATTACAAATGTAGTTTGATTTAAAGTGCAAAGAATGTAGAGAGAGTAGAGCAACAGTATTCACCTGTTTTTGAGAGGTTTCTATCCCAAAAATCTAAAAGCCATGAAATTCAAAAAGACACTGGATACATTCAGACTAAAGATGGAGGTTGATTGAGGGAACATTACTGATTAATTTGACCTTCCACTCTCAGGTCTGCCTTTGTGCAGCTCAGTACAGCATCAATACTCTGAGAAAACTGATATAAGTCCCCTGGCATGGTGAAAAACAATATTTAATAAAAGTTTATCGATAACTGTCAGACAGTTTGAAGAAATATTGTTCAATTTCTGCTCTCGACTTCTCGCGCTGTTGACCTCTGTATTGACGCTCGTTTTTTTGGTCGTATCCGCGGCTGTTTTCTCTCGGCTGTGCTGGATAAATGGACAAGACAAACCATCGGCTCTTATCTGAGTGTCTCAGAGCTGAAGTCGAGGTTGGCAGCGTGACTCTGCAGTCTCTCAGACCTGCTGAGTGGCTCTTTGTTAAGACTAATACACAGTGCAGACACACACACACACACACACACAAGCATTACCAAGCCTTTTACTCTGTTTTGAATCTGTGTCACCAACAACAACTAAGCAGACTCTTAATGCTAATACTCGGCTCTGAGGTTTCCAAAGAGTTTATATGAGACATTGTTTCCTCCATGTTTGTACAGTTACATCACAGTCACATCCTCCCAGAGTGTGCACTAGCTGTGTTGCTATTGTTGATGTCTGTAAATGTCAGAAAAACTGCCCCGGTAAATATCACTCTGCGTCTTGTAATCCACTCGTAATGTCATCACCAGATGGCTTTTGAGTGGGAGAAAAGGTGAAGGACAAAAAGTTTCTGCTGCAGGCAAACTTTCACTTCTCCAGCTGAACCTCACAGTTATCACGTCCACCAAGAAATCACATACGCTGGCAGGATAAAAGCTGGCCATTGTCCTTTCAGCAGCAGCAGCCAGATTCCCTTCAATTATAGATGAATCAGCTGCACTTCCCTCCCTCCCTCTCCCCTCCATCTCTCCTCTTTCCTTTCCATTCTCCCGATCCCTCATTCTTCTTTCTCTCAGTCCTGGTCATTACTGCCCCTCCAAACACCTTCAGCGACGGAGTCTCTTTCTGCCTCTCATCTCCATTTGTCATGCATGAAATCTTTTAATGGAGTTAACCAATGGGAGAAATAATGGAGCGGCCAGATGGGGATCCATCTAATCCCTGGCGATTCTGTATATGTTTCAAATAGAAACACAGCCACTAGGGTTCATTGCCATGTTACTGCTCTACTGTATTGGCCTGTGGGGTTACAAACACGTACAAAGTCCCTCCAAGGTCAAAATTTCAGTCTCTAAAACCCAAACCTGTTGTACATCCTTATCAAAGGCCATGTCCAGACCTAGGCATATCCATTTTTTCTTTTTTAAAATCATATTATTACCTCATACATTATAACACCACCGGTTTTTACATTACTATTACATTATTCCAGACATCAAACCTCATTTTACTCCCTATATGAATAAATTCACCCCAAATATTTTTTTAAATCATATTTTTCTTACACCTCATTACCCTAAATTCAGTAAACTAGAGTAAAACTATCTTCCATGCAGGTAATCAGATTTTTATTTAGTAAGGTTTGCTGCCATCTGAGAAGTCTCCCATCGTCCCATGACTGTGGAGGTGAAAGAGCCTCTTATGTGTGGTGCCAGAAGCATCTCAAAACTCAATTTAAAAAAAAAAACAACAGCAATGTGTCTGTTCAGGAACAATGTCCCAGTTACTCAGGATAATCCACAGACCCCTCTTGGGAAAAGTCTTTTTGTGTTTTTTCTCCCCTCCAGGAAAAAATACAAAAAACTGCTCACAGGTTTGAGGTTTTTTTAGAGAATGAAATTCCAGGCCAGCAAATGAAAAAGCTCTCATGAGGTGATTTATTGTTGTGTTATAAAATTACTAATAAATTAGCATAGCAAAAATGCATATATTAGGATGTAAATGTCTCTAATTTTTCACTTATTTTGGCTGATTAGAAGCTGGCATTTACAGAGCATGAGTGATCGGCCTCTTTGATATTTCTGTCAGATTGGGACAACTTTTTTGAGTAAGGGGAGTTTCCTTTTTCTACCTGGGAAATCCTGCCAAAATATGCGTGCGTAGACTAGACACACACAAAAGTTTTATGAAAGTACAGCAGTTCTTTACCTGTGGAGCTGCAATGTTGAGTGCAGGGTTGGCCAGTTCAAACCGCTCCTGGGATTTCTCCCTGGCAAGACGAGCCACTTCCTTCACCTCTTTAAACTGCTCTGCAAACTGTAGGAGGAGGGAGAGAAGAGACCAAAGTCACACTCACTGTGTGCCAAGATAACCTGAAAACTCATCACTGCAAGAAACACACACTCGTCCACATCTTCAATTTATTGTCTAGGTGCCACGACCTCTGACCTCAGAAATCTAGTTAATTTACTGATGCAGCTCTTGCAATGTAATTCATTTAATAACAGCTTGTGTTGAATGTGAAAATAAAAAAGCTGAAATCTTGGAGATAAATAAATACCACGAAAGCAAGTGTCCTGTGAAATCTGTGTCATGGTGAGGAAAAGAAAAAGTGTATTTCCATATGTGTGATGGAGACATTGTGTAAGTGTTGGTGTAAATATAATATTCAGCTGCATCACACGCTGATGCAAGACGTGTTAACACAAAGTGAAAACAGTGCCTTGATCATCACATCTCTGTCCTCTCCTGCTGCATAATCCATCTACTCTCTCTCTTTCTCTTTGTAATAACTAATAAATGAAAGACTCTTTGAGGTGTTTTGTTTGTAATGCTGAGTGATGTTTACCTGCTGCAGCTGCTGCTCTGTGGAGAAGCCCAGGCCGTAGACGGTGTTGGCCCGGCTGTCGGCCCACTGGCCAAACTTCTGGGAGGTTTTGGTGAAGGTCATGTTGGGGGTGATGGTGCTGTTGATGATGGCCTGGCACCACAGAGAATAAAAGAAGTAAAATATGGCATGAATAAAGTAGAATTACCACCTTGCGGTTGTATGCCTCTACCAACCAGTGAAGACTCAGCCAATAAAGCTGTTTCTGACAGAACACAAATCCCTACAGGCATTCTGGATACATATTGCATCCACAATGGAACAGATGGTCACTGTGACCTTTGACCTTTGACCACCAAAATCTAAGCAGTTCCTTGAATCCAAGTGAACGTCTGTGGCAAATTTGAAGAAATTCCCTAAAGGCGTTCCTGAGATATCGCGTTCAGCTGATAACCTGAAAGCTAAACACCTCCAGTCATGACTGTTGCCAGCACAGAGGAATAAAAAGCTGATAATTTATCCTAGTAGTAAAGATGGGATATAGTTATAATAAATATAAATAATATAGACTCTGACTCTGATTCTAACTGGCTGGTGTGCCGCATGTGTACTTGTGTACTGTGGATCAGACACGTGCATTTATCAAACTACTTCACACACTGAAAAAGCCTGTTTTCAAAAGACGGTAATTTTCAAGGACAATGAATTCACAACATCCGAAGCCAGTGAGGAGGAACATAAGTAATTCCTGCCACCTTTAAATGCCAAATTCATTACAGCGCATTGTTATTTTTCATTTGTACGTACTTGACCAGAAAATATGTAGATTTTCATCTGATTATCAAGAGGCCGACTATTCACTGAGCAGCAGCTCATTACAGTAAACAGGCTGGTGTATTTTTAAGATAATCATTGGTACATGATTGTAACATAAAGACAACAAGTTTAATAATTGTTATGAACATCTATTGGAAAATTTGCTGCGTGCAGAAAAAGACAAAATGTCTAAAAACCAGGCCAGAGAAAGAAAGAGAGCTAAGTGAAAAAGCTTGTTGTGGTGTGCGATGATCTGTTCAGTAACTAATCTCAAGTGAACAGTCTCTTTAGTCTCTTCTCCAGAAGCCTCTGGTCTCAGTGTAATAAATTGGCACAATTGGCTGATAACAACAAAGAGCAGTGTTTTTCTCTGAGTTTCATCTTGGTGCTAACAAGATATCCCGTCAGTGCTGCGACTCCCAGTTGCTTTAACATTGTTGTGGGTGTGGCATTACCAATGTGGATGTGTTATAAATATTCTGCTGACGACGTGCATATTTCACAAATGCATTCCCACCAACGACTGCCACATGCAAATGGAAGAACATTTCTGTTTCCATTTATTTTAAGAATGTCAGGATGGGATGCAGAGAGGGGGCTGAATCAAATGAAAGTCAGGAGAAAATGATACTAAACAAATGAAGAGCCCATACATCAATGCAACACTGAAACCAATCTACGGCGTATACACCAATCAGCCATAACATTATGACCACTGGTGGATGAAGTGAATAACACTGATCATCTCGTTATAACACGTTATAACACAATGTTCTGCTGAGGAACCTTTGGTCCTGACATTCATTTGGATGTTACTTTGTCACGTACCACCCACCTAAATATTGTCACAAACCAAGCACACACCGCTCCAATGGCAACAACACTCCCTAGTGTCAGGGGCCTCCCCCAGAAGGATAATGTTCCCACCACAGCACAAAAACTGTTCAGAAATGTCTCGAGGAACACGACAAAGAGCCCAAGGTGTTGACCTGGCCTCCAGACTCCCCAGATCCCAATCTGACCCAGCATCTGTGGGATGATCCAGAACAAGTCAGATCCATGGAGGCCCCATCCCGCAACCCACAGGACCCAAAGGATCTGCTGCCAATGTCCCGGTGCCAGACACTACAGCAGATCTTCAGAGATCCTATGTCCAAGCCCCAACAGGTCAGAGCTGTTTTGCCAGTATGAGGGGGACCCATGCAATATTAGGCAGGTCCCACAAGTACTGAATCAGATTGGGATCTGGGGAGGTTGGAGCCCAGGTCAACAGCTGTGGGTCTTTGTTGTGTTCCTTGAGACATTTCTGAGCAGTTTTTGTGCTGTGATGGGAACATTATCCTGTTGGTGGAGGCCCCTGACATTGGGGAGTGTTGTTGCTATTGGAATGGTGTGTGCTTGGTTTGTGACAATATTTAGGTGGGTGGTACGTGACAAAGTAACGTCCAAATGAATGTCAGGACCAAAGGTTCCCATGAAATGAGAAACCGTAAACCAACACTTTTCATCAGTCGCACTAAAAAACGTTCCAGGTCTTGTTGTTAACATTTCATTTGATATAAATATAATTATCAAAAACCTACAGCTTACTACATACATCAATGTGAAAAATGTGGTTTGACAAAAGATTCACTGGTCACCTCCATGACACTGAGCAGAATTATTTGTTTTTTTGTGTCTTGACCTGAAAATGTTACCAGATAATATGTGTACGTTGTATGTTTCCCAGGGAAGAGAGTCTGCTGCTGCTCATCAACAACTCCATGCCTGCCACGCTCTAACCTATGAAAAGCTTACATTCCCCTACCTTTGTCACCAGCTGGTCCCTTTCTGACCTTTCTCCTGCCTTCTGTCTCTTTAAACCACGTTGCACTCGTGTGTGTTGGGCTCTCACCTTAGTCCCACCCACGCTGATGATGCGGTAGACGCTGCGGCTGGCATCGTAGAAGAAGGACACGGTGACGGCGTGCTTGCTGGCCGGCAGCCAGTTGCGTTTGGTGGCCGGGTCGATCTGGAAGACATGAGCTCTGGCGCTGAAGATGGGCTGCTCTCTTTAAAACACACAAGGACAGAAAAACAGACCATGTTAACTTCATGTTACTGATGATCTATTGTTAAAAAGTAGAGGAGGGGATTTCAGTTGTTTGGTTAAAGCTGCTACTGTCTACTACACTCATCTGTGTGTTTAGTTTTGAACAAGCTGAGTAGAGATTCTCTGTAATATATTTTACTTAATTAAATTTGCATGAGTCAATGAACAACTTAAATAACAATATTTATAAAAACACATGTGGAATAATATGAAACATCAAATCACATGCTGATGCACAAACACATACATACATACAAATGGTGTAGAAAACAGCATTTATAAGCATTACATGACAAAATTCTAGATTACAAAACCAAATTATTACAAAGCTGCAATTATATTAAATGAATTATTTATCTTTTAAAGCCAGAACTGCAATTCTAAGACAAAAGAAAGAGAAGAGATTTTACACCATAAATGACAAATCCATGAAGTCATTTCTTATGCTACTTAAAACCCTCAAGTAGACACTTAGATACTTGGTACCTTCCATTACTCTGTACTTGTTACTGTCCCGTCAGCACCTGCTGGCAGTGAAGCAGCAGTAATCTTCTTGTCCTTACTGAACTTATCTCAGTAACATTTTATTTTGAAAGCTAATTTCTACCTTTATTCTATAGTGAGGGCAGCCCTAACTGAAATCCTTTTGTATAAATGTAAAAAACGTGTTTCTGTTTTACAAATGAGCTCAAACTGAAAAGTATGAGCTGTTGTTTGGTTGAGAAAGAACCTTTACTTTTAAGAAAACAGACAATATACCAGATTTAACATGGATAAGATTGAACAAAAGAAAACATAAGATAAACACACATGTGTAAGTGTGCACGTATACCTTTCGGACTGCACCTAATTTGTTTAAATGTTGTGCTATCAATCATTTTCTAACCATACGTGTCACTTTCATCAGGAGGCGAATACATCACTTCAGTCAGACCTCTCCATTTGTCACTCAGCTCTACCGCAAACAGCGAGGTGAGCCTGGGGTCAAGAGCAACATGCCTGATTTTTTAGCAGACACAAATCTGTCTGCGTGTGACACTCCCCACTGAGCCAGTTTCTCCGTGGAGAAAATTCACCTCAGGGGTTCTGAATTTAAAAGTGAGCCAGTGTTGGAAAATGTGAGAGAAACAGTTTCAGACTGTCACTTCAAGTCTAAAGCAAACTGCATCATTTACTATAATGCACACTCTCCACAGAGACAAGAAATATATTTTACCTTTTCCTCTGTGCCATTGAGCTACACTAGTTGTGGTATTATTTGTAAAGGTTTTGAGTATTTGTGACTGAAACTTACTGTACGACTCCACACGTAAACACCACAGGTGAAATGGAAATGTGTTTGTTCTGCTCAAAGAACAAATTTTGAATAATGATTTTTTTTTAATTCAATGTCTTACCAGAACCTTTTATTTTCTGCATAAAATTAAAGAAATGGAAATTGTTCACAGCCAATTTGTGCATCAGCCTGAACACCTAGGACCTTATTGAAATCATTTTTTCAGTGCTGTAAGCACCATAACTTCCATTTATTTACTTTTTATCAGGGTGGTGTCAGAAGTCTCGACAACAGAAAACCTTGACAATTAAACCAAACCTCTGACAAGCCCTGGTTAGAGCACATGTTTGCTGTAAGAGGGAGCATATGTTTTTGTGATTTGGGTGACATGACCCATTAAAAAGTTTAACTATGTCATATTTGTTAATATTACAATAAGTAGTGTACTTAGAACTTAATTCTGGCTCTAAGCAGAAGTTGTGTACAGTATAAGTATGGTTGCCGCCAACTACTGAACATAAATAGCAAAGCAAAACCCATGATACTACACAACTTCCTGTATGGGTTTGCTTCATTTTTATTTAATTTTAATGAGCCTCTGGTTTTAATCTTTAATAGAGGTGGCACTGTGAGTCTTCCCATTGCACCAGCCTGTTCTGCTGTGATGTTGGCTTTGTTCTTTTTGTTTTACAGCATGTATATAAATATACAACCTATAGGTGTTATTTTTGGATGGTATATAAAGCAATACATTTCAGTTAATAAGCTTCCATGTGTTGCTTCATGAGAAAAAAACAGGTCAACCGTGATAAAAATGCCTTCACAGCGATCGTTATGAGCGATGCGGTACGTGCGTGATGGAAAAAAAATGGAAATATCACACTCAAGAGACCTTTTTTAGTTCACGGATCAAAGCCACAAGGCTAAAACATCTGTACTCATCATTAAAATTAATTGGATATCATCATTATTTCATTTTGTTAATCGTCTGAGTGAAGACTGTGGTGACTTTTTTGGCACTTCGGGGCCCCACTGTCCTTCTCTGTGTACAACAACCATGGATCAAGTTATAAATAGGACAAAAACACTTCCAACTTCCAATTGTGATTTTTTCTTTCAGAGACCTCGAGGTCATTGATGAGCTCCCGGTGTGACGAGGCTATTGGTCCAAATTAAGCTGAAGATTTGCTAACCGCTAGCAGTCCAATTAGCCGTCCTGCTCTCTTTGAAGAAACTACATAAAGACTTGCTGTGGGGACTAACAGTGGGTAGAGGCTCACAGGACAACGAGGGACTACACAGGCACTATGGTGAATTCATGCAACATTACACAGCTAATAGAGTTTGCATAATGTTAATGTATGCAATGAGCTGTTCCCATTGCAAGTCAATTATATACCGACATTAATGAGGATAATGTGCGCTGGGAGGAGGCTCCGCTCTTTGTCTAAGCAAGAGAAATAACTATTTATATAGGTCAGCGGTGGCTATATGAAGCATTGTTCCTGATGGATTTGGTTGGAATTGCTGTATATTTGCATACAAACAATAGTCACCTTTGTTTCCACACAGATTACTGAAGCTACAGCCGACAATGGAGAACAGTAGCACAGCCAAGGAAACAGATTTAGGTGTCGTCCAGGTCCAGGACAGTAGCAGATACAGATGCAATAAATATAATTAAGTGAAGATACAAATATGGGTCTAAGTTAACTGAACAGCATGGAGTCACTGAGCAAAAATGACATGCAAACACATTAAACTAGCAAGTCTCAAATTTGTAATACACTTGGCTCTTAGGATTTGATTTATTGGTTTAATTTCAATTCAAATATTCTGATATAGGTACCAATATTCCTCACAGAGGTTGGAGGAATATTGGTACATAAATAGGATTTCTATGATGGTTGGGCGAGGACTCAAAAACAAAAAGCATGAGGTTTGAATTTTAGTTAAGCAGAGCAGGCAGGCGTTCAATTAATAAAACTGTTCTGCCGTCTGGGTTCAAGGCAGTTTAATGTTTTGGTAACTGTTTGGTTGCTGACAGCCAGCTAAAGTCCTTCTGACACAAATACTTCTGTGGGGGCAGAAATAAATGGATTTGTTCAATGAAACCTGCAGGTAATTTAAATGAGACACTAGCAGGCTAGAAGCTAACTAGCTTGCCTGTTTGTTTAAACTTGGAAGCGACTTCCTCATTTCCTATTTAACTGGGCATCAGCCCAATTAATTTGGTGAGGCCAACTGTTTTCTAACTTGTTCAGCAAGGTCATTATACGTCATACGTTCCTGCCTCCTGACCTCTTTCTATGGCCCTCTTTTTCACAGCAGAGATTCTGACATGTAATAGCTGAAAAGGCAGTGTAATTGATATCATTAATAATGGCTTTGCTCCATTTTGGTGTGTCAGTTCCAGGTCCCTGCTGTCGTGCATGCTGGCTCACAGGCATGGCATGGAGCAGAGGAGCCATTCATGTTCTCATTCACACCTGTGCTTTTCCTCTACAGAAAGACAAAATGTGAGCTGCCTCTTACAAAAATATTAATGGCAAAGGAGCTGCATGTATCAACATGCTGTTGCAACACCTTAGCTGCTTTTATAGCAGTGAGTTATCTGCCCATTTAGTCGATAATAGAAAATTGTTTGTAATGGTTTTATTATATTTTTATGATTGCAACTGACGGCTGTTTGGACTCATTAGTTGGTTTTTCATCATTGATGTATTTTTTCAGTCTGCAAAGACAAAATATAGTGCACCATGTTTTTCACATTGTAAAATGCTAGAACGAAAAATGCTTTCAAATTGGCCACACTGCTACAAACCAACCATGAAAAACACAAAAGCAGAAATTGTTGTCAGTCACTTAGATGAAAAAACTGTAAATTTAGCAATAAATACTTGAAGGTGACACCAGAAAAACTTCTCTTGGCTCTGCCTCTTAAACTGAGCCACTGATATTACTTCTGTCAGTATTTTCAGCCCAGTTGTAATTACAGAAACTTTTCATAAAACTTGAAGCTCAGTCTGCCGCCTGACAGAGACAATAACCACACTCTGTAACAGACAGGGTATCTGTAGGTTAACATGAATGCTGCTTCCAAGCGCTCAATCACTGCATCAAATTACCCAGCTGAGTATTTCAGTGCATGACTTATCACCTTTAAGAGCTACTGTGCAATTGCCCTTGATTATGACCATTTTAGCAACTATTTATCAAGTTAAAATATGTAGCAGCTAATGGTAGAGACCGTGATAAAACCATGCAGCTCCCCAATATCAATGTGTGTAATTTAATGAAAGCAAGATAAACCATTTTTCTTACGCTCACCAAAGAATGTTCAGGATATTACAACAAAGCTTCTCTTCAAGAGTTTGATCTGAGGTTTGTGGTAAACCTCAACATTTATCTCACTGTCAGGAGGTAAAAATCTGCTCCATACAGACAGACACAAATCAAGTACATTAACAGCACCATGAAAGTACTTAATTATACTCAATAAAACTAATTATCTTGCTTGATAACAGATAACCAGGGTGTTAAAGGCAATAAGCCAATAAGCCAAAAATAAATAAGAATTAACATCAAAGCAAAATAGCTTCAGTCAGGGTTTCCCTTCTATCATCTTAATGAGAAATCATGATTGACTGCTCATCATCTTCAAGCCGTCACACCGCATCACACAGAAATTAATGTCCCATCATTCATTTGGCCCATCTTGACGCTGCTCTGTGAAAAGCCTGTCAAGCTAATCAGCTCAGACACGTCAAGGTTTGATCATATGAGCAGAGTGAAAGTGGATTAAATTCCTCCCGAGGTGAGGGAGAGCAAACACTGCGCAGCAGCTCTCGACAGTCACAGAAGCCTTGTCTAAACTAATGCAGTGCAGTAAAGGGAAGTGGAGCCTGGTGTGCTACAATTAATATGAAACGGTGTAGCCTTTAATTAAATCAGGTGTTGTGAGGGTAAAAATGTAACCGACTGGGTAGAAGGAGACATCTGTTCATGTCTGACAGCTTGAAGAGCTGGTGCAGTGAGTGCAAACAAGTGAAATGTTAAGCTAAAGCTACAGAAATCAGCCCGACATCTCTGAACTGAGAGGATAACAAGTAAACAGATTTAATGTATATCTAATAAAAGAGAATAAAGTAAGTATATAGGGGCCTGGAGGGACATGTATTATGTGTATTACAATTTATTCTTTACTGATGTATTAACAAATAAGCAGAATCTTAATTTGTAGTGGTGGTTAAAGTGGAGCTAATTTTAACTCATTTATATTCTGCTGGGTACTTTAATCTATGTGCTTAAATGCACCGCTGTATTTTATAGATTGTTCATACCGCATGTGTGTAAATTCTAGCTCTCTATTTAGTACAATATTTCCCACTGAAATGTATTATGAGTTAAAAGAAGCAGAAAGTAGTATAAAACGGTATATAACCGGTATATACTGTATATAACCAGTTCAGTAAATAGACATAGCTGCTGTCTGCCACTGCTGCTTTGTGACAGTACAGCAGCGTGCTGAGGGGTACCCACCTCCTGCTGTGACCCAGGGGCCTGAATCCAGTGAGGGATCATCTGGATCAATTATTGTTAATCTATTCCAGGTCATACGTACATACATCCGCCCACCCCTCCCCCTCCTTCATACACACTGACTGTGATTCATCCATGCATGAGTGGAGGGAGAACTCTGCTCAGATTACAGTTCAGTAATTAAACAGGTCAAAGAGATGACAACATGTTTTTCAAGGTGTAATCTGTATGTGGATTATATGTATAATGCAAAAAGAACGTACCACCAGACACTAAAGTAAAATCCACTGAAAATGAGAGGCAACTGTGGTACCTGTTCACTCAGAAATCATTCTGATTACCAGTACTATTAAAGCTCTATGAGAGTAATAACAAGCTAAGCCTGTTTCAGATACAGGTGTTTTTAATTAGAACTCTTCCTATGGTTTAAGAACACCAATTTGCCTATCATAGGAAATGTGGAGGTATTTCATAACTTAAAATACTTGCCCTTAACTAAAAAGTCACGTCAAGTTAAACGCACTGGTCACAGCCAACTATGTCCTCACACTGAGTTCTTCCTAAATCATTTTTTTTCAGAGTTAGAGCTGCAGCTGACAATGATCTTCATAATAGATTTGTCCATTATTTTCTCCATAATTCGATGATTTCATGGTCTTAAAAATGCCAGCAAATAGTGAAGAAAAACAAAGTCTGCCCAGAGGCCAAGGTCACGTCTTTAAAAGTCACATTTCATAAAACAGAAGAAAAGCAGCAAAACTGTGAAGAAGTTGAGATGAAGTGTGCAGTGTAAAGGTGCTATATGCATGTTTTTGCTATTGCTACAACACCAGTCTAGAAGAAAAGTTGTGAGTTCAGCATCAAACTTCATTCCTCTACTCACCAAGAGCTGTCTCCAGTGGTGAGAAGCAACACCTGTTCCTATCACTTCTTTTATTCTACTGAAGTTAGCATGCTAACCAGCTCGTAATACCACTTTGTGACAGTCAGTCACTGTAGCATCCGGGCTGCTCTCAGTCCAAAATGACAGGATGAAGAAGTAGCTCCAATCAGGGGGTGTATTCTAACCTCTTGTAAATGTAACAATGGCTGAAGCTAGTGACCATTATTATCACCACCACCACCACCCAGTCCTGGTAAGAAACCATGTCCAGCGGCAAAGAAAGGAAGTGAACCAGAGAAAAGCGGAGGTATTTCCTTCCCTTTTTCATTTTGCTTTCCACCACTGGAGACATCTCTTGGAGAGTAAAGGAATGAAGTTTGAACGCTTCTTCAAAACTGGTAAGTGAACAGCTGTTAATGCTAATGTTGATGCTAATGTTAGCTATGTAGTCATAACAAAAACGTATACATAGTACATACTTAGGAAGAAAAATTAAAAAAAAAAAAAATATATATATATATATATATATATATATATATATATATATGCATATATATATTTTAAAACATCTGCCTACATTTTTAGTGCCTAATCTACAGAAACTAAACTGAGTTACCTGAGAAGCTTTAGAGAGCTGGTTTTCTTACAGAAACTCTGACACAACAGTCTGTTCCAAAACCGCTTTTTCATTTATGAAGAACGGCAAGTACATTCTCCTTGGGATTTCTTTTTATTTGTATTCAGGGTCAGAGTGGAGGAGACAGAAAAGACAGACAGGTGAAACCTGGGAGACACATGAGAGAAAGCTCTGCTGGGATCTGAGCCCAGGCAGGCAGGCTATCGGGGGAACGGGGATGAATCCTCAAGTATGGTTCAAACCTCTACGGGCACAACCACTTTTCAAGCCTTTCTGGGACATTTTATCTTCTTTTCTTCACGTCTTTGTATTCGTGCACCACACAAGTCTTCAGCAGTCTGTCGCAGGGGAATGTCACTGCTGGATCATCAGATGATTTTGATGTGGTGCCAACTGGCGGCTTAAAAACTATGCTCTCCCTCAACGATACTTCTGAAACTTTGCCTTAAGAAAACCTTTACTTGAAATTCTGCCATTGTCACAGGATGGAAGAGTAAAGGAGCTGAGTCTGAACTGATCATTGAGGTTTTAAAGTTTTCTTTAATCCCACTAACTGTCCTCCACATCCCCCATAAAAGCACAGCAATGACACTACATAGAGGAGGAGGCACGCAGCCCTGAGGCCATCAGCTACACCCCACCCTCATGATAAATGAATTGTCTTGAAGCATTCAGATGTATTTCGAGGATATGGGTGTACATACAGGGATGAAATGTCCGACTGAGCCAAACAAACAACGCTTTTCCTCCTCCAGTCTGTCCCCTGGAAAGGCTTCTGCTGAGCATGCAAGCTCTTTCTCAGCTTCACATTCATACAGATGAAATAATTCCTCCCAGGGACAGGAAAATATTACAACGGTATTTGGCTGCATCCTGCAGCAAAGGCCATAAACAGAGGGACTTCTATGATAGCTCCATCTGGACGAGCTGGAAAACAGACAGTAGGAGGGCTGAGCTTTCTACACGGAGCCATCAGAGAACAAGAAGGCTTTACCACACTTCCTCTGAACTATGTGGCCTGCGTTCACTGCAGGCCTTCGTGCTCTGTTTCAAATTAGTGCCTGGACATATTTGATAACGGTTCATTACCTCCTGGAGAGAAATCACATCTCTTATACTGACAGTGATGTAAGAAAGTCACGTGCTGAGTTTAACCAAGACAAGGCAACCATTTTTCAATCTCCTCCTCCACCACCATCTATCATGGACAGGATGCCAGTGTTTGATATCACTCTTGCTGCTGTTGTAACAATTGAAACATTTGTTTTAATTTAGATTTTCAATCTGAATTGCTGGCGGCATAACAATCAGAAGCAGAGGACACATGAAGAAGCCAACAAAGTGGGAAATATAACTTGAAATCTATCAATGGTCTATAAAATGTCAAACAAAACAGCAAGAAATATTCATGCTGACATCTTCAAATGTTTTTTTTTTTAATCCAACAAACAAAGATATTCACCGTACTATGATATTTGACAAAGAGAAGCAGTACATTTTCAAACTGAGAAGCAAAATGACTGAAACAACTGATTAATTTTCTGTTGATGGACTAATCCATGCAGCTCTAGTCTTAATGACATTCAGAATTTTAGACCTGCTCTAAAATGAGCCCCTGCAAAACCTACCTGTACCGAATAGCCATAATTTAATTCATAAAAAACAAGAGATCAGCTCTGACAAGGACAAGAGGACAAGCCAGACTCGATTGGAACAGACCCCAGAATAATTAGACATGTGGTCGGCCATAACAGACCCAAAGAGAAAGACGGCAGCCTGACTTACCCCCACGTTCAAAAAGTGCAATAATATGCCTACATGTCATTCTCCCTGCAGTTCACAGTTCACACTCTCCGCCCGCCTCAAGAACACATTTTCTCCCCGATGATTATGTCACACCATGTGATCAGAGCTGATAGCAAGCTCACTTGAATCCACTTGGGTATTACAGATACTGAAACACAGACTCAAAACCAGAATCAAATCAGACTAAACAGATGGACCTGTGAAGACCTTTAATGTCAGCTCCATCTATACAAAAAAAAAGAAGCTTTGTTTCTTTATTTCTGTCTGTGGTGAGTCACATGTGAGTCATGGCATTTATGACCAAACAGCACGTAAAAGAAAATTATTAAATTAGAAAACTTTCAGATGTGGTGTGCGTTAATAAAAATAAGATCAGGTTGCCCATATTCTGTTGGTCATAAATGATGTGACAACAGCCAAGAGCTGAAGCAGGTTCGTGGCCAAGCTCCAATGTTTCAACATAAGTCCTAATCACTGAACGCCACCCGTGAGTGTCTGAGTGCAGGAGGGTGTGAGGGCTCCAAACATGATGTGACACATTATGTTAAGTGGACAGAGACATTTCTGTGGACAGTGTGAGGCTGATAGACTGTATGTAGTTTAATGAGCTGGAGTGTTTGTTGTTTTCTCAACATATTTTCCAGTCATCATCCTAAAATATGTTGCTGACTTCTTTTCTGATGCTCAGTTGTACTGTCATTGTCACTTTAGCAGCACAACGCTATGCATTGTGGGTCTGCAGACTTGCAAAGTTTCAGAAAGTGTTCATAAAGGGCTCAAAAAGTTAGCTAGAAAGCCCTGGCAACTTCACAGTGGGACAAATTCTTTGAAGGATAAAATCAGCACAAAAACTGTCACTTTCAACCCCCCCATACAGTGCTGACGTGCCCCTGAGCATCACACAAAGCCCCTGAGTTCCTGCAGTGCAGCCATTCATGTCCAACAGCACATATATACAGAAGTCAGCTTTAGACTCTGAGAGTTAAGTGAGGATGCTCTCAAAAATAATGCCACAAATCATAAAAATTGCAGGAAAAAACTCAGTCAAATCAATATTTGCTGTGACCATCCTTTGGCTTTAAATAGCATCAGTTCCCTCAGTTGTTCAAGGTACTTGGCAGGTTTTTCATTGTCTTCTGCCACTTTGTGAAATTCTACACTGACTCCATGATGTTGAGGCCAAAGCTCTACAGAGGCCATATACTGTTTCTATAAACATATATAAACATATATATATATGTGTGTGTGTGTGTGTGTGTGTATATATATATAGATAGATAGATATAGATAGATATATATAAACTAAATAAAAAATGACTACAAAATGATATACAGAAAATATACACTCATATCCAAGTTTAAATATCCCCATCTCTATTCTTGACAAACATCAATGCTCAGTGGCTCTCTGTGGAATTCAAAAATGTACTTCTTATTCATTGTCGCGCTGCTTTCACACACACCGACACACACCATGGTTGTGCTGTGTGGCTTTGCCCCAAGTCATCACTTTTTAATCCTCCCTTGCTGCTCTCTTCATCTCTCTCCTTAACCTAAGCACCCATTCTCCACCCAGAATCTCTGATCTGTGAAACAAAGGCTGCACCCTCCTGTCTGGCCCTGCAGTCAGACGCGACTGGTCGCTTCTGTAGTTGAGAAAATACTTCTCGATCTGCCAGTATAATGGAGCCTATAAGCTCTGCGGGCTGTAAATAGCCGAAGGGGGGAGGTGGGGGGGGCTGTAAAACCCACTGCCTAAAATCCAGTTGGTTGTACTTAAAAGCCAATGTCTCACACCTGAAATGGCAAATCAGATATCACGCAGCAGGTCTGATAAGTAAAGAGGTTAAATAAAGGTCAAAGTGCGAGCATGAAACATCCCATATAAAGATGTACGCAAATGACCTTCAATACAGCTGGGTTTCCAGTTCCCGTTTCTCTCTTATTTCACTCTTCAACTTCACCTGAGAGATTTGTAGACATTTAAATTATTGCGACTTTTGCTTCCTTGCATCTTCAGAGAAATGAAAAATAACGTTGTGGTTAGCTGAACTGTCCTTGTGCCAAAGAAGCAGTAACAAAAAAAAGTCAGCTCAACTTACATCTGTAGTGTTATGTGACCATGTAAGTGAACCACATACTGTAAAGTATCACTTCTCCCACTGAAAAAAAAAGTTTTATGCTCATAATCTAAATATAATGTTATTCCAAGGTCAAGCTCGAGCTTCTAGTTGGCTGCAATACATCTTTCACTCACAAACTCTGTATTTAATGTACTGCTAAAACAATTAGTTGATAAATCAATTAGTCAAACAGCAAAATTATGAAATATTTTGATGGAATATTTATCTTTTACGTGGACGTGTAACCATTTTTGAAACTGAGACCAAAACCGCAATCTCAATTTTCTGTTGCACAATCAACGCTGTAACATGTAAATCACCAAAGTATATATTGCGTCACGTAACTGTTCAATCATGATCGAGTGATCCAGCACAAGTACCCACAAAACCAAACAAACAAACAAACAAAATGTAATGTCTCAAGCAAACCTTGGGTTTGGAGAATCATCACACCCCAACACTGAAGTCATTCATCAAGCAAAAACACCAAACAATCACTGGTCCCAGCTTCTCAAAGGTGATGATTTGCTGCTCTTCCTGGATATCACTATAAATTAAATATATTTGGTGCCCAAAGCCAAGTTAGCCCACTAATGATGTTCATTATAAAACCCACAGCCCTCTCTGCAAAAATAGATCTGAATGTTTCAGTCAGACTTTATTGTATCAAATGGGTGATCTATGGTTAAGTCTTAAGTACAAGAATTCCTCCCCTGTTTCCCACAGACAGTGTTTCCTTGATGAACTGCAGTGGAGAGAGAGCAACACGAAGATGGAATATTGTACTGTAAGACTAACTTTGGAAGATAACTTTCATTTTACAAAGAACAAGGACTGTCTCCTTAAGGACTTGTCCCTTATTACTTACATCAAAATCACTTTAGGAAGGGATCTCTACACAGCCAGTGTGACAAAAGACCAAACATCTTAATGTAAACATGGACATGTGAGTACGGCTTTAAGACAAACTTGAAAAAAAATGTGACGTGATCCTTTAACTGAGCCGCCAGCTTTGCAATATTGATGCTACACTGGAGCTGTAACATTGTTATGGCCGCACATGGTCTGAGGTAACTTTATTTCATTTCTATTTTTTAGTTATGTCATGAACAATTTATGCAACAACTCACATCATATCACACGGATTCAAGTATCTCTCCAATTGAGTAGGGTAGAACATATTTGTTGTGTGCAGTCATCATAAAAAACTCATGTTTAGCCTGTCAGGTTGAATAGCAAGTGTTGACCAATAAGCCTGCATTCGTCCTGCTTTCTTCATCCATCTGAAAGGAGTTAAATTCAGTCTAAATGAGAGCGGCAGCTGAGTGCTTCAGCAGAGCATCATTTTTCACCATCTGTGCATTAAGACAACACACAACTGGAACTCCACCGTGGTTTTACAGCCCCCAGGGACTTTCGGCTTTTGCAGAAACAGGAAAAGCTTTCTGCTTTTCTTTTTGGCAGTTTCTCTTTGTTCCTCTGAAAGAATTTCTCCTTTAAGGGTCTGCTTCCTCTGACCTCCGAGAGCCAGCGGCCTCGTGTCCACATTCCTGAGCCAGCGAAAGTGTCTGGCCCAGTCCGGCAACATGACACGCTACAACTACATACCAAAATAGCACAGCAAGGGGAAACGCTAACTCATACTGTAGCGGCTCAACAACTCACCATATCTGCACAAACCACAACCCAACATATATACTGTCCAAGTTTCCTACGCTGGCAGAGAGTGAGGAAAGCATGGGAGTTAAACAAGGATTATGGTTGTCAGTTTTACGCTCTCTTTGATCCAAAGATGTTGACCAACTCACCAAGCATCTCTCTGGTCTTCTGATTTATAAGAATGCATGACCAGGAGCTTTAAACTGCCAAAAACACTTGGAGACACTTCTGAAAGTGAGCTCTGGTTGTGCAAAACGACAGCACATCACAGCACAGCACTTCACTTATCTGAAGGTCAGCTCCTCTTTCAGGCGTCTGACTGATAACTTAGTGCTGTCTCACATTGTGAAGGTGACACAAAGCCAGAGTGTTTTCTGTATTCAGGGTATGAAGGTCAGGGAGAGACAGAGAGAGAGCGAGCTGATGTTTAATCTCAGTCCTCCGCCGGCAATAATATTCACCCTCACGCCAATAAAACGTGGTGAAATGAAGTGTACAGAAAGAGAGATGAGCGTTTATTCATGCAGTTGCAGATGTCTTCAAAAACAGCAATTAAGAAGCTCTTCCCCCGACAGAGCAGCTGGTTTCTCCTTGGCCAGTGGGAGGACGCAGACGCTGAACAGTTTTTATGGTATTATGCTGCAGATTAACTGATTATGTTCCCAGTGAAACCAAACTTTAGACGTCCTCTGTGCTGTAGAGGGAGACTCCACTGTGACGTTACAGCAGATTTTGACAAGAAATGAGATGCTATGGAATATCTTCATCCTCCCATATGACTCTATGGTAACTATGTAGACAATGATCATATTGTGACTTACAGCTGTAACAAGTGAGTTTACCGCAATCCTCAGAGCTGAGGGAATAGATCAACGTTCATTTTGGAAGCATGGAAACAGCTATAGGTTCATCTGCTAGGAGACATCTTAAATTACAAGAGCAGGCCAAACAAAACCTCTAAAATGTTCACTAATTAACATGTCACAAATCATTTGTTTGACACATATAAAAACATGACTGTAAAACTGATGATTTTGTGGTTTTAGGGGGAATTTAGTGATGAAAAACAAGAAGTAGTCAAGAAGTCGTTACAACATGTCAGTTGCCCCTAAAACAACAGATTTTGGTTTTTTATATTTCTGGTATAAGTTATTCAAGACTAAATGTGTTGTATTAGTGAGCCTGAGTGAGGTGTTTGTTGGTGTATTTTTGCACTTTGAACAGAGCCAAACTGGCTGTTTCTCCCTGTTTCCAGTCTTTAACCTAAGATACACTAACCGGCTGTTGACTGTAGCCAGCGTTGCCAAATTAGTATAATTCTTGCTTGATTTGGTGACTTTTACGAGCCGTTTAGCAGTTTTTCTTGTTAATGAAATGCCTTTAAAAAGTGGAAAAAGCCCATTGTAATTTCCTGCAGCCCACAAATTGTGTTCAAATAACTTGTTTAATCTAAACAACTGCTCACATCCCAAACATATCCAGTTTAATGTCACATGTGACAAGCTGAAATGAGAGAATATTTGGCATTTTGCTTAAAATTACTTAAACATTATCAAAATAGGCGCAGGTAAATGTTCTCCCTCTTCCTTGAAGAGAGACACCAGAATTTCTCAGTGAATGTGCTCAGGTGGCTGTGGCTCTCTGGACCGCCCAACTGACCAATCACCAGTCAGACAGAAACGTGAATAAAGACAGTTCTTTCAGTTAATATGATACTCAAACACAGAATGGCTTAAAAACATGGCTAAAAGATGCATTTTACAGCACAAAACTGAAACTCTGCTGCATGTTTAACAGCTGTAGCTATTTTGGAACATGCAAAGCATACCAAAATTAACCACAGTTTAAACAATCCAAAAGTACATGGAACAGTTGAGCTGTAATGGAGCGACTGACAGGAGGACGATATGATGACGGAGACACCAGGCGACGACAGTAAGAGGATTTCGTGCTGACAACATCTGCACATCATGACGAGCATTAAACCTCCACTCTGTGCATCAGATCTCACAGTTAACAGTATAGTTACATAAACATTATGGGGACGTGATGAGGGTGGATTTTGTTTGGAAGCAAATAAATGATTGATGAAGTAGGGATGGGCGGATTGATCCCCAAGGTATCAATAGTACAGATCTTTGTGTTGTACTTTTGAGTATTTATGCACAAAGGCTCTTTCTCAGTTTCTTGATATAATGTTGACTTTGCATTAAAAGCAGCCATATTTGAAATTTATAGTGGTTCCTACGTTAATATTTAATAAGTTTTACACTTTCCTTGTAACTTTAGCCAAATGACATCTATATCCACCACACTAACTAATCAATTATGAATAAATACCCAAGTCTTTGCTGGCATTTCAGCACATTTTTGCTGATGTTCAGCACAGGTATCAATAACAGTGATCTGATGCTCAGCATTATTTGGTAGGAGATCAAAATCTAAACTTGCAATATCACCCATCCCTGACATGCAGAGCCACAACACAGACACAACAGCGTGTTTGTACCTCTCTCGGTGTAGCGGGTACATTTTACAGCTCGCAGTCAACTCCTCTGCAGCAGGACAAGAGGAAAGAGGATCCAGTTACAAGGTGAAACAATGTATCTGTGGAGGTTGTCAGGTATTATTTAGAGATGCCCCAATAAAGTTTTTCCCTTAACTGAGTTATTTAGTACTGAGTATCTGAGTAAGTGAAAGGTTTCTACACAGAACAGCTGCACATCACATACGTCCAGTTAGTAAAAAACAATCCAGTTTAGGTCAGAATTGAAAAGTCCTGCATTAAAGGTGCCGTATGTAAGTTTTTGCTATGGCTACATAGCCAATGTTAGCATTAGCAGCTGTTTACTTACCACAAGCTTCAGGCATCATTGCATTTACAAGACAAGAGGTTAGAATACACCCTTTGACTGAGAGTAGATTCACTATCACAAAGTGGTATTATGAGAGACACAACAGGAAGGGGCTAGCTAGTTAGCATGCTATCTTCAGTACAAGAAAAGAAGTGATTGAAATAGAAGCAGAACAAGAGTTAACATTTCCACCACTGGACACAGCTCTTAGCGAATGTAGGAATAAAGTTTGATGCTGAACTCACAGTGTTTCTTCTAAACTGGTGAGTAAACAGCTGTTAATGCTAACGTTGGCTATGTGGCAATATCAAAAAACGTACACACAGCACCTTTAGAAAAGTTACACTGAATCACAGCTTTGCTTTGATGACTTTTGTTGATCAGTCAAAATACCATGGTACACATAGAAATAGGTCATTTCAGTATATAAACACCAATCATGCGATGCAAAGAATAACACTTAAATCACAGCTCTACTCAAAAATTGGCACCTTAACATACCGGTCATACTGGAAGCTGTCAAAACTGCCTCATTAATACACTGTAGACCCAAATACTGATTGTGATAAAGAGTCAGGAAGGCTCCCTCAGTCCAGGGGCTCCTCCAAATGTAGCCAAGAAAAGGAGCTTTTGTATGAACAGATGAGGAGAACACAACTGATGTATCATTTTCTGCCCTCAGCACCACATAATCAATGGCACACTATTCATTTGTTTCATGGTGCATTCAGGGCCACTTGAATAACTACCAAATATAAAACTGAAGTGGGTGAATGGAAAAGCTACTTCAGGTTGTGTAAATAATGGAAGCCAGAGATGAACTACATTTTGTTTTGTCAGCAGCCTGTTAAGGAAACATTAAGAATTTCTGGTTATATCAAGACTGTCTCTCCATCAAATTACATATTCACTTTGTATACGGACCTTCAAGGGTTCAGGTGACATGGATAAGTACTTGAAGACAAGATGTACACAGCGTGAGAGCACCTGTGCACCTAACACTCATTTTGTTTATGGACTTGAAGTGGTTGTTAATCAAGGCTCCTCTTCCTGGTGTTCACTTCTGTCAAGAGGGTAGAAGAGCTGCAGGCTGTCTCTGTGTAAGTAGCAGGTTCCAGTCTGACTGCGCAGGGTGGCCCTTCAACTAAATCCAGGTCCTCTCTGATTTTTATTTGGGCAAAGTAATTGGACTCTGCTGCCTCTATGACGCAGACAGTGATGCAGAGTTGATATGCTCACTCAGGGTGCCAACACTATGAAATTCATCAAAAATCTGACATCTGAAAAAAAGACCAGTTTTTTGCTTCAAGCCTGCTGTCAAACTTGCAAGCTTTCCTACTATTACAGATGTTGCACAGCAGGTCTACATTACTGCTGATGTGCTGCTGACATCATTTGAAAGGGCATAGTGTGCCTGAAGCTTTCTGCCTGTGGCCCAGTGCCAGTCTGACTCAGATACAGACGGGCGACAAATTAAAGGAAAAAAACCAACAGAAAGTGTCTTGGAAAGGTGTTGGACCAACACAAGCCACCAGAACAGCTTCAGTGCTCCTTTGCATTGATTGTACAAGTCTCTGGACTCAGCTGGAGGGATGGAAAACCTCTCCTCCTAAAGATATTCCCTCATTTCTGCATTAGATGATGTGACTGCGAAGGCCACAGCATATGATTCGCACCGTGTGGATGGGGGGCATTGTCATCCTGTTTCTCCGCTTCCAGGTTTTTCCCTTTAATTTGTCACCCACCACTGCAACTTGGTCTGTCACATCCACATTTACAGGTGTCATTGCTCTGACTCTGTGCAGTGTGTCTCAAAGTCTCCAAACATACTGTACATAAGTGGTACGATATAACGGAGAATCAATAGAAGGTTAAATCTTTGAGTGAAGTTTTTCAAGGACCCATTTGTTAAAGAGTGACCACTGAGAGTTGGGAGCTCAGGTGTTAAAGAGCTGCATGCAGTCACCTCTAAAACAGTTTGCCTTAAAGTTCTTCAGTCCTTGTACATTAGAAACATGGAACCAGGCGGAGACCAAGGGAGTTTGCCAGTGTTTGGCAGTGTTTGGAGGGCCCCCTGAACACACCATGAGTTTCTGTGTTTCATTTGAGGAGGAGGCAAAGGTTGAGCCTGGCCTTACCACCACGGACCTGGGTGTTCTGTGAGGGGTCCACCCACTGATCTGGGATGCAGAGGTTAAAGATCCTAATGAAACAAACCCTAACAGAGACAACAGAGCGGCAGTAATACCCACATATTGCGCTCTGACAGTCATTTGAGAAACGTCTCAATTTTAGTGTCACTTAACTGTCACGGGGGAGGAGGCTGACAGCAAGGACTCTGGTAATGTGAGGAGGGTTCAGGTGTGTTTGAACCAAGCTGAAAACCTGAATGTATAATTCAACACACACACACAGCCACAGTTAATGAGACTGAACACAGCTTGACACCAGGAGCTTCCCAAAGCAAACCAACCCCAGAATCCCAGAGCACAACAATCGGCCTGGAAGAGGTCCAAGCTCCAGGCTTGGTCTGTCTGTCTGACTGACTGTGTGTGTGTGTGTGTGTGTGTGCAGCTGATGCAAACAACAGAGGAACAGAGGAGATCACAACAACTAAAGGATGTATGAGTGACCTCTGTTTGTGTGTTTTATCACATGTCCACAAAAAATATCACAATCAGTTTTTAAAACAAAGAAAAATCTGTTTAGATAACAGTCAACCAGTAAAATATAAATCAGCCAAAATCTCTCATCATGTAAATTCGACCTTCTTACGGTCATTCAGGTGACGGACATCAGACTTCTGATGAAACTAGGTCAAGCTCGGTTTACACATATATGATTTTGTCTCGATAATATATATCAGGATGTAAACAGAGAAAAACAACGCAGTCACGTGTAGTACCGATTCTGATCGATTCCTCCAAAACGCTTTAAAGCAAAGAAATGGAAGAGAGAAAAGAAATGTAACCGATCAAACCGTAACACGCTCAGAAGATTCCCTCAAGTCACCACAAAGTTCACTTTTTAAGCTTTTCGCCATTTCAACAAATCACTTCCAGACAGCAGGAGTGAACCAACAGTGCATTTCACACACAAATCTCTAACTTACCCCATGCTCCGAGGATCCTGATGCTGTTTTTTGCGGGGAAAGATTCCACTCAGTAACTCTTCTTCTTGTCCTCTTTTTTCCCTCCTCGGTCTCCAAACTGATTCTTCTCTTCCCTGAAATCCTGGACGTAAATTACATTTCTACAAGACAAATCACTTCCGACTCCAGATTCCCCCCCTGTCTCCCCTCCGGCAGTACTCCTCTCCTCTCAAGTCAGTTATTGTACTCCAGCCTACTCGCCTTCCTTTGTCCGCGGGTGTCCGCGGCGAGCAACACCACGGTTTCGGTCGTCCCCCTCGCCGTGCGTAATTACGCACCGCGAACCGTTTGGCTCTTCTCTGCGGGACCGGACACACGGAGGAATGTCGATGAAAGTCGGACGATAGAGTAGTTTTGGCTGGAACCCTCCTCCAGGACTTGCGCTATGCTCCCCTCCCGCCTCTGTGCCAGATCACACTGGGATCCCATTCAACTCTCTCGGTGGGATCGTGGAGCCTCTTCGGCGCCATCTGATGGCCACAATGCAAACTGCAAACCGGCCCCTCCTCCTCCTCCTAGTTCCCACTTTAAATGTCAGAGTGTGAAATATAATATGTGCAAAAGGCCTGCAGACAGTCTTAAAAGCCCCCTCAGTGCGTATTTATGAGGTACAGCGTAATGAAAGCGTGAGACATTTGAAATGACTGGTGGTGGAACAGAAGCCAAATGACTGTTTACAGCGAAGCTTAAGCAAGTAATCAGTCAGATGTACAGCACAATCCTGCAGCTGTCTGTGTTGACCCCACGTTAAATCAGATAATATCCAGAATAAAGCTGTTTATGCAGAGCTATATGTCAATCCTATCAAACACTGTGATGTATGAAAATGTTAAAAATCTTCCTGATGATGGAACAGAAAAAACATAGAACTAGAAATATGACTGTAAACATACCATAAAGCTCAATATAGGTACATTTGCAGTGAGTCTCTGCAGGGATATTATGTATTCATGTAATGATTTTATTCATTAGGGAGTGGAGCATATTTCATAGCACTGGTCATGTCATCAAATATCCACTGAAACTCACAAAATATTAGGGATATTAAAGGTATTTCTTTAAACACAGCTGTAATAAACCTCACTGGGCAATACACCCCCGAAACACAACACAGAACATCAAACCTGCTTCTTCTGTTTTTTTTTTAAACTTATTCCTCATTTTATTTATTAACCACAGAACATTTTTGCTGTTTTTACAGATATAACTTGATCTGCCTTAAGAAGTACATGGAATACTGCAGTAACCTACAAGATGTAAAAATAAGTATATAAAATGCCACAAAGTAGGAGGAAGGATTCAGATTTTTAATTATGTTAAGGCAGTTTTAAAAAAAAAGGTTTTTGGAAAGTGTAAAACTTTCATGGAGTTGCTAATTGGTTAAAAAAAAAAAAAGACAAGAGAACCTGAAGATATTTCACCCGTTTATTTCTCTTATTAAAGCTTCACAGACTTCCTCTCTCTGATAAAACTGGTGAGAATCACAGCCAACATTAGAAAAAGCCTCTTTTCACCTCATTAATTCGCAGGCCTTACTCACTGATTTAAAATAAACCTCTTATTTGCATGAATATGGGCTGAACATGAGAGAGCAGAGCATCAAATGTAGTGGAAGAGCGATGGGAGCAGCTCCTGTGCGCTAATCGTGCTGCTCAGTGGCCTGTTACAGCAATGCAGCTGACTGCTCCTCTGTGCTGCAGGGAGGCAGCAGGGAACGTCAGATCTCTGCCTTACATGCAAACAACCCTCATGTTCATTTAGAAAGACACTTCTTGGCCGGTCCGAGGCAGTTTGCTGCACAGCTGGACGGTCCCGGGCAGGATGGAGCTGTCTTTAACACACAGGGCATTAATAACCTCTGGCAGCCCAGTGTGCAGACACAGATGGGTGTGCATGGTGAAGATTTCACTCCCTTTTGCAGTCAAGCTGTGGCTGAATCAAACTCACAGTATCTCTTTCTCACTGACGGTGGCAGGTGAGACAGGAAGACAAAAACCTGCACAACGTGACAAACAAGATGTCATCTGCACCGCAAATAAAGAGAATCAAAGCTTAGACGGTTACTGTGTTCAAAGAGGATCGTTTTCATATCATCTCGTTGTCTAAACTTTAGTTAAATGGCTTAAATATCTGCAGATCTAAACAGTGATGAGTGACTTTATCCACATGTTTATCCCTATTTTAATCACTCATCACTCAGATATCATCCACCTCTGAGCAGGTGGAAGTTCCTGTATGACCACAGCTGCTTGCATTCACCTGCAGGGACGTGACATGTGCTTAAATCAAAGAATCAATCAGACTGAACAACAAAACTGCTGAAAGCATTATTTGTCTGTAACATTCACACATTTATTGTGAGCTCTGACATTCAAGTCATAGATGCAGCAGTAGAAAATCACATAAATGAAACTGAAGACTGTCCTTTGGCTTTCATGCCTTCAGTTTTCTAATATCATGGCTTGTGAATTAAATGCTTTTCAGCCGTCCACACTCAATTAAATGCATCATTCCAATGTTTTTAAACTGCATAATCCCACTTATAACTAATATAACATTTGAGAAAAAATAAAAGCAGACATAGATTAAGTTAGATCCACGTCTCTGCATGTTGATTTTCATACTGTCTCAAAATGCAGCAGCAGGTTAAAATATGCTCAGCCTGGTTGAGTGGTTTAATGATAAAGAAAATAAGAGGACAGACTCATCCATGATGGTGCAGCAATGACGTGTTTGTCCAACCTGTCCTCCAGGTTACTCTGTATTTAGCTTGTATGTGACAGCATGTATCATGATAAATGCTTCTGGCAGATTCAGGAATTAAATAAATAAGTAAACAAGCTCATTAGTGTCCCCTGTGACTGAGTTTAGCTCATCTGTTTAAAAAAAAAGTTGCATAAACATCAAATCAATAAGGAAATCGATACATACAGAGGTTTGGAGGGAGGGAGGAGGAGCTGACATTTATTTTATTTTGTTACAGAACAAAAACAAAGATGATTTTTATTTACAACATAACAAAATAACCATTTAAACTTTTCCTCTATTAAAAATGTTTTCATACAAACTTGGCTCTGTCAATCAATATCAGTATATCCTGCTGAGCTGTCAAGATCTGAGATCATTTCTGATCTTATTTCTTCTTTGGTTTGGATTGCTGATGCATTAATATATATAATGAATATGAATTGTTTCATAATATTTCAGTGTCAGCATTTCATATTTTACTACATTTTGGACTCCTTTAGTGTCAAATACTTGATATCCAGGCCAGTGTTAAACTTAAATGACCAGGCAACATATTGGAAAAGTAATTTTTGTCATTCCCAAACACAAAGAAACACACACACACACACACACACACACACACACACACACACACACACACACACACACACACACACACACACACACACACACACAAATGGTATTAAAACCTGAAACATCTTGTTCCCTCTAAAAGCAGCAGCAGCAGCACAGTGAATTCTCTCTGAGACTTTGTTCAAATCAGACACTGCTTCAGGCTCAATTATTTGAACTCAGCCGGAGGAACAAGACTCTAGTCTGAACAGCAGAGAGCCAGTGAAAAACTCAAGGTTTAAGTTCAAAGTTTAAATCCATCCAGACCAGCTGGGGATGTAGAGGAGGCTGTAAACCAACCTGCTTCTGCTGGATAAAGCTCACTGACATTTTCAGGCTGATGTAAAGTTTTACATGGTGAAATTATGGTCTGCATCAGAGAGAGGAATCCTCAGACTGAAATCATGTGAGGAGAAGATAAAAAATATATTTATTCTGAATGATGTTTTGCATCTTGGTGGTCATAAATCACATGGGGAAAATAGACCATTAAATAACATTTGATTTGTTTGTCACATGGAGAAAGAAGAAGGTTTTTATTGATCTGAAACTCTCAGGCTCTGAATGAGGAGACTTTAGGATAGGCAGTCTCTTCATAACTTAACAACATAATTTAGCAATATAAATGTGTGTTGATATAAGATTTTTTAAATAAATGGAAAACAAGAAAGAATTAATTACATTTGCTCAGAAATTTCAGAGTGAATGTATCAGAGATAGAACTATTCCTCTGTGGTTCACACAACTTTCTTGTCATAATCTGTCTCATCTATTTACCCAAAAGGAGAATCCTCATTAAACTCTGCTGGTGTGTGCAGATAATAACCATGACATTCAGTATTATCCACACAGATCTATCAGTGTAGATACAGTGAAGAAGTAAGGAGCATGTGATGAGCTTCAGAATAAATGGGCAAATTGTGTGCAGGTATGAGGAGCTGATCAGTGTGTTAGCAGACTTCAGTTCAAGATCTGATGCAAACTTTGGTGGGTTAAGATAATTCGGCCGTGACAAAGCTTGCACATGCTTTGATTTTCACTGCTGCAGCACCATAAAGCAGAAATAAACAAAGCCAGACCAGAATTAGGGAACTGTGTAGGTGTAAACAGATGTGTCCATCTGGGTGCCAGGTGTTGCACCATAATATGCGACCTATTAACTCTCAAAAGCCCCAGTGAGTAAATGGTCTCTCCTTGAAGATTTTGCTTGTGAATGTGCAGCATTAAATCACAATATCAGCTGAATTTGAGATGACAAAAGCCTACATATGCTGCGTTATTACCTCACCCTGTATTGTAGAAGGACCCCAGGCCACAAAACTAGTTTTAATACCTACTTTACTGAAGTTTATGTTCTGGTGCATTTCTCTGTTTAATTAGTATATTTGAAGGTGCAGAACACACAATGCACAGACACATGGTTGTGGGGTTGTCAGTAGGGGTCAGGGCTCCACAGACAAGACCTATACACCATCCCAACTCATAATATGTGACCTTATTAACACACTAAGTAATGTAATTAAACTGTGGAGGTGGCTCGTTGATAGCGGAAATGAAGAAGGGATCAGTAATAGTGATAATAGTAATGCGGTGATAGTGTTTTCAGTATGTCAACGTATCTACACTGTTTGACCAGCAGAGGGCGACAACACGCGCCTCCACTCTGCTCTACCTGCAGAAGAAGAAGAAGAAGAAGAAGACGTCGCGTTGTATAACGTGGTAACACAGCGACTGTTGATGTTACACACGAGGATGGTGTACTCAACGTTTAAGTAGAGTGTTTTAATGATAGTTTTTTGTCATATAGTTTACACAGAAGTTGACTCCAGGCCGCGGGGAACGAGATAAATCAGACATGGCTGACTTTTCGTCGCTGGGACTCTCAGACTGGCTGGTGAAGCAGTGTAAACAGCTGGGGATCAACAAACCCACTCCTGTCCAGCAAAACTGCATGCCAGCTATCCTAGAAGGTAAGACAGGCTGTGTTACATCTCCAGGTTGAAAACATATCACCAGGCTGTCTACCCGTCGTGTAAATATCTTCTTGGATACATTTTAAACAGCCACGATCTCCACTGGAAAATCTAATTGAAAGCTCCGCGTGTTTCAGTGAAGGCAAACCCCCTGCAAGTACTCAAAGTTAGCAAACACAGTTGTTGTCGGCACATATATTAAATCTGCCGACAAGCTTATTTACAGTTTAACTATGTTTTTAGCACTGATCACTGTATTTTCATCGATTAAGAGGTCTGAAACCTACTGATTTCCCATAATTCTCCTCCATGAAACACACGGCAGAGGTTGTCAAACAAAATAAAAGTTAAGTTAGATATTTGAACATTTAAGACATCAAAGTGTAGCCGAATTTAACAGTAACACCTTAAGATAAAAAATGTTGAAAAATGATCATCTTCAAGGATTGTGTGATTGGTCGGTAGCATGGAATCAAAGAAATTGCTTTTTTCCCCGAGGAATTTGGTGCGAGACAGAGCTCCTGCCATTTGACACGGAAGTGATCAATGATGCCTTGATTAGATGGATTCTTTAAAAATTCTCGCATGTGGCCGAGTATATCCGAACAGAGAGCAGGTGAATGAACGTGTTTTGTGTGTTTTTTTTGGTCACACAGGTCGGGACTGTATGGGCTGTGCCAAGACTGGAAGTGGGAAGACCGCAGCGTTTGTGCTGCCAGTGCTGCAGAAACTGTCAGAGGACCCGTATGGTATCTTCTGCCTGGTGCTCAGTCCTACCAGGTCAGTGCTGTGTAGGGTCAGGGGGAAAACTTGGAGACACAGCTACACTTTTACATCCATTGCCTTCACTCACATCACTGGTAAAGGACAGACGTGTGTGTCCTTCAAAATAAAAGCTTAATGACTCCGTCTTCAACTGAGCCATCTAAATATTCAGGTCCATGTCGTGTCAGATACACATAAACCACAGCTCCTCAGTAATGTTTCAGAGACATACAGACTTTTACCATACTTATAGCATTGTGAGAAATGTGTTTGACACACTTCCTGCCATATTTCCATCTGATAATGTCATAAATGTGATGTCATGCAGGGAGCTGGCCTATCAGATCGCTGAGCAGTTTCGAGTCTTGGGGAAGCCTCTGGGTCTGCGGGACTGCATTATCGTTGGTGGAATGGGTAACTACAGGCAGTACATCACTGCAGGCTGCTTTTCTTTCTGTACATTCAACAGCTATTATACTACCAACATGGCTAGAAACTCGGGATTTATGTTATTATTTTTTTCTTGAATCATCTGTTTGTTTCTTTCAGCTAGATCTTAAAGTGAGGCGACAACAATGTTAATTATTATTTATGATCTTATGTGGCCACATACCTCTGTTATGTTGCTTCATAAAGGCCATCACTGAACATGGATGTCCCCTGTTGTTTTAAAACTGCTGGGTGGTGCTGCTGCTGCAGACACAAAGTGTAAACACTGCTGTCAGTTCATTCAGTCTGATGCTGTGTTTCTGACAGACATGGTGAGTCAGGCCCTGGAGCTGTCCAACCAGCCACACGTGGTCGTAGCGACGCCGGGCCGGCTGGCTGATCACATCCGCAGCTCCAACACCTTCAGTATGAGCAAGATCCAGTTCCTGGTGAGTTCAGGAAACTGTGAATGAGCAGTTGTTCATGTCAAAGAGATGCAAACTTCATAAAACAGTCTGAACATACAGACTAAACCCCGTGGAGCCACAGTTTATCAAATACTGTACACCTTTAACTGTTAACACGTCTTTTCAACAGCTGATTAATATGACCTTACTTGTGTTTGTCAGATTTTGGACGAAGCCGACCGGCTGTTGGAGCAGGGCTGCACCGACTTCACCAAAGACCTGGAGGTGATCCTGGGGATTTTACCAGCCAAACGGCAGACGCTGCTGTTCAGTGCCACGCTCACCGACACGCTGCAGGAGCTGAAGAACATCGCCATGAACAAACCTTTCTTCTGGGAAAGCACGTCAGAGTGAGTAACCTACTGCTCCCAGGCTGTTTAGCAAAGCAAATTTAGTGAAGCATTTGGGCCTCATTTCAGACGCACTCTTAAATCTTGTGAGTTATTTATAATAAACAGGAGCAGCAGCTTGGAAGCTCAGTTTCAATCTGATCTGAGGCGCAACTAATGACTGAAGTGCATCTTCCGCACAAATGCCTTTTGATGTAAAGGGGAGTCGCGCAAATAACGGAAGAAAAAATGTTAAGTGTGGTTGACTTTCTGGATTTAATACCGTTCAGGCGATTTACAGGGTTCAGATATGCACAGATAGCAGGTTTAAACTTGCACAGATATTTCATGGAAAAAATGTAATGAATTTCAGCAGAGTGAGAATGAATCCACCGTCATCAACATAAAACACAGAAACAAGATAACATCTTCTTTGCATCTTTCCATGTAATAATAATAATAATAAATGTTAACAGTGTTATCTGACAAAAACAAAAAGCAGAACAGGAGTTTTTCCTGTGTGGTTGTTAAATTTAAACTTGACTGAGCTGCACCGTGTTGAATGCCTCTCTGTCCATTCATTATTTGTGTTCACTTCTCCTGTTAAAGGATCTGATACGGCTGATAAAGATAAATTTAGTTTGAGTTGTGAAATCGAATCAGTGATTTGACCACCTTCTTCTAAACACGACTACAGCATAGACGCTGTTGTTTTTTTAACCTGTGTCACACTGTTAAGCAGATTTCCACATTTGAACATCATCCTGATTCCATTACTATGACTATGATATTACCTTTATTCAATCTGGGTCTGAATCCAGAGTGTAAATGATCACACTGTCGTTAACAGGACGCGAACGGTGGAGGAGCTGGACCAGAGGTACATCCTCACTCCAGAGAAGGTGAAGGACGCGTACCTGGTCCACCTGATCCAGACATTCACTGATGAGCACGACGACTGGTCCATCATCATCTTCACCAACACCTGCAAGTAAGAAGCCAGGAAGTGATTCAAACTTAATTTATCCTGAAGGGCTGTTGTTGAGATTGCTCCATTGTCACTGTGTTTTGGAGCCATCTCTGGCACAGCAACTTTCTTTAGGACATGTACAATTCTGTCTTAACTTATCTTAAAGGCTGTGTACACTGTGCTCAAGTTAGACTAATAGGAGCCTTGCAGCCCACCTTTACATACATCTCTATAGAAGAGGTAAACAAAATACTGTATTAAAAAAATAACTATTTGTTTGTTGTTGTTTTTTTGTCCAGGAACTGCCAAATCCTCACCATGATGCTGCGGGAATTTAACTTTCCAACAATCTCCTTGCACTCCATGATGAAACAGGTGAGACTAAGTGCAGCAGTGTCCATCGCTGTGACACTGGTTCACTGGAAAAAAACAGCATCTGTATGTAGATTTTAGTAGTAAAGGCCTGCTGGAGGACATTATTTCAGGGTTATATGGGAGACACCACCATGTTGGAGGAGTGACAGCTGAAGGAGAGGCTGCAACAAAATCTGTTTTTAACTGGCCATTTAACTTTGCACGTACAGAGAATTACATTTGCTTTGAGAGAAAGGTGACGACAGATGGTGATGTCTCCTTTATCACCAGTCCTCAGAGCCGCTCGACAAGCTCGTGCTGGACGAGGAAATCACATTCGTCCAATTAACGGGACAAAGACAGGAACGTGAAGTGAACACAAAGCCCCGGCGATAATATAGAAACAGTTAGCGTGAGGGATTAAAGCGGATTAAACCAGATGAATGGGCCCGCAGAATAAACGACAGCTCTTTATCTTCTCCAGAAACAACGATTTGCAAACCTCGCCAAGTTCAAGGCCAGCGTCTATAAAATCCTGATTGCGACAGATGTGGCTGCCAGGTAAGAGGCTTTGCTGAGCTGCTAAGTTTCTAACTCACTGAAAACTTTACTTGAACAATATTTTGTCATTTCTTGTCAAAGTAGCCTGAGAACATCCATACAAGCAGTCATGTTGTTTTGACGTTCTCTCTGTTGTTTCTGACCCACAGGGGTTTAGATATTCCAACTGTTCAGGTCGTCATTAACCACAACACCCCCGGCCTTCCTAAGATCTACATCCACAGAGTCGGGCGAACAGCAAGAGCAGGTACGGTTAACATCTTTTTAGTTAACTTTCTGGTTTAAGATCCATTTTTGATCCTCCGGTGTCCTCTATGGATGACTTGTTAAAAAATGAAAACGGCTCTTGTGTGATGAAGCTTTCTTCCTTTGCAGGGAGGAACGGAGTGTCCATCACACTGGTGACACAGTACGACATCCACCTGGTCCACTCCATCGAAGAGCAGATTCGTAAGTCACTTGGTTGTAAAGACAGCCTAAATCCTCAGCTCAGGAGGCTTTACAAACACCAGTTTCTGCCCCTGTACTAGTGTGTGTGTGTTTAAGCATGGTTTAAATACTCTAACTGGGCCGTTGTGTTTCTACAGAGACTAAGCTGAAGGAATATCCTGTGCAGGAGAAAGAAGTCCTGAAGATCCTCACACAGGTCAACGTGGCCAGACGGGAGTGTGAAATCGTATGGATCAGTCATTATCTCAGCTCAATGTTTCATTCTCCAGTCATGACTGTTTATATTCTTCAAATGGCTGAAATAGATGTAATGTTTTGATGCTAACCTCTTCTCTGTGTCTTGTAGAAACTTGAGTCAACAGACTTTGATGAGAAAAAGGAGATCAACAAGAGGAAACAGCTGATTTTGGAGGGGAAGGCAAGTTCATTTTTGTTAATAAACAACTCATTTTAACAAGTTTAAATGTGTGAACATGTAAGATGAAGCAACAACAAGGTGAAGATTGATTTACTTTACAGGTCCCAGTCACAGGAAACCTGTGATTTCCTGGAGAGGAACTAATGTAACTGTAAATTTATGTTAAGGTTTCTGGAAAGAACAACATAACTTGGTCTTAACTGTAGGGAACCAAGTGACTGGGTTACCTGAAAAGTTTTATCAGTTTATATTGTTTTATATTTGTCTACAGGCAAGCACACAATTCAAGAAACATGGAAAACAAAGGATCTAAAGCTAAACTACTAATGCATTTATATTTTCTCTGTTGTCCCTCTAATAATTAACAAATGACATGGTTCTCTTCAGAAAACCTTCTAGGAAATTAAGGAATTACAGGCCTGTAAAATAAAGAATTACCTCAGTTTTGAGTTTTTATGTGGTACCAGTGTGCACAGGGTTCCTGACAGTGATAACATTCAAACTAGTCCAGTGACAAAGTGCCCAGTGTAGAAAAATCCATCTCTACAAACTGTAATGGTGTAAGAAGCATGGTGATTTCAGATGGTGCCTGTCCTGCAGTGAATTAGGAAAGTGGTTTAATGAAAAGTTTTTTAAAAATGTGATCAAACTGCTGTTGCAGGATCCAGACCTGGAGGCCAAGAGGAAGGCTGAGCTGGAGAAGATCCGGAGCCAGAAGAAGTTATTCAAACAGAAAATCCAGGAGAGCATTCAGAGGCAGAAACGCGGACAGCTGAAAAAGAAACTGATGAAGAGAAAACAAATGAAAAAGAAGAAAGCGGCGCAGGCAACAGAGTGAAAACTGCTCATACTCATGTAAATACCAGTGCAATATCTGTAATATTTTGTCAGAATCTTAAAAAATTAATTTCATACCATTAAAAAAACAAACGGCTCAAAGTTGACAGCCTTTATTGATTCAGTTTAACAAGGGAATCACTGTTTGTGATGAAACTTCACTGCAAATAAGACTCATTGTTTCAAACAGGTATTTACATCACATTGAGATCTCTAGTCCATTAATTTAACATCTACCTGATGGATGTAGAGAATCAAGGGTTTGGATGCAAATGTTTAATCTACAACTGAAACACTTTAATGATCACTGCACATGTAGCAATTAACTGTGGCTCAGTAGATGAAAAAAAACAAAACACCAAAGCAATAATATTACGGCAGCAGGTTTTTAAAGCTATAACATGTTAGTTCAGTGAAAATGGATTTGATGTGTGAAACTAATTTATCGCACAAATGAAAGATTCGCACAGTTTTAACAGAACTATTTCTAAGTCAATTAAACATGGCGACATCTACTTGCAACATGATTGTCACATGTCTGCTGAAATGAGAAGCAGGTGAGAAACAACAGTGGAGTACATTCTTACTGTGTTCAGAAAGCATCTTTCCTGGAAGAGTTACAAAAACTACAATCCCTCGGACAGTTCGAGGAGAAGATACAAAACTCTAATGAAAGGAAACGGCAGGTGCCTCATTCCTGTTGTCAGCAAATTGCTACCAAAAAAACCAAAAAAAAAAAAAAAAAAAAAAATAGATTTTGGTAAAACTACACAAAATGGCTAAATAACAACCAACTGAACTCAAGGACATGACGCACAAAGCAGCAAATCATCTGACAAAAGCAAAGTTTGGATCAACTCAGGGTTCTGGTTCACAGTTCTCCAGGTGGGGGGGGGGGTTTAGGATCCACATAAATCTAAAGAGGAACTCTACAAGGAATACATAATAAGGGCAAAACAGCTTTGCACAAATCAAAAGTCCACAGAAGAAATTCTACCAGCCTCTGTTTGTTTTACCTCACAGAGAAGGAAGGTGGCTTTTTTTTTTCCCATCAGCCCATCCTTTACACGACCAGCTGCAAAACTCTCTGACCTCATCATTACTTGGCCTGATTTTATTAAAAAAATAAAATATAACAAGTCCTTTTTTTTCTGTGGGTTTCTTGAGCCCTCTGGTGTCTTTTTTTTTTTTTTTTTTTTTAAATATGCTGGTAGTTTGATTTGAACTACATTCATGCTTGTGCTGCAGCTGTTTATCTGAAGGTGATTGGTTGTAGGCACTGATTCAGGTTTCTCAGGTTTCTATCCCCACTGCGTGTAACTGGGATAAAGTGTCATTTTAATCCACACAAAGAATCCTTTCAGATGAAGCTGATTTTTAAATTGAGAGTTTCAAGAGATTTCCTTTATAAAGTCTGAATTTTTCAACCCAATCATCTATAAACTTGAGGATTTTTGTCACTGCTCAGATATGCAGTATGTATTTTGTGTGGCGGGGTAATATGGCCATCAGCGTGGTTATATAGCCGGTAAACATTCACAAAATCTAAATGCTCTGTGTGAAATGACACTGGGTCAAACCTATGGCCGTGTGCTGGGGCTGAAAAGTCCTCAAGCCACATGTATCCCCTCTCATTTTAACCCTCACACCCTGACCTGAACTGGTTTTCCCGTTGTGGAAACTCTCTTATCCTTCTCTTCCTCAGCCACCTTCCTTTTCTACTCCTTACCTGTGGTGAATTGATTGCCACGACCGCCTGTAAGCCTCAACTACTATCCTCCTCCTTTCCCTCTTGTTTGGTTTCTTTCGCCTCAAGCAGGGATTTGTGTGATGAGTGTGGACAGTCCACGATCCCCCTGAGGAATCACTCAACGCAAAGCATTCAAACGTTTGCCGATCTAAGCGTACACACAGAGTGTTTAAAAAAGACATCTGGTCATGAAGCACAGCCGGACATCAACAACCCCTGCTTTCAAGAGATTAAAATAAGGAAAAGCCTTCACTGAAACATCAAATGACACTGAGTTGAATATTCAATGCTGGTCATGTTTGATAGTTTCGATGACTTTTTTGCAATTTTGTGCTCTGTTATAAGAAAGGTACTTCAGAGAAGAAAAACTGTCCCATGATGATCGCGATACCAGTGGGATTCGCGCCTCATGTCTTGAAAACAGTCTGAAATCCCCGTGCCACTCCACCACTGACGTGTGGTCGAAACCACCCCATTAAAGACCTTGTGAATGAGCCAGTGGTTCTCAAGGCAAATGAAAGGTATTTCAATTCAAGGCTCTTTAATATCAGACTCAAGTACAGAAACCGTGTTTTTATTTCCTCTCCGAGAGGGTGTGTCGACCGCTGCTTCTTTCAGAGGCTGCTGAGGTTTTTGGGGCCCAGTAGATGATTGTTGGTGCCGCTCTCCTCCCATGATAGACCTAATTTAAAACAGTCTGGGACGTCATACAGGTTGAGCAACCAACCGACTTTTAACATGGGGATTTTCTGTCGCCTGTTTGAAGGATTTCTGTAGCCGTGTCCGTCCAGGTTACGGAGAACTAGTTCTTCAAATTCAGTTGGAAAGCTTCGATCCTCCTCTGAAGACGAGTGTAAAAACTTTAAGAGCTCTCCTTTCTTTCCTGGCGGCTGTGAGGTGAAGGGGTTTGGGTGGATTATTTCGTTGGGAGTTGAGCCTCATTTGGATTCCCACGAGAGACCGCTGAGATCTCTCCTGTTTCCCTCGGCAGCTCGACCACACGCCGCCACCTTCTCGACTTCCCCTCCTTCACTTCTGCACGGGCATCGGTCCCTGCCTCTCGCTTGTTCACTCGGCCTCTCTTGCCATCTCTCTGCCCGTCTGTTCGTGCTCTCTTCTTCTTCTACCCTCTTTATTTCTCTCGCTGGTCATTGGTTTGGTTTCGCTATCCCGTCGCTTTCACTCGGTGGTGCTTCGGTTGTAGCAGAGGAAAACAGGTATCCATTTTATGTTTTTATTATTTCCCAGATTAAAAAGCTGATGAACTAAGCTCAGCTGAAGCCTAGCTCCCTTCTTCAGGCATCCTGCAAGACACAAAGCAGGGTTTATTACTTATCGTCAAAAACAAATTTGCCCATCTACCTTCACTTTCATTACAGTCAAATAACAATATAGTCTTACTGAGTCTTACTTTATTTTGAGCTTTTAAGCACCATTATCAAGGTTTCTGTGACCTGGTAGCTGCATTAATTTATCTAAACAATAAAAATCTACAACGTAAAAGACAAAAATCGTACAATAAGAACTTTTCAGAATCACTGAAGATTCATCTGGAGCCTGTGGTCATGCACACAATCTGAAGAAAACTACATGTTTCTTTAAGAGAGAACACATGAAACTTCATTCAGAAAGCTTATGGTCTTTACTACCCCTAAAGAAACCAATGTGCTACACTGCAGCTAAAGACACGCTTAACGTACTTACACTTTAGTACTGTGACAGTCCAGTCACCCCGCCATGCTGGTACGCACGTTCACCCTGGTAAGTCGAGTCCTGGGACAAAGCCACATCGATTTGGGACTTGAACTCATCACCCAGGTAGCTGTCCTGGAGAAGAAGAAGACAGAGACAAGATTACAGCAGACATCTTCAGACACAGAAGATTTCCTCAACCTTTATCCCTGAACTCAGGACCCCTTTATCTTTCTTTCTTTATCACAAACTTTTCCCATTGTTTTTACTGGGTTCCTGAAATCTAAATTATGAACAAGACCAACGCAAGAAAAAATATTGCTCAAAAGGTTCTTTACACTATACAAATGAACAACTTATTAATCTTTTCAAATCCTGGAAATTAGCAGTCACTTTTCAAGATCTGTCAAATTTAGAAACATAAAACTAAAACTGGAAAATAACCTAATAGGCCTTTTTGTAGATAAAGAACATTATGGACGGGAAGTCAGCTTCAACAACAATTTCACTAGTGAGATAAGTGGTAACTTAATTTTAAGGTAAAAAGGGACACAGCTAATCAGTATTTATGTCTGTTCAAAACAAAAATAATTTTGAATAAAAAGTGACAAAGTACAAATTACTAACACCTGAGATATCTGAAATAATAATCAAACATAACTATCATGAACATGTTAAATATCTGATAAATCTTTTACTCAGTAACAGTGATGTGTTACCTGGGAGAGCTCTGGCTGGGAGAGGCCAGGCTGGCTCATCTGAGAGGGCTGGCTCATGGAGATGTAGCCCTGTGTCAGCGGCCCCTGGGAGAAGGACTGGGAGGCTCCGTCCTGGCTGGCCTGGCTGTTCGGTCCGTTACCCTGACTGGCACCCTGGTTTCCGGAGCCACGGACCCTCTGCCGCCCACCACGCCCAGGCTTACCCTTCATAGCTCCACGACCTTGATGAAAAAGAAAGAAAAAATACGATCGGGACCAGAGTCAAAACCAACATGGTAACCAACCATTGCTCTTGGGTCCAAACTATAGTTTTGGTGTGGTGTATTCTCCTGTAGCATGACTGGATTACTTTTTCTCCTCTTAAGAACTGGACCAAAGTTTGCAAACTTTCACTTTATAAGGTGGTTGACTGGGTTACTTCAGTGCTGTGCTGTACCTGCAGCAGGGCCATTGGTCTGACCCAAGTAGCTGGGTGGAGGCATTGGTGGCATCACAAGGTTGAAGGGTATGGGGATATTCATAGCAGCCATATGACCGGGGCCTGCCCCAATCATCCCAATCTGGTCATGAGTCTGAAAGTACATGTTGGACGGACGTCCGGCTGAAAGAGAACACACAGAACAAGGCTTGTGTCAGTTTTGAATTAAGAAATCAAGACTTGCTGGACTGTCAATACACCCTGTATGTCATTGGTTATTATCTTGAGTCAAACCATAAGACTCTAAAGAAATAAATAATAAATAAATACCTGCATTGCTGCGGTCGTAGGCAGAGCCAGGGATGAGGGCCTCACGAGCATCGTACATCGCAGTGCTCATAAAACGTCCCCCCTGGAGAAAACCACACAGTCGCCATTTAGTACAGTTACATGTCCAGCACCTCAAAGCCTGAGGATGTTCAACTTTTAACTTTGGAAATGAAATCAATACTATGGCTGAGTGAGGGATGTGGAAAACAGCAGCCAAACAAATCCTCTTCCTAACAGCCTGTACAGTGTCAGTTTGTTGTTATGCACGCCTCCACAGCACTTTTTTCTACTCACAGGGTTGATGGTATTGACCAGCTTGCGGGGCTTGCTGAACTGCATGAGGCTCTCCCTCAGGTTGTTGAGGGGCCCCTCCACCAGCACCTTCTGCTCCTTGTAGTTGTTCAGCAGGTTGTTCCACAGAGGTTGCTTGGAGAGGGCCTTGGGGTTCCCCACGATGATCACACCATACCTTCATTTACAACACACACACATACACGAGACTACCAATCAGGGTTTGGGTAAAAGTTTTGTCTTGAAATGACTGTGTAGAATTTTTCATCATGATTACATCTTTTAAATTACTCATGCAGGTTTGTCTGTAGAAATTACAGTAGTCTGATTATTCCTACTAAGAACACCTACATAAAATTAGACAAACAGGCATGTCTAATCAGCTTCTACAAGGATCTAAATAGCTCATCACAAACTAACGAGCTGACTGTGCACTGTGCCAGCTTTATCCACTGTGATGCCTTTAACGGTTCTAATTAGGTTTTTACTTGGCTCTGGTCAGTGCCACGTTGAGACGACGAGGGTCATTCAGGAAACCGATGCCCTGATGCTCATTGGCACGAACACAAGAGAGGATGATGAAGTCCTTCTCTCTGCCCTGGAAGGCATCCACACTGGCAATTTCCACTTGCTACAATGGAGCATGACACAAAGAAGGGAGAGGAGATCGCATTGTAAGAACAGGAGAAAAAAAAAGGCAGAGCAAGTGATGAAAACCTGAGTAATTGCTACAGCAATTAATGAGAATTACATATCCGTACAACCACTACTGAGTACTCCAATCTGTGTGTGGTACCTGATAGAGTTTGGTGTGCAGGGAGCCGCTGAACTGCATGTACTGGACCAGGTAAGAGCGCTGGCCCTCGTATGGGGTGATGATGCCGATTTGGTCGGGTTTGGCTCCGGCCTTCAGCAGCCTGGTGGTGATTTTCTCTACATTGGCAGCCTCCGTCCTTAAAAACATCAGCAGGAAAAAATTAATAGGAGCAGACTGATGATGGTATAAAAATGCAAATCATGTCTACTGTGTGTCAAACTTTGCACATCCGGCAAAATAAGATTCAGGATTATTTTACTTGCTAAAGCGGTGAACAAATGAACACAAATTGGTTTAAGTGAAGTTGACACAAATTTTACTGCACTGCTGAAGTTGATTTTTTTTTTTAAAAGCTATGAGTTAAAAAAACAAAAACAAAACAAAACAGCAGCACCAGTTTAATCTTGCTTCTAAAAGGTCTGTTAATGAAATTAAGTAGTAGTAGTGTTCTGCGGAGGTGACCCTGACATTCCTGTTGATTATGGTCATTGAGTATACGCTGAATCTGATGTGAAGAGTGTGAGTGAGCGCTCCCTGCTGTGGCTTCAGCTAGCCCTTTCCCAGCCACTGTATTCAACGCACTCTGTATATTTTGAATGAACTTAGACCTTTTGGTTAAATTATGCAAAGCTGCCCAAGAAAATTACCTGTTGAGGTAAGAGGTTCCAGAGCTGGCAATCTCCTCCTGACCCTGAGTCACGTAGAAGAACATGGGCTTGTCCGGCTGTGGCCACTGGAAGTCAAAGCCTTTCTTGATGCGGTCGGCTGAGGAGAACAGCAACATTTTGTTATGTTTTTAATCTTTAAAGTAGTTTGTAGTTTGTAGATATTTTTACCTGATAATGTACCAGCTAAAGTGAAAATTAATTTGCCCCTCCATCAAACCAGATAATGAACTGCTAAGTCTGGACAAACCTGCGGTGACACCGTTCTGCAGGGAGCCCTCATAGAAGATGTTGGAGGGGAAGGCACTGAGAGCCGGGTGCATGCGGTACTGGACCTGCAGGCGGATTGGCCGGATACCCAGAACCACCAGGCGTTCAAACAGGGACTGGGACAGACCTGCCTTAGCCGCCTTCTTACACATCACCACAGGACCCAACTGGCAGTGGTCACCCACAAGAATAAGCTGCAGGGAGGACGATGAATCACACAAGTGTGGGTTCATATCAATGCATTATATAAGTTTTTGTTTCTAGATGTTCACAACAAATCAGTTTGAATATCTTCACAGACATAATTCATAGTTAGCCACACAATTTACTTCATATTTTGGCAAAATAATTCTGAAACATGCTGACAGTAGCAGCTGCTCATGTTCCTATGACGCTTGTTTCTATTTTCTTATTGACATGTTGTTATTCAAAACGATTTCAACAGAGACCATTCAAGTTCCAATGTCGTGTAAAACTTTCATTCACTGTTGAAGTGAAAATAATGATACATAAAAAAAACATTTGAGGTCGTGTTAAGAGCGTGGAAAGACTGATACAGTGTAAAGTAATCTAAAAACTTCTGGTCTTAAAAGTCACAAATGTATGTCGTATGTCTGTACCTGTACTGTCAAAAATTACTGACAATCAAAGATGATGTTCACCTATCCACGTAGTTTTTGAATAAAACCAAATCAATAATTTGTTTAAACATTACACTGTTGACATCTCCAACTTAATTAACAAGTTGTCTTGGCCAAACATTGTGTGTACCTGCTTGGCTCCCAGCACCACAGGCACCATACACTCTGGCTCGGTGGCCTGGGTGCTCTCATCAATCAGGATGGAGCGGAACTGCATCTTAGCCAGACGTGGATCTCCAGCCCCAACACAGGTGCAGCAGATCACATCCGCATTCTGGACAACAAAGAAGATCATTTACAATCTTAAAACAGAGGAGGGAGTGGGGATGTACTGGTGAAACACGACTGGGTCTTCTGCTGTGATTATGACAACAAATCATCATGTCCGGTGGTGAGAGATTACAAACACAGGTCTGAACTGTGTCTAACGAAGCAGAGAACACATGAGAACAGACTAAAACAAACTTAAGACTAGCAACAAGCTTCCTGGTTATCACTACTTTGATCAAGTAGTCACCTCATTCTGACCGTGCTGATTATTGCTATGATTTGACCACTTGGTCGAAACTACTTCTTGCACCAGCAACGCCTGAAAAATCTGTAGCCAGCCTCTCTGTAAATCGACAACTCTCAGACACAGTGATGGGAAACCATTCACAGTGACAACTCCTGTGTTTCAACCTTAAGTTGTTGCGGTCTAACACTTTGAAAATCCTCCTCACCATGAGCAGCTCCCTCTCAGCGGTGCGTTTCAAAGCCCTGTAGCGCTTCTCATCAGCAGACGACAGCTCACCAGTCTCATCCTTCAGCTGCTGTAGTTTCTGAAGCTCTGGCATGCTATGAGGACAGAGACACATCAGGGTGACTAGAGAGAACCCTGGCTAAATTCACACTGGGAGTTGTACACGAATACATCTTGCTGTGTTAGTAGCCTTAGAGGAATTTGCTTGTGTCTGCAACATTTCAGGCTCAGATCCTGACAATTAGAAATCATGGCTTGATATTCACAGCCCAGTTTTGAGAATGAGTGTGGAAACCTGGTAAAATATGAAGTTAAAGTGACAACAAGAACAATATGGAAGAATTCAATAAAATAAAGCCTGTGTACCATTCACATTTGGCTCCCTAGTTACGAAACTGGTTTGGTCAATAATAACTTTGGGCCAAGTGTCTGGAGGACTCAATGTCTCTACATGCCACTGACCTGTCCATGTTGCTGATCTGGTTGTGCAGAGCAAGAAAAGACACTGGTGACTCGATGGCCTCTCGGCTCTTGGCACACAGCCTGACAACCTTCAGCCCAGTCTTGTCAATCTTCTCAGTCAGCTGGTCCACAGCTATGTTACTGGGAGCACACACCAGGACTGGGCTGCAGGACACACACACACATGCATCATAGAGAGTTGGTAGAGGAAGATTTAGACATAATACATATGTAAGAATTGTAATTTTACATGTTTTTTTTTTTGGTGAATATGTATAAAACTTGTCGTCTTACCCGTTGCCCTGTCGGGACAGGTGGTAGACAATAGTGGCAGAGGTGACGGTCTTCCCAGTGCCGGGAGGACCCTGAATCAGACTGAGAGGCCTCTGCAGCACTGTCTTCACAGCATACACCTGAGCAGACAAAGACAAAACAGCTCAGGTGAAGGTGTTCCAAATACAGACATCAAATGTTTCTTAAATCCCCTTAATCTCCTCTGTATTCAATCGTCTAACAAAAATAATGATGTGAGATCCAGAGCCCACGTTAACGCCATACATACAGAAACACATTTTTCCCACTTGCAGGTTTGCCCTACTTAATGAAAGTTACAAGCCTCCTCTGTTAGAGTCAATAAATTGGTGCACTAATGTATGTGATAAATCACAGAGAAATCGACAGCTCATACTTTTTCTTGTAGTGAAAAGTGAGAAGAAAATCAGTGACCAAATAACAACAGGAATCACAGAGACTCTATTTAGTGAGGTCTGACCTGTGAGTGATTGAGGTCAGGCAGGCCCTGAGCAGTGAAGCGCTTTGGCAGCTGGCACTTGATGGTGACATCTTCAACCTCGTGGCCCAGCAGTTTGTGGTAGATGTAGCCAGATACGGAGGTCTCGTCCACTGCAAATGTCTTCAGGGCGCTTTGCATCCTGCAGCGATACAAACATAAAAATGTCAGTTTTTATCTCTTGTTTGTACGATCACAGGAAACCTCATCAGATTTACACAAAATAAATATAAGCATTTAGCTCTGTGAACTGTATGCAGGAGGGAAAAAAGAAAAAAAATCTTGTGATGTGGAGTGATATGTTGACTTCAGAGCGGTAACTCTTGAATTTAAATCTCCATAAGATTTCAGCCTACCTGTCAAAGGAAGTGGACTTCCACACAAAGTCCACCTGGAAGTTGTGGGGGATTTCTACAGGTGCTCCGACACTGCTCCGCAACTCGATGGCAATTTCATCCCCATAGTCTTTAAACACAGGCTGTTAAGGGAAGTCCGACATTATCTGTCAATTATGTCCAGTAGATGGGAGTGGATGGGGCTATGTGGTCTGGTGTTTTATTGTTGGATTGTGCAGTGCCATCTGGGATTAGTGCCAGTGTAGTGAGAAAGACTTGAGGACACTGTAATGCAATGGATGATCAACTGCTAACAGCGTAAAGGATACTGTCAGGGACTTTGATGACGTGTCCAATGCCTTTCCACAGTGGGGCCAGGTCTCCCTTGTACCGCAGGCAGATTTCGTCACCTTGCATCAGCCGCATATCTGGGATTGATAAAAGGAGACAAGTTAGACACTCTACTGTGCTCAAAATGACCCACAAATGAACTAAGGAGGATGAGTTATGTTCACTAAACAAATGGATACAGTACCGTGCACCTACAAGACAGCACAAAACCCCACTACAAAAAAAACAAAACCAAGCACACATGCCACCAAAAGATGCAGGGTTGGGGGAGGTTGCGTGCAATTCTGAGGACTGAAGGGGGGATGGGGAGGGGCTCTATCTGCACCACTGAACCACGGGGAGGAAGTCAAGCTCAGAGAATTACCACCTGAATCCGTCTTGGGCAGTGTGAAATAGGCAATCCGCTTTTTATTCAGCCCCAGGTCCCACCTAACTGTTATATTGTCTTGGGTCTGCAAAAGAAAAATAATAAAATAAAATAAATATATCATCAACTAATAATTAAGTCATTTTGCACCACAAATACATCATGTGCATCCATCTTTCTGTAAGTTAGTTGGTCTCCATCTTAGAGATGGTGCTCAGGTACCTGGGACTCCTTTAGCTTCTTGTCGTAGTCAGCCTCCAGTTTGACCAAAGGGCCAAAGATGTTTTGGTACTGGTAGGCGTCCTCGTAGCGCAGCAGCACATGCTGGGGTTCCTCATCCACACCAGGTTTTTCCAGGTCTTCCAAGGTGGCGGTGGGATTGTCCTGTGAGGAAAATGACTGCGGGTCACAACACTGCTCGAAACAAGGAACCCTGGAGAAACAGCATTTCAGTTACATACCTTCCAGAGCTCCTCCAGCTTGTTGATCTGCTGGGCGGTGATCTGACGGGCTCGAAGCTGCTCCTGCTCTGATGGGATTTTCACCAGCCAGGACAAAAAGCAGCGATCCTGGATCAGTGGTTGCCACTGCGAGCTGTCCCAGTTGATGTCTTTTAAGCTACTCTGGCTGGCACATGGCTGCCTGCATGGACATACAAGGTTCAGAAAGTAGTTTATGTTTAGCTTATGTGTGGGGTTTTGCAGTAACCAGATTATTGTGTCATATGTTATACATTTCCCTGCTTTAAACTGATTTCTCTTGATCTGGTTTCTTGCATACATGTGGCTCTAGAAAGGGTTAAATTATCTGATACAGAGTAGGAAGAAGCAGTTAGGTAGGTTTGTGGGCTTTAGCAGGGATTTCCCCAAGTAACAGATGCAGACTAAATGGCTGACTACTCACTTCTGTCTAAGTGAAGTCACATTTTGATGGAGACTGGGAATCTAACAGTTGCTCAATAACTGTGCTTCTCTAAAGCTTCTCTATTTCTAACAAATATATGCTGGTTGATGACAAACAAATTGTACAACAGTAATACCAACATGTTTGAGGTAATTTAGAAAGAGTTTTACACACCAGACAACACTGATAAAGTTATTTCTCTGTAAAATGTTCTGCTCAGTACATATCTTAGTCTATTTTAAAAACCAAACTTATCAGTCACACACTGGACAATTAAAATATAAATATATCTAATTGTATTTTGTCATGTTTTCACTTTTAATCTCATTTTATTTGAGATACTTTACCCCACAGCTGCTCTGGGGCAGGGCTGGGTTTATGCTTAAACAAAAATATTTATTTCAGTTTCATTGTCTAGGCAAAGCTTTGTTTTGCTGCAATAAACATTCAGCAATGAGCTACTCTTCCCGTCTGTCTGACTACTTCAGAGACTCGGCATCAATTTCCGGAACAACTCATCCAAAGAAAGGACTGAAACCTGAACAACTGATAGGAGATAAAACATCAAAGCAAGAATTTGCATGTTTTGCTTTCAGTTCATGTTCTAGAGAAGCTTACAATGAGGGCCTCAAAGCTGTCCTCAGGGACACAGTTGACCAAACATGCTGGATTTGTAGGCATTTGCTACCAGTCTGTCTATGTTCAAAGCTGCAGCCCAGCATGCACCTACCTGCAGAGTAACACCACCACAGAATCAGCCTTGGCTGGGATGAAGCCCAGGAGGAAGACATTGCGACAACCACAGTTGTAACACTCCAGTACCGTCTCACCCAGTGGCCCATCTTTATGCAGCGTCACCTCTTTGCATTTGGCTCTCACCAAGTGGTTCACAATGTGGCTGGAGGTTAGAGAACGAGAGACGATTATAAAAAATAAATCAGACACACTTCAGTCTCTGTGACACTTTTTGTGGTGGCACTGCTTTTGTAGACCATTACACTGTCTTAAACAAACACTGTAAATGGGTTAGAGTGCTGCAAATGGCAACAGCTGACAGGAAATAAACTTAAACACAGTTTTCAATGCAAATAGAACGAAAGGGCTTTTTCACACCTAATCATGCAGACAGCTCTTTATACACATTCAACATCATCTGCGTGTCCAAAGAAAAAATGTATGACAATCACACTAAAAAACCCACAACTGTTGCAATGTTTGTTATTCAGATTTTTAAAATTCAATTTCTGAATAAACTACACAGTTTTATGTTCTGACTCTTATGTATGATGTTTCATATGAAGAGGAGTTCATTACACACCTGCCAGATGTGTTGCCACGCCCATTACAGAACCACTTCTTGCTGGTATTGCAGTACACCACACACGCTGGATCGTGGATACCACAGTAGCTGAAGAACAAAAACATGCATTGAATGTTGTTTAATCTGGTCATCCACTCCCATAACAGGCTGCAGGCATGTTATGCAGCCCTGGTTTAATTTCCAAAGTTAAATTATCTGTTGAAAACCTATTATTTAGCCAACAGAATTACAAGTTGTTGATGTTCAGTGACTTACAGTTATAAGGAATATGCATTATCTTCAAAACAGTAACTATCCAAAGGCTGGGAGACAATCACATTTTAAATGCAGGAATATATTTAACCCTCCTTTTCTGAAGATAATACTCTTACATTGCAAAGTCAAGCAACATGAACTATTTTCCACATGTGCACATTACTGTATATGTAGAAAAGGTGCACTGTATATGTAGAAAAGGTGAATTATCAATTATTCAGTCAATCATTATATTCATTTTGGTTTCAACTTCTCAATTGTCAGGACTATCTGCTTTAAATTGTCATGTACAATATAGTCAAGTGAATATCCTTGGGTGGACTTTTGTTGTATCAACACAAAACATTTTAGATGCCTCTTTGGGTCATGTAATGTAAATTATTGCATGTGGCAGCCATGATATCTAGAAAGTTTGTGATAAAAGAAAATATTGAGGAAAGAAAAGCTTGTGAACACTGAATAGGTTTGTGGTGTGCAACATCAAGTACAGAGAAAATATATACTGGTAAAACAGTATTGTGTAATCGTCTATAGTACCACAAATGCGGTGCAACTATTTCCTCAGTGATCTACACTCAGGTGTAGATGTTTATTAGGTACACCTAGTTAAAACTAATGGAGTGAAATACAACATTCCTGCAAATAAATTCTCCCGTCGCGAGTGTTATAATGTTCAGTTAGTGCTGACACTATTTTACAGGTGTTAACTCAACTTTATGGTCATTTTGGAGGAAGTAGTTGATGGTACTGTTGAATGGTGTGGCGTTGTAAAGCAGCACAAACCACATCCTTTCAGATGATCACAGCAACACAAACTCAACATTATAACGTTCATTAATGCAGGATTAGCAGTACTGTTGCACTACTAGTGTACAGTACACGGACATCCTGGCATGGTGCGACTCCTGTCAGTGTACCTGCATGCGTGCACAGGCAGGTCTTTGGTGTAGTACGTGTCTTCTTCATCCTCCTCAAAGTTAAGCTCCGCCAACAGCTGGCTGGCTTTGGCCACGGAGTCATCCACTCCACCGTTGTGAAGACCCTCATCAGGACCATTTACCTGCGGCACAGCACAAGCTTTACCAAACAAACTGAATGCTAACGATTAGCAGCTAGCGGCTAGGGCGCGGAAATGCCAGAGAGTTAACTTAAGTCGACAGGTTGTCAGTGCTCTTGGCGCTTAAGTTTGGTCACTGGAGTTGGCTTTGTGTCTCTGACTAGTTAAAAACAAACGCTTGAAGACAACTAACATTACTTTGGGAGTTTAGTTAACGTGCTTTCTGGCTAGCAGCGGGCTAACGGTAACAGCTAGCTAACGTGAAGCTAGGCAACGCTATAGCCAATAATAGCGGGCTAGCAGGTTAGCTTACTGCCGCTAGCGTCAGTAAACCGCGCTTTATCGTGATTTCTTCTGATATTAAAAGCCACAGACCTGGCTGTCCAGTTGGCTCTGGGTCTGGCCTTGAGTTTGCGTCTGGCTGGGTAAGGTGAAATCGGTGAAATCGTACTCGGAGCCCTGGGTATCCGCTCCGAGCAACTCCGCTTCCTCGGTGTCCAAGAAGGTGAGGGTCTGGGAGCTCGGCCCGTACGCCTCCACACTCATCTCGACTCTCAACTTTCGCTTTGCTGAACGATTTCCGGTGTTCTCCCGTAGATGAACGAAATCCTCACGGTGTTTGTTTATCGATAACTGGTTTGGAGGCCGACGCTAAGAGTCTGGATTTGAACCCAAACAAAAAAATGGAACAGATCAGAACCTCGAAACCTCCGGCAGGTCCAACAGAGACGGCGATGGATCCCTGCGCCGCTCAATGTGTGACGTTTACACTGTAGGCTGTAAATCATCAAGGAAGGAGCTCTCACTCTGATGTTTTTTCCGGAATCAAAACAGAATAATCAGGAAATAACACACAATTCAAACAGACAAAGAAAAATACAACAACAGTAATAATAATAATAATAATACTACAGTGATCCAGATGTGCAGACAGACTGTATTTAGTAATGTGATTATTTGCAATTTGTTAAAGTATTAACTAAGGCAGGCCCTGCATTATAACTTAATTGAGGTTTTAGAGTTTCCCATCTAATTTAAAGACCTCTGTAAATACAATATACACAGTGCTCAAGAAAACCTTCTTAATCAAATTACCACAAACAAAAAGACATGTTAGTCAAACACAAAGACACAGGTGTGCCCCTGGGTAGCTGGGAAAATAATATAGCTTACAAACACATGAAGGAGTAGATGTACTTGTTCTGCAGTAAATAATAAAGCTGTGGGTTGATCCATGCATGATATATCACTGAACATCTGACAAAAAAATGTAGACTAAAATTGTAATTCATAGCCTACTCAAATCTACTGACTACATTGCAGCATTTGGTAGAATTGGAAAAAGGGCGTTAAAAAGATTGTAAAGAAGCTATTATTATACACTAGTGATGTAAAACTATTGAAAATGTTGCTGTTGCTCCAAAGGGATTTCTTCATGTGATGCCTGTTAGGGCATAGTTTGTATAATTTCCCTTACTTCCAAATAGTAAGGTAAAATTATGTTACTTTTTGCACACTAGATACTAAAACAGCATTCTATTAACACATAGGCAAGACCCTATCTTAATAGTATGAGGTTGTAACCACATGTACGACCACGTGTGAAGAATTTAGGCCAATTATTTTTTGACAGAGTGGTACATCATTGAAACATCTATGATCTTTGATTGAGGCCTTTTGTGCCCACTGTACCAACGGTGTATTTGCCCAGTTGACAAATCAATTACAGCTTTAAACAGACATAACTAGTGAGTTGAGGAAAAAATACAAAGTTGAAATAACAGACACAAAGACATTAGTTGTAATCCTTTAATTCTCTTTACTTCAAAGCCTTTCCTTTTACAAAGCCAAGATGACTTATTGTAACAGTGCTTTGTTAATGTCAGAAGCAGAAGGAGACACCTTTTCAGAGGATACTCCCTAAAAAGAGGAACTCACAATAAATCAGAGAGCCATGATGTTATTGTACAACAGAGCACACACAGAGATAAAAAAGTATTTTTGAGGTAGCCACACATCTGACTGGACAGCATCAGTAATATATCTTTGAACTGACCCGCTGCACATTTTTAAGGCCTTTTCATAACACACATAAACAACAGCAAGGCACAGGAGAGAGTCAGGGTCAGAGGTCACCTCATATGTAAACTTGAGGCTTTCACATTTGTGAGCAGACATTTTAGGGGCAGCTCCTCCACAACCCTTTCACTTCTCAGCTCTCACAAAGCCACACAGTAAAATATCAGCACCTGCAAAACTCAGATCTAAAACCTGCCCATCGTTTCAATAATTCCATAAGAGAGATTTAAAACCACATAGCCAAGACGCATGTTAAATGTCAAAGGCTAAGATGAAACTTAGGTCTGAGAGGAAGTTCAGTTCTGTTCGGTTCATTGTTCCAGGTTGTTACTTTGTGGTAAAAACCATTATAATGAATAGCAATTAAAATGACACACACACTGCTAATTTACTTAAACTCACTGGCACCAACTTGCTTAACTCAGGCAGAAAAAAAACACTATAACTAAAAACACAAGGAAAGACCACTACTGCTGCAACGCCAAGCACGGTTAATTTCCCTAAAACTATCTATGACAGTTTTTAACTATATCCTCGTTTCCCACAGGCAGGTAGTTTTGTTGGGGGACCACAGAGTGAAGCTGACACAATACGTAGACCATTCAATGTTTAAATTCCTACTGATAGTTAAGCTGTGCTAGGTGGTCTGGGCTGACCTGACAACTCAAGAGTCAGGGAAACATTGATCTACACAATGAAACACACAAACCTATTAAAAAAAAAAAAAAGCTATTAAACAGAACATTTACACCTTGGAGTGGCACCATCACAGACACACTGAAGGAATGTGCTGCAGTCTGTTAAACAGGTAAGAACAAACCAAAGCTCAGAAAGATAAAGCATAAATCACCTATAAAGCATAGCTCACATGCATAATAATAATTAATAGGGAGAAGCGGGTTTAAAAAATGATGTGTGTATGTCTGGAAAGCTACATATTTCAAGTTAAGGTGACTGAAAATTAAAAAACAAAAACAAAATGCAAGCATTCACATTGCTTGGAAAATGCTGTCCATATTCCAGATTGAGTAAAAATGAAAAAAAAGAAAGTGCTACAGAAAATAAAAGTCCAGGCCCAACTCTGACTGAACTGAGAGTCCAACTTCATCAAATCAAATCCTCAGGTAAAATAAGCAGCTACATCTGATTCAATGAAGGGAGCAACAGAAAGCTTTGACTGAGTAATACCAATTAGAGCTGCACAATTACAGAAAAAAAGAAGGTTTTCTGCACGGTTAAAGATAAAAATAAGTTCCATTAAAGAGTCAGTCAATGCTCCAAGCATCTTCACACAGCAATGCCCCAATTCAGTGGAAATTATTTCACTACACAGAAATCGAATGCAGTAATTTCACTTTCTTGTAACTCATTGGTTTAGTTATTTAAAAACAATATTACTATTTAGACTGTATAGAATATTTTCTTTAGTACACCATCTGAAACACAGCTCACTCTGAGGAACTATTCTGTTTAATGAAATCTGAAGTCGTAACTGAAATGCTCAATATTTTCTCAGATAATTGTGCAGCCATAAGAGAATTTTGACAAACTCACAACATGAACTTCCCAAATCGACAAACTTGAGATCTGTGAAATAACACTGCACAGCCTGGGGCCAGATCTCAGTGAGGTGAATATGGGTTTTTTTTCTGTCAGAATTGGGCCAACAAACTGGGGGGAAAATGAGCTGGAACCAACCCGTTCCCTGATTTAAATAACCTTTGTAAAAGAAGGCAAATTTACAACTTCTTATAAAGAAAAAGGACTCAAGAAACAATTCAACATCAAATGTGAAACGGTACAGTTAGGGCTGTAGAGCAGCTGGAAAAAAATATCTGAAGGAAACTGAAATTAGCAAACAAAAGTTTACTGCTAAACATTTCTACTTAAACCATAATGTATCGTGTACATTAACCATTTATAGACATTCAGGTGTGAACACCTGTTGAATGAAACATATTGTGACAGAGTGAAACTCAAAATTTGAGGTTGAACCAAGTCAAATAATGTAAAGTACATTTAACAGTTTCCCCAAATGTGACTCCTATAACCATTTCAATAACCCTAACCCTATAAGGTGCAATAATAGGAGTCACGTTTGGGTTTCTAGGTCATAATATCTGCAACACAATTACAAACCTTTCTGGACCTCTTTTGTAACTGCATATAAACAAATATAAGCAGCATTTTGCTGCTGTGTTTTTTTTAGTGAACCTACAGTAATTCCCATATTTTAATCTCCAAAGTCAGAGGGTTTCATTTTCCTTGGAAGTGGGAGAAAAGCTACATATGTTACAATGTGACCAAGGGTTGACTCCCATTTTATCTTCACACCATTGGGAAACATTAAAACATAACTGAATCAGGCTAAGCAAAACAAAAAGCAAAAACCTAAGACAAAGAGAAGCAAAAGCTGAAAATGTCCTGTATGCTAGAGTTTTCATTTTGTCTGAGTAAAGACAACAGTAAAAAAAAAAGAAGTTTGGCTACTTGTGGTTAAGTGCAATTTCTCTTGTGTGGTGAAGGCTGGAGAGGCTGGTTGGCATCTGGAGGTCACTTAGTGGAAGTGCTGCTGGCAGTGTATCTTCTCCTCTGCCTGGTCCAGAAGCTCCAGCATCTCCTGGACGATGGCCTTCAGCGCACGACCCAGGTCTTCCCCGCTGTAAGGCTTTCCGAGAGGAGGCACGTGGATGAAGGCAGAGCGACCGTGGCTCAGGTACAGAGACGTGTAGTAGGTGAAATCACAGAGATATCTGTCAGAGCGGAGAGCAGAGCACTGAGTGAGTGAAGGGCCTGTCTCTAAAAACTGGAAGATCAGACTGCTCACATACTGGAAGTGCTTTTTACTCATGCATTTATTAATGCATGTGGAAGGATTCATCAATACATCAACTGTGTTTTTCTCTACTTTATCCATTGCGCTCATTCATTTATTTATAAGGTTCAACTTTTCTGCCAGACATACGAGTATTGCGCTGACAAACATACTGTATAAAGTCACTCTAACTATATAATCACTATTTATGGCATCAGTGTAAGAGACTGCAAGTTTCTGCACACCTACACCATAGATGAGCTGCAGACAGGAAGCCCTGAACAACCAGATCATGCTTTATGATCTAATTTTTACTAAGACCAGATCAGACAAACCTACCACTGCTCATATTACCACTAACATACATTTCTGTACAGATATGCCAAAGATACACCCAGTTGCCAGTTTATTAGGTACACCTAGCTACAACTAATACAGACTTGCAATAAATCCTCCCTTTGTGAAGATTATAATAATCTGTTTTTGTTGAAACTGTTTCAAAGAGCAGTGTCTATTCAATTTTATGATCCATTTGGAGGTTGTAGTTTGGGGTGCTGTTGCACGGTATTGCATTATATTAATGTAATACAATGCAATGCAGTGAATTTTACACATCTATGTGATGCAAAACAGTTCAACTGAGCTACAAAATACAGCCTCTGTAATGTTTAATCAACCCCTCTCTGCATAAGGTGTTCCTGATAAGGTGGCAGCTGAGAGTATGTTTGAGAAAGAATAGAGGAAGTGTGGCCCTGTGATGGACTGGCGATCCGTACAGAATGTACCCTGCCTCTCGCCCAATGACAGCTAAGATAGGTTCCAGCTCCCCCCGCGACCCTTAATGGATAAGCGGTATAGATAACGAATGGACGGATGGATGGATGGATGGATGGATGGATGGAGAAAGTGTTGCCATTACAACAGAGTCCACCAGAGGGCACTGATTATTGTTTTAACTGTAAAATGTCCCACTCACAATTCTATATTAAAGGGGTTCATACCAGAAATGTTTGTTTTTGTTATGTGTTTATTTATTATTTGGTAAAATAATATATGATGTAATAATATTATGTGTGGATTTCTATATCTTTTTAATGGCAATTTCCTGCTTTGACACACACAGACTAAATAATTTTGAGTTCTTTTTCAGCATGAGTATATCCTATTTTTACCCCAGACTGACAAACTAAATGCACCCCACAATGCAGACAGTAAATACTGTGTATGTCTAATTCACAGGATTAACAGAGTGATGTTAAACACATGAATCAGCCTCTATCCTTTAATAGATGAAGCGTGTGGTCCAGAGGTGAGAGGAAAAACAAGAGGTTGATTCTAATTGGAAAAATAACATTACCTTCCAGCGTCTTTGGAGACAGACACAGCTACCCCCAGCCCCGAGGCAGTCACTCTCTTGCAGACTGACTCCATGTCAATAACTGAGTCGATGCAGTCTGGGCCTCCCACAATGCAACACTGCGAATCAGGACAGAAGCTGCTGTTGTCCAGACCCTTGTAGCCGTGATTTCTGCCACACTTCTCCAGCGTGACAGTGGTGGCCATACCTGAGACTCCGACATGAACGACCAACTGGCAAACAAAGGAAACAATAAAAACACAAAGTCAGAATAAATAAAATATTAATGTCCCATTGCACAAATGAATCATCAAAAATTTCTGTTTCGCCTGAGATGTTAATGGGTCCAAAAAAGAATCTATGGCTATTTTAACCAGAAATGACTCAATTTATTAGAAACAAGGTGAAACCCAATAATGATAATTGATAATTGTATGTAATTCAATTCAATGCAGCACGTGTTCCTTGTATCTCTTATTATCAGATTGTTCCCAGGGCCTGTCAGATCCAACCTGACCTGAGACCTGTGGCAGTAAAATCTGACCTACCGGGGAACTGAGGTAGACACAAGCTGCTGCATTTTACCTTTTAAAAGTGGAAAAATGTGATCACTGTTACACTATGTTCTCCTCTTACCAGTGGATGATACTGCTTCCATAATGAAGGAACCAAACTCTGCACTGTCTGGTACTCAACAGGAACCTCGTACACGTGCAAGTCCACTTCACTGCCCAGTCCAAGCTTCTTCAGTTCCTGACCGGATGAAGACAAACATAAAAGCTAAAACTCTCTACACAATTTAAGGCAACATTTGTTTTTTCTTGGATTTTGACAAAATATTCAAATTTATTTATTGTCTCTGAAGCTTTCAAACACATCTCATGGCCTTTCTCAGCTGTCACTGGAGAGTGGAGGTCTTCAAGACATGGAAAAACTTCTTGCTATGAGATTTGTTTAAAAGGTTCAGAAATGACAAGTAAATTGGATGCTGTGCTGAAACATTTTTTGCCAATCTACTGTTTCAAAGGACAAAGATAAACCTTCAAGTTCAACATTTCTTTGTTTTTTTTATGTGAAGAGTTTAACGGTGAAAAAAGCAAAGACATGTTCCTAATGGAAACTAAATTCTATGTTAGCACTATGCTTCATCCACTGGTACACTACTCTGTTTCCCAGTTTACATAAACTTAAATGTAATGAAGCTATTTTTAGAGTAAGTATTTGTCACAGAATAATATTTATTAACATGAATGAAGGCTGATTAGAGATGTACATGCAGTGCAAATAGTGAGGTGGGCTTGTCTTCAGCCCAAAATATTTTCATAACAATAAGGACAGAGGTGGTACAATGACAGCAGCACTGTATTCAAAAGCAAGTTAGCTGTTAACAAGACAGATCTACAAATGAGCTGATAACACTCAAGCATTTAAATTCATTTTCTGGTATGTGTGACAAAATAATCTCAACTCAAAAGTCTACTTGCTTGCTTTTTTGAGCTTTAAACAGCATCTTTTAGACTTCATCAACATCACTGACCATGAGAAAAGCTAGTAGGGCCTTTAAGTTTTGATAATACTTATTATCGAGTTGTAGTAAAAAATCTATACAAAGAAAGATTTTGTAGATTAGCAGATAGCAGCCTTTTCTCATTGTCTGTTCTGTCATACTTACTGCCCACTGACAGCAATTTTTACACAAAAAAAATAGATTATTATAAATTGAAAACAATGTTTTTGAATCCAACATAACATTGACAAAAAACATAACTATTTATAACTGATGATGATGATCAATCGCAAATGTTTGAAATGTTATTAAACTGAAATATTTGGTGATGTGTGAAAATCAAGGTAAATGTCAGTAATTTGCTTTTTCTTAGAGGATAGATGTCTCAGTTGCCTTGCCCTTTCCAAGCAACCTTATTTTTTAAACAAATTTTTTTTAAATAAAAACCCTAAAAACATAACTGTTATACTTAACCATCCTCATAAATAAAACCAGTATGAGAAAAGCAAGAGATAAAAGATGCAATCACACATATTATAAGTAAGACAAATCTGTGTCAGCTTCACAGCCAGATGACCGACACCTCCCCCAATCTCCCTGCAGGACAAATAGCCCTGGACACTGACCCCCACTTGTATTGAAAAGAGGCTTGTTTGACCACGTCTGTGACCCCGCCACAAAGCGGCCTTTTGTTTGCCTTTAATATCCTTATCAAGTCCGTCTAGACACCCTGACAACCACCATCATCCCCCACATGCAGTTTGCCCATCAGGACACAGGGAGCCTCTGAGGCACACTGCTGCACGGTGTGAAGCCGGCCGGCGGCCATCAGAGCATCACATAACCATCACACAAACAGGTTCAATCCTGCTAACAAAATGACAGGCATGATGATGAACTTCCAAGATTTTTTTTATTTTCAGACTGGATATATAACATTTTAGGGAAGATAAGAGAGCTTTGTTTGCCTTAGTATAATAAATAATGTGAATTTCAAACAAGTCCTCTGTATATTCATAAATCTCAACATTTTTATCTGAAGCCTCACTCATTTTATTTAGGTCCAGGGGACACTTAATTCAATAGAAAAAAATCCTTTCAGTGTTATTCATGAAAAGTGCATATGTGAAACATACCTGTACTGCTACCCAGCTGGCATTGACCGTGTGCTCTCCAAAAGGCCCAAAACCTACAAAACATGTTATGTGTTATGTCAGTTGCTGTACTAATATTTTACTGTGCTGATTATGTTACTGATAATGACGCTTTGGAAACGGTTTAGTTTTTACAAGACAGATAAAACATACTAGAGCGACCAGTGATTGAAGGGAGACAGAAATAAAATACAGTTGTGAAATCTGATGCAAGCATTAATGTTAAGTATTATCTATTAGTAAAAAATTGTGCAAATGAAAATACATTAATTCTGGAGAAAGGGATATGGTGAACGCACTATGACTTCCAAAAGACCATGTGCCTACCCCACTGTTGATATTAGTTGAATAAGAGCTCTTAACTTGGCAGGGATATTTTAATGTTTTAGTTTGACTTCAAGATATAAGATTTGTAATAAAAACTGTATATCTTATACCTTTAACTGTGTAACAGTTTACCTTTCAACATTTTAGGTTTTTCACCAAACATCTTTTATATTAAAAAAACAAGATGCTGCTGTTTGAGTGTATAAATTCTGCAGCGCTCAAGCATGTCGCTCTCCTTGAATTAACAATGTAAAATCAATCACTATCACTAAAAATCCCTCCCTGCACCACTCCATATGACCTACATAAAAAATGCCGCAGCAGCAGCAGCCAATAGATATTCACTCAGGCTTGTTTATATAGGGATCTATAACTGATCCCCCCCCTCCACCACACTTCCTAGGGTCAGCAGGGTCCCTGGGGGTTGGGTGGAGGGGGGATCAGTCTGTCTGACAGGCTGCTGAAAAGAAGCAGAGAGAGGGGCCAGCAGCTGCCAGCCGACCGGCTATTGTGAAGATGCTGTTCCCAGGCAATCTACACATATTCGATCAGCTGGGACTGCAAGCTTCTGCACCCCTTTGTGTCTGAAAACACCAAGGCACTGTCTCTGTTACCTCTGCCCAGATTAAATGCTGAAGACTGTAGTTTGTGCACTTTGGTTGGAAGCAGAGTTGCACTGATTCTTGTTTTTGGAAAAACTACCCTGAGTAAAATGTTTATATTAACTGATAAATTAATATCACTGTAATTATTACACAGGATTTTCTTGTTTAATAAATAGTGCAAATTGTGTTTTCTACAATCCAACTTGCAAAACAGCTTCTAAAAACAGACTAGTAGGACACAGCTAAAATAACAATTGTGGGTCCAGATTTGCATATGTTACAGTACAAACTTAAGTGATTTGATATGAAAAAAATGGATGAGCCTCCGTACAGAAAGTATGACAATAATCTATCAATAATAAAACACAGTCAGTGGCTGGTTATTGGTAATTACGTTATTTACTTTTAACCACTTTGTCCAGCTCTGTAATAACGCCATGTCTGAAAAGAGGCCTGTTGTTGACAAGTAAAACTGTCGGAGAGTGGATCAAACTCACAATACAAAGCAATGAATAAGATAAACTCAGACATTTTTCCCTTGTGAGAAAAGTTATTAAATGTCTCAGACATCAGCCATTGTCAGCTTTTCAGATGAAGGGCACATTACCCTTTCTTCTTTATTTACTGTCTGTCTTTTATGGACACTATTCCGGACATATATATATCTAATAAACAGTTATTAATAGTAGTTTTGCTATTGATAAGTTAAAGTGTAAGATAACATCGTGTTATTTATGAATGTGGGCTACATTTTCTAGATTAAATTTTGCACAAATGTGGATCTCTGTCACATGGCCTTTAAAGAAAAGACAACAAACAAAAGACGGGGTGTTATGGTTAAACCTGTAACGTTTCCTCCAACTGTTCACAAACTGCAGCGGGGTGAAGCAGTAACAGCCTGACGCCATTAACGTTACACCAACTGTCATCTCCACAACTTTTCCTCCACTTCGACCGCTAACACCGGCAGACGACAACAACAGCAGCTGAAAAAGCAGACAAACCTGTAACGACCACTGTCCGTTTACTGTTATCCATCTCCCGTACTGTTGCAGAGGATCCGTTGTTAGTTTTTCCCCCCCTCGGTCTTTAATTTGAACCACGACCGTAAAGAGACTCTACACCTTCCACAGCTGACGGCTCCTTCTGCTACAAGGCAAACCGCCGGTCCTTCTTGCTGCTGTCTGCGTGAGACGTGACGTGATTGCGTCACAAGGACACACTTTTACGTCCTCTACCTCATATAGATAGATAGTAAATACATAGACTAGGTATAAAATAAGTATTTTTTTAAAACTAGAGACTACAGAATATGTCCTGAATATGTCCTGGCTAACATACTATACTACACTGTACATTACAAAGCTCTACAGTGATGAGCAGATTGCCCATGGATGGTAAAAGAAATTAAATATAAATTGTATTTCTTTATGATTAATATATGGTAAAGGTATATGGTAACATGAGGTAGTGTTACAGAACCTTACATCCTCTTCACCAGTCCTACAAACTACTAAAAACACATCAGTGAGCCACACTGTTGGACTGGCTGACATGTTTCTGGATTACACTGAGTGTGGGCACTGTATTTCATTCAATCCCACATACACACCACCCTGCTGGTTTAAACCCTCACTGAGCAAGAAATGTGCATTAATACATAGCTGAAAATAGTCCCAGAAAAAGTGTATTATTTCCTCCTGTCTGACCAATATATCTTGGTCTTTTCATGGGATTTCCAGCCTTATCCCTTACCTAGCATTGATGTTGCTGTGTTGGTAGTAAAAGGAAGGAACCACTATTTATTTCATTCATGTTATTCATTCATTAATTGGGAAGTATTAATAATGAATATGAATAATTTGGTGTTCCACTTTCCCTAGCGGTATAACGTGTAATTGCGTTTTTTGGACTGTAGAGGGCACCATCTTACTTCCATGATTTTGCACACCGGAAACTCATAGGGACGCGAGGAAGAAGAGTAGGAGGCAAAATCGTGTTGGTGAAGGGCCAAGACAGAAACTTGGGACACAAAATCAAACAGAGATACTATCACTATGGTGAGTATTTAACTGTAGGTTAACGAATCGTTCATAGTTGTCGTTTAGATTTTAAGTTGCTCGCCTGCTGCTCAGCACTGAAGCGCTGGGTCACAATGATGCTCGGTAACGTTACGCAAGCTACGTGAAGTTAGCCACTGAAGCTAAATTTAACAGATTTTATACAGTGTTTGTTTCTTTAACAGGAAGCTACAGCAAACTTTAGCGGCCCGAGGGGTCAGGTGCTTGGTCAGTAATCCAAACATGAAGGTCACGTTAATGAATCAAAAGAGGATTTATATAGACAGTATATATAGCTATCAAGTCCTGACAAAAATGGGATATAAATGTCAAAACGTTCACATACTTGATAAATAATTGCAGTCCGTAATGTTTGTTTTCCATTATTCTTCGACTGGTTTGACAGTGGAAGAAGTTTTGGATTTTATTCTCTGGTGTATTTATTAAAAAGCAGTATTATACAAACTCTTTGTTAGTTGTTGCGTTGCATAGATGTATGCAGTTAGCGTGACGTCATTAATACGCGCCTTGAAACCTTGACGGAACTTTTCGAAAATACTTCGAGAAGCTGCCAATTAGAGCTGCCGCCATTGCCTATTGCTAAACACAGTGCACCCAGGACACACTGAGGAAGCACTGTGGTGGTGGTGAATTTTTTCTTTTTTTTTTAAATAACACACTGCTGGGTGAATTATGGGTGTCTAATTTACTCAGGCAACTAAATAATGTTCATACCAGGTGAATTACATATGTATGACCTGTTTTTCTGTCATTTCGCAGCTTCCCCTATCGCTGCTGAAGACTGCCCAGAACCATCCTATGGTGAGCATGCACTGAACTGTTAAACATGATACATAGCACGTATTTCAGTGTCCTGCTGTTTCTGCTTCAGTTCTAGCTGTTTCAGGTTAAATTAGTTTAATACGGTTTAGTAAACTACATACAATATTGGCCACCATCTAACTATTAAAATGAATTGACTTAAGTCCAGTGTGTTAGTTAAGCCGGTAACGCAAGAGAAAACTTCAGCTCTAGCTTCTGTCATCTCATGTTGTGTTGCTGTTTTTGTTGTGCCTTCTCTGTGCTCAGCTGGTCGAGCTGAAGAACGGAGAGACGTACAACGGTCACCTGGTCAGCTGCGACAACTGGATGAACATCAACCTGAGAGAAGTTATCTGCACCTCAAGGGTAAAGCTGAGCTCTGCTTTCACTTCTCTGCTGTTTGGTCATCTCTACGATCTAGTGTTAATATGTAGCTTTAGGTGGTTAACCATCACTCCATCCTTCATCTTTCCAGTACTTTTGTGTTTTCTTTCTTAGTTTCTTCTGTTGATAGTTCAAACAGCCTCTCAATGCTTAAATCTATGTGTTAACATACTTGAACAAATTTTATTTTCCTATGTGATACAAAATAATTTAATTTAATTAAAATGAACAATTGTCATTATCAGTGAGTCTACAAAATGTCAAATGGCAATCAGGCTAAAGTGACATTCACATTGTTTACAAAACCTACAGCTATCTATATCATTTCTGCACTAATGCTAATATAATGTAATACAATGCTAATACAGCAGCACAAAGATCTTTTACTGTCTGGTGGAGACAGAGGCTCATTAACAAAACTAAAAGTATTTGTTGTTGAAAAGTAATATTACGATTTGGATGCATTTGGAAGCGTTGACACCCACTGACCTCTGACAGGATGGAGATAAGTTCTGGAGGATGCCTGAGTGCTACATCAGAGGAAGCACCATCAAGTATCTGCGAATCCCAGATGAGATCATCGACATGGTGAAGGAGGAGGTGGTGTCGAAGGGCCGCGGACGAGGAGGTGCCCAGCAGAACAAACAGCAGGGCAAAGGAAGAGGAGGAGCCGGCCGAGGTGAGTGATCTACTTAATTATTCCAGGAATTTCTGCAATCATTAGCCTGATTATTTTGAAACCAAACAAGTAACTGGGAAATGCATGTTATTAAGCTAGCAAGGTATTTTTCTTAATTTCTGAAAAGTGGACATATTAAAGGTACAAGGTATTTTACCAGACAGTAGTTACATTCTATGTATTGGTCTGCATGTCCACACTCAGTTGGGGTGTCACATTACCCTTTTCCACCAACATCATACTGATTCTGTTCCAGTTCACGCACCTAACACTCAATTTTCAAAACTCAAGAGTTTAAAGTGAACCTATTTTACATCTTTTTTTTTTTTTTTAAATCAAAAACTCCAGCAAATGTTAAATAATAATACGTTTTGTTTTTGTTTCTGTTTTGGGTGGGATGTTAATCTGAACAGTATTTATCACAGCTGACAAAATTAACAGATGTTTTTCTATCTCCTCTGTCTCTGTGTAGGTCTGTTTGGCAGTCGTGGCAGAGGAATGACCGGCCCTGGTCGGGGCCAGCAGCAGCAACAGCAGCAGCAGCAACAGCAGCAGCAACAGCAGGATAAGAAACCAGGCAAACCACAGGGAATGAAGAACCAGCACTGACAGACAATGCAGCACCTTCAACAACAGCACATCCTCTTATTCAGAGCTATTACTCCTTCAGTACATGAAGACAGAATTAACTCTCTGGTGTTTTCTTCTGCTGTGATGTTTGTAAGAACTGACCGTTGCAGAAATCACACTGGGAGAGGTTGAGAGAAGCTGCACTGAATTTTGTTTTTTAGCATCTGTAAGTTGGTATTAACATTTTTTTATGACCATATACCAGTGCATCAGTCAGAGCTGATAGACTTCTCCTTTAGTATCAATTTGTAATATTACAACTTCACATTTTGTATCATAAATCACATCTAATTATCATAAAAGAAAAAACAGTTTTCCCTCAGTTGGTACACTGGAATGAGGTTTCTATTTTTAGTTTTTTCAGTGGTTGTTTGCTTGTCAGCTTGTCTCCTCAGGTGTGGTTTTCATTAATGAAGAAACTGCCCAGCCCCAACTTATGTTGCATGAATACTTTTTTTAAAACTGGCTCTTTATTTTCTGTGTTGTTTGTGACGTTCTGTTGTTTACAACCTTTTTGTTTGGCTGCTGCAGTGAACAATCTGATCACAGCAGGTGAACAGTAGACCAGCAGTCACCAGATTGAGGATTCAGTCTCTGAAAATGAACACTTTTGTTAAGGCATTTGTAAACCGACACGATGATGATGATGGAGGAAAAAATGTCTCTCATGTTCTTAAGTCAGACATGGATGAGTGTCCGTTTGGTTGGATTTCATTTTATTTTTGTAACACGAGACAATGTTGTAATTTATTTACATGAGAACATGAGAATAAAACAACTTTTGTTAAAGTGGTTGTTTGGTCCTGTTACTGTCATAATTACCTTGGATAAGTATGTGTCTTTTAAATCACATGGAAATTATAAATCTTTACATCTTAAGCCTGCAGATCTAGAATGTGTGAAAAGTAGTTTCTGTGGAGCATATGGTGCATAATAAGTTCAAATTAAATTGATAAGTAGTTCAGCAAATTTGCAGTCTTGTGAGTACACATGAAGGGTATTAATAATGTCTTCTTTTAAGTTTGAACACAAACTACAACTTTTTCTGAGTAAACGCTCTCTACAGCCACAAGTTATTAATTATGCTGGGCTCTGAGTCAGTGGTTAAGTGGTTTTCATGTGCAGAAAAGAAGCTTTAATTAACTGACCACTATATTTCAACTGTTACAGAAAAAAAGAAAATCAGTTTAAACTCTAATGAGATATTTACAGTATGAATGATAGATGAAGTCTTAGGCTCCACATTTATATATAAATTGATTTACTGATTAGTTAACACAAATGGAGATGTAAACTAAATGTAATAATCAATTAATGACTTAATCCTTAAGCACACACAAATTGACATTTACTGCTTACAGCTTCATAACTGAAAGGTCATATGTATTTCATTGTAATTCAAATCAGATACCTCTGGTTTTTGTGAGAGTTAGTGATCAAACTACATTTAATAGTTTTTTTCCTTACAAAACTTCTTGCTGACAAATGGATAATCCTAAAGTTGGAAGGATATCAGGCAATATTTAAAAATGTATAAGTTACAATTAATCAGTGTTTGGCTGCTGCATTGTGGTTATTAAATCTTAAGTCTTTTAATGTGCCATCTAATTATTGTTGTTCTGAATATGCTTCACACAGTTTTCTTGTATTGAAACTTGTTACACAGAATGACATTTTAGTGAGTGTCCTCTATAAATCACGGTAAAAATGTACAATGATTATTTTTTGCATGATTTTTCCATAGTACAGAAAAAAATTACAAAATTTTAAGCTGTGTTACATTTTTATTTTGAAACAAGATAACCTCTTTCCAACCTCAAGCTGTCATGGCCATCTTTTATAATATACCATGAATATTGTTGCAGTAACAGTATGCTCAGTTATACTTTTTCTTGTAACTTAAGAAGTACACTAGGCAAGTAATTAATAGGCAAGATATCTTGTAGAGTACATACTTTTACATACTACAATATTGCAAATGTGTTACAAGTAAAGGCCTAATTACTTATTAGGCATACACATGTATACACATTATTTTCCTCTGTAGTAGTCATTGTAACACTTGCGTTGGATGGCCTTTTGCAACTTCTCGGGATCTGCCTCTGGAAATCGATGACGAGTAGCAACTGTTAACAGAATAGAGAAGAGATAAGGTCACACAGGATTTTCATACGATATTTTCTTCTGATTTTCCAACATTAGACTGTCTGATATCCTATATTGAACAGTAATATATATACAGTATATAATATAAATATATAAAATATAAAAATCACAGAAGCTTTGTAAGTAGCCAAATTATAACTTAAGATGATACCGATTATGGCCTCCACTTTGGCCTTGTCCAGCGGAATCCTTTGTTTCCCTTCCTGAGGATTTTCTTTAACAGCTGACTGTGCAAGGACCTTCTCTGTGAACACTATGGCTGCTAGCTGCTGGGTAAAATGGTCCGCAGCATACTGGTACAGCTTCTCCATGGCCTTTCTCTGAATTGTCACTGTGCTGCCAGGCAAGGTGACCTGTATATGAGAGAGAGAGTCTAAATGTCTAAAAACAATTAGACCTATGTTGTATATTTTGCTGAGTTACTGAAGGATTTTGGTCATCAGATGTCTGGATCTTAAGTTATCAGAGAAATAAAGTGAGTGCAGTCTCTCCTGGATAATTTTTGATGTGTTATTCAGTGTTTTTACCAGTTCAAATCACCTGGTCCCCTTGTTATCTACAGAGAGGAGGAGACCTCTGCAGATAATTGCCATCAAAAACCTCCTGAATGACAATGATAATGAACAACTGACTTAACTGGGAGAAACTGACTGCAGCGACAAAAACAGTGGGGAAGACAACTCCCATGATCCCACACTACTTCACAACATCACCAAACAACACATCTTTTATCATTATTTGATTGAGAGGGCCTTGGAGGCAGAAAATGGCATAATGTGCGTTTAAGTCGATCTTTCATTTGGAAAACACTGCCAGTAGTCTGTATATTGCAGTATGGAATGGTAGTGGTGTGGAGGTTCCCACTGACAGCACGATAATTCATACGACTGCTGTGAGACACATTTAACTTCTTAAACTCTAAATTTTAAACTTTAATACTGACCCATTTCACCATGAACATTGAATGATGCTGACAAAGGCAAAAAGGTACTTGGTGCAAATTCAGTTCAGATTCAATGAATCAACTTTAGTTGTTAAGTAATAAACAGAAACATTCATCCATCAGTTGCAACATACCATCTCACTGTTATCGCCCCCTGGTGGGTCAGCCCCGCTGGATGAGGATGCTGATGCCTGGTCATGCTGCTGGTCTATGTGAATGTAAAAGGGGAAAAACAAAGTTTGGTTTATTAGCCTGAACTCAACAGATGTATAAAATGTAAAAGGTTATAATAATAAAAAGTCTTATTTAAACTGCCCTGACTCAGTTTAAACTGATTTACAGCAGGTTACTTTTCTGTAGTAACAATTAAAACAGAACAGCTACATAGATACAAAGGAGTAAAACTGAATATGTGAGCTCAATCAGCGGTTTCAGTTGTGACATCCCATCATTTATACATCATTTACATGGCTGCTTGAAATGTATTATAGAGGTTCTTGCTCTAATGTGACATTAAATCTAATTCTAGATTTGTGTGATGAAAAAACGATGTCTGACCATACTTGTTTTTTGTGCTGGAGCCAGTGCATGTGAAACTGATCTGGTGATAAGTTTGTCTTGAGTTGTGTCTTAAAAGTAGAGCAGTAAGTGTTGGCCGGTAGGAGATGGACAATGGTACTTAACATCAGTACAGGACAATCATGCCTAATGTGAAAAAACCCTAAATCATAGTTAAATAAACATACTGGGGTCTGAGATGCCAACCGCTCCCAAACTTCTTGTGATGTCATCCACTTGGGATGGTATCCCGTCACCCTTGTTATCATCCATCAGCTGCTACAAGGAACAGTGGAATACCAGAAATATTGGGGGGAAAAAAGGATCAGAGTCACATTAAACCACAGGAACTTACAACTGACACTTATAGATGAATCTCTTCATTCAAGTTGTAGACTGGAGGACACTGTAAAACATTTTGGATAAAGACATTAAGCTAATTGCCTTTTTATGGTGTGTCATATGAAGGGGTTCAGTTTCTGCTGTGCCAGAAAACAAGAGAGATCTGGAAAATATTTTCCTGTATTGAGCAACATGTGGTTGATGAATAATTGAAGCAGCATGTGTGATTCATGGAGAAAAGTAGAAAGACTCTCTGTGTTCACAGGAATATGCTGCTATAGCTTCTATCTTCACTCATTATAATCAGAATTCATGCTACTTCAGAAAGTTATTTTTACACATTTGATTTAGGTCTTCTTGTGTTGTGTGTTGTAACCTTGTAACATCTGAAACACTGGTGTGGACTCCCCCCCCCCCCCCCCTCGTCTTTCAGTCCATCTGTTTTTATTTTTAACTAGAACATGGCACAGGATGATCTGAGAAACACTCTTAAAATTCACCAGGATGTGTACAGTTGAATCTAACCCTTGTGTGAATAAAATAAAGAATATCTAACAACTATATCTATCTAGTAACAAATTGTTTTGTAATACAGAGAGAAAATAAATAAATGTAAACTCAGATTTACTCTTACAGACTCAAGTTATTATTCTAGTCTGCATATCTTAATGCATTAATCTTAAGCTGGTCAGTAAAGTGGATGAATTGGTTCAGATAACCTACCTTGTTTGCTCTTCTTCCTCACAGTCCACACTGAAACTCTGAGCTGATGACTGATGTTATATAGCCCACTGAGGGTTGTGAATTTACTTTTGTTTTCATTTACAAGGAAGGGTGTGGCTTTAACTGTACAAGTCATTCAGCTTTTTCTACCACAGTTATCAAGCACATCTTGTACTGAAGCCCAGGACCATCCCAAAGCCAAATATAATAAATTACTCTCAGATTTGACAAAGAAAGGCAGCAAATATTTACATTTGAGAAGCTGATATTAGGGGAAAGTCTCTGGTCCATATTCCTAAAACAATTAATTGATCACCATAATAACTGCTGATTAATACTCTTTTAATCACTTAACAAATTAATAATTGCAGCTCTATCATTGTCATTAAATTCTGCTGCTATGCTATTGCACATATTATTAGATTATTCTATTGTACATATTTTTTGTGTGTTTGTAGTTGGTTTGTTTGTGTATTTTACACTATTGTGCCTTTTTGAAGCTGAGCGCTACCAAATGAAATTTCATTGTGTGTATGCTTAATAACAATGAAGAATTCTTGACCTTGAGCTTGATCTTGGTCACCTTTAATATGGTCTACTATATACTACTATATGGCCTAGTCTAGTCTTGGTACAATTACTATGCTAACAATGTTTAGTGACATGTTCTACAACCTGAAGATACACACACACAGACATCCTCCACAGCAGCCATTAGGTGGCAGTACTGTTTCCTTTATTGACCCTCTTCCCCAGCTGTTTCACCTCATGATGTCAAACTATAATTTCATTACTGCTGATTTGTTACATGTTCCCTTAGACTCAAGTGAGGCCTCATTTCAAAATAATTTTTTAACAATGAGAGTTGTTATTTGATTTGTGTAACTTATGTATTTTTGTACGGTTTGAATTAACTTCAGCAACTCCATTGTGGCCTGATGTTCATTGCATCCAAGGTGAAAATGCTCTGATAGATAGTACTACTTATGAACTACTAATCGTTCAGAACCAAAAAATGGAAGGTTCTAAGCTCTACTGGACCTGATTCCAGCGGTTGAAGCTGCTGACTTCTCGCAGTAGATTGGACCTGCCAATGAATGACAGAGGCGTCAGTCTCCCAGTTACAAGTCAGTGAACCATCAAAACGATTCTGAAGCTGTTATTTTAAGGCAAAATTGTGTTTATTTAAAGGTTGAAATGAAGCTTAGCGAAAGTTCAGTCAGGAAAACTATGTGCACTTACCTGCTGAATCATAACTGTTTTCTGCTGTCTCTAAGCCCCACCTACTAATTCGTTTTCATCCAATTACAACCTGACACACCCATCTAGAGCCAATCACCTGTAAGCTGTATCAGTTTAAAATGTTGTCTCTCTGCTGTCATTCAGCTGTCATTTCAGCATCGCAACGTTGTACGACCCACCTCCTCCCCTTCACCACCTCAACTGTGGATGCCTGGCCATGTTCCATCTACCCTTGATCAGAAGTTCCCTCACAGGTAGTCGTCCCAACCTCAGGCCTCATTCTCTCCTCCATGTCTCTTTCTCTCTGTGTCTTTCTAAACCCAACCAGTCGAGGCAGATGGCCCGCCCACTCTGGGTCTGGTTCTGCTCGAAGTTTCTGCCTCTTAAACGGAAGTTTTGTTTGCTTCCCATGGTGATCTACTTCCTGCTGGGGTCTAAGTGCCAAAACTCTGTTTCTCCTGTGCACAATAAAATTCTATTCTAATCCAGATTCGTGCATGCTTTTGTTCTCTCCTGATTGAACTGTATCAAACCCAGATCTGACTGATCAGAATTTCATTTATTGGTACAGTGAAAGAATCAGATTGGAATTAAAAGTTGCTTTAATTTAGTGACCACAATGTATTAACTGTTGGATTTAAATCTGTTTTAAACTCAAATCAAGAAATTTACAGGATGAATGACAGATGAAGTCTTAGGCTACACACACATATATAAATTGATTTATTGATTAGTTAAAACAAATGTAAATGTAATCCAAATGATCAAATAATCAATTAATGACTTAAACTTTAATCAGCACATACAAATGAATATCTACTGCTTACAGCCTCATAACTGTGAAAGATTACATGCTTTTCATTGTCATACATAAAATCAGGTACCTCTAGTTTTTCAGCTATCTGCCAGATTATGGAACACACATTATTTTTGTTTACTTTCTAAAAATAGTTGCTAAAAAGGACAATTTCATCTATCTAGAAAAAAGTTTAAAGATAAAAATAATTTTTAAAAAAGGTTTCAGAAGACTTAAAAAGTATTAGGAGATGCTCTGCTTCTGATTCTATATCCATGCGTATAACTTATCAAGGCTAAGTGCTTACCACAGAGGCCCGGGCCCTTTGCTGCATTTCATCCTCTCTCTTTCCCTGCCTTTCCTGTCTCTCTTTACTACCACTAGCAATAAAGCAGAAATACCAAAAAACTATCTTTAAAATAATAATAATAATGATTTAAAAATATGAATAAACATACATTTTAAACCAAATGTTTTGTTTCAAAGATCATTTTACCTTCACATTAACGCAAATAAAAATTCAAAGTCCTTAAATGTGTAAGAAGAATAAAAATATACTGAAAAACATGCAGTATCTTATCTTTTCTCTACTACTTTATCGTACCACCATGAAGACTGATTTGATCTGATTATTTGATTTTAGTGGTCAATGGTGAGATAAACTTAATCCAAAACAAATATAAGTAAATGTAATCCTGTAAAAGATATTATAAAAAAGTTAAAATATATGCTCGTGAAAGTCAAACATTTTCCTGAGTAGATATTGAGATGTTGTTCAAATGAGGCTCAGATAGTGATTCTTAAAATTATTTCTATTAATAAAAGGCAGTAAATGAGCAGCTGGCTCGTGACAACGCTAAAACTATATATTCAAAGCATTTTGCATTCAAGATTAGTCAGTCTTAAGGCCTTAAGGTTATTTTTAAATCTTTCCAAACATAATTATTGCAGAAAAATCTTCTTTTTATCTTCTTCTTTCATCTCTTTAAAAACAGAAACAACATACAGCCTTATAACTGTGAAAGGTTACATGCTTTTAACCACTTCACATAAAATCAGATACCTGTTTTTCAGCTGTCACCAGTATGTAAACAAATTGCGGAACCTTGTAACACATGTTGTTTATATTTTATGATTGATTTATTAAAAAAGTATTTTTTTAATACTTAAAAAGCCTAAAGATAAAAATACTGAAAAAAACTTAAAAGGCTCTAAATTGAAAAGACTTAACAACCCTAAAGATAATAATATAAAAATACTTAAAGGGCCTTAAGATAAAACTATAACACTTCAAAGGCTTAAAAGATAAAAAGATTTAAAAAATTCAAGACTTAAAATGCATTGGGAGATATTCTGCCTCCTGTCTCCTGATTTTAGATTTTCTAACAGTAGAAAAAGTAATCGAAGAGTACATCCATATCCATGGTTTCAAACTTCCCTGCAGATAGTTATGGGTATCATCACAGACACTATGTCCCTGATTTTCTTGCATCATCAACTTCAAACATGACCAGACTGAACAAAAATACATAAAAAAATGAAAAAACAGGGGCACTCTGGTCGCTCACCTGGTAGACCTGCATACTATGTATCAAAGCTGAATCCCTGAGGCCCGGGCCCTTTGCTGCATGTCAACCTCTCTCTTTCCCTGCCTTTCCTGTCTTCCTCCACTCTCACTATCAAGAAAGCAGAAATGCCGAAAGGTTACATGCTTTTAACCATTTCACATAAAATGAGATACCTGTAGTTTTTTTGCTGTCACAAGTATGTAAACAAATTGTAGAACCTTGTAACAATATTGTTTGTTTTATGCTCTAAAAATTGATTTATTGCTAAAATATTTTAGCAATAATTTTAGCGGCCTAAAGATAAAAATAAAATAAAGCTTAAAAGACTGAGATAAAAATATAAAAAGACTTAACAGGCCTAAAGATAAAAATATAATAAAAAGGCTGTTATGGGTATCATCACAGACACTATGTTCATGATTTTCTGGTGCCATTGACCCTAAACATTACCAGACTGAACAAAAAGACATAAAAATAAGATAAAACAGGGGCACTCTGGTCGCTCACCTGGTAGACTGTGTACTACATATCAAAGTTGAATCCTTAGCACAGAGGCCCAGGCCGCTGCATGTCATCCCCTCTCTTTCCCTGCCTTTCCTGTCTCTCTTTATAACCACTATCAATAAAGCAGAAATACCAAAAAACTGAACTAAAATGCTAATAGTAATGATAATGGTGAAAAAATAAGAAAAATTTGACATTATCTCATAAACTAAACATTTTGTTTCAAAGATTTTACCTTCATATTAATGAAAATAAACATTCAAGAACTTAAATGTGTAAGAATAATAAAAATATAATAAAAAAACATGCAGTATTGTATCTTTACTACTTTGTCATACCACCATGCAGACTCATTACCCTAATTATCTGATTTTGGTGGTCCATAGTGAAATACACTTAATCCAACTGAAATTAAAATATATGCTTATAATATATGGGAATTTCTTCAAATGAGGCTAAGTAGTAAATGAACAGCTGGCTCATGACAAGAAAAAACAAACAAACAAACTATATATTCAAGGCACTCAAGATTAATCAGTCTCAAGGCCTCATTTTTTTTCATATATAATTATCAAAGAAAAAATTAATAAGACTGAAACAAATTCAGTTTCTATTAGAGTGTATAACATAAATTAATCTGATAAACAAAAATCTCTGTAAACTCATCCTGTTCATCTCTCCATCATCCAGTCCTGTTTGGTGGTGATGGCGTATTTCCAGGTCTCCACAATCTGAGACAGCTGCAGATTTTCAGGAAACTTGTCCTCCACATAAGGAGGCACCTCCACTTCTTTGCGGTCCATGTAGGCAGCCACAGTCTCTTTCACACTGAGAAGAATGGAAATATATAAAATTAAATACATTACACTCATCAGAACGGACCATGTTTTCAAGTAGGATCATTTAACCAGGTACATAAACAACATTAAGGCAGCAGCGTTTCCCACATACTTTTTTTTTGTTGAGATTTTTGCTATCAGTCCTTCATCATTAATGTTTTTTTCCAATACACATGTATTAAATCTACAGAGGTGAGCAACTGGGCTAATAAGCAAACATTCAGAAGCTGTTCAACAGGTTTACCCCCAGGACGGATTGAAGTCATCAGTGGCTCGGGGGCGACCCAGTCTCAGTAGGAGGAACTCATGCATCTCAAGAAGCCACTGGTCCACATTTCCAATGGACATGAAGCCTTTCAGCTCAGTCTTGTCGTCCTCTGTCAGTGGCTTCAGGTACTCAGCTGAATACCCCGAAAAGGGCTCCTTTTTTATAGAAACATGGAATGAGGTATTTTATGTTTATTGTATTATTACAAATTATTCAAATTCAAATGTCAAATATTAAAATAGCAAATTATTATTTTGTGTTTTAAATTTAAGAACTAAACAAAACAGAATAATAACAAAATAATATGAATGAATGTAAATATTACATAAATATTTAGATGAAACATCATAGTAAAAGGTGTAATGCACTTGCATTTAATCAGCAAAATAGCAATGGTGCAAAAGCAACACTTACCCTCCTGAGACGCAGCATGCTTTCAGATTTAAGAGAAGAGAGGAGCTGCCACAGCGAAACACAGTGTATGAGGGTGCATCTGCCCAGAGCCTGAGGACACAACACAACAGAGTAAAGAGTCTGTTCCAACTTGTTGTTTTTTTAGGTTGATAAAATTTATTTTTGTGAAGCGTTATTTTCTAGATTACTTAATTTCATCAATGTTTATTAGGAGGATGACTTAATTTAATCACTATTTAATAACTTAATTGCTTAGATTGACAGAGTCATACACTCAGAGTAAGAGGTGAAGCAATGTATTATGTATGTTGTCAAAGAGGAAGTAGTAGTTATATATAATGCGTCAGTGTAACAGTAACGAGTAATCAGCCTCACTCAGGTGGTAATTTTAGCTGTGTTTTAACTTTTGCCAGGCACCGACCTGCAATATGTGATGATCGATGCGGTCGGCCATCTTCAGCACGTCCTGGAGGTAAGTGACTAGTTTCATCATGGGATCACCACCAGTCACTGAGAGGAAACCCAGGAGCAGCTCCACGATCTTGAATGCCTCACACACCTCACTGAAGGAGTTCAGCTCTCTGGACACAGCGTTCCGTGTCAGAGAGGACAGAGGCTTCTGAAGGAGAAATAAAGTGTTGCATGTTGGATTGTAATCTTGTACAGTACTACTACTAACTACTTAAAGTTCATTTATCAAGCAAAAACGTCAAACATTCAATGGTTCCTCTATTTCATTGTAAATTAAATATTTTGGGATTTTGGTCTCTGCTAACTTGTGACAGTTTAACTATTTTCTACGTTTGATAGACAAAAAAAAAACAAAAAAAACAATAGATACTGTTAATAAAAATAATCTCTAGTTGCAGTCCTTGTAATCGTCCTTCTTTAAATGTAAGTAATATACAGTATATTTGTGATTATGACTACAGTAGGTACACGTGCGATCAAACACATTTAAGGGAAATCAAACTGTAAAATGTAATATCTCATCAAAAATCATAGTTCTGTTGCCTATTGTGCAAAAAATAGTAAGCACATTTGGTAAGAAAATCCTGTCTCTCTCCACTGTCCTATCCAAATAAGGCAAAAAAGAAAAAGAAAAATGAAATACAGGGTCCATTAATTTACCTGATGCACTCTTCCTTTAACAGCGTTGAAAATGGTTTCATAGTTTCTCTCTTGTGTGTTGACCAGAGTGGGGATTCCCTAAAATAAACACAATGAGTTTGGCGAAGCAGGGAAATACAGAAATAAGAATATAAAATTAATACGATCTTTCTTTGTTGTTAACCAACACAACGAATACTAACTAGGTTTGCTTAGCATCAAGTACAGTACACTATAACAGACCAGAGCAAGCCATGTCAAACAAAACAATGTGTCTGTTTTTACAACAGATGCAAATTTCTTGGAAGAAGCCCATGCAAAGTACTAAGTATTAAGTGTGACCTCTTTTCATTCTCTACACTTTTTATCTGCTGCACCACCACTTGTGGTGCAAAAACAAACAAAACAAACTTGCAAAAAAGTTGTTGGTCACACCCCCTTGTTTTTGCACCTGGAGATTTGACTTGCATTTCCGTCTGTTCCTTTTTCAGGAAAACAGAGCACTGAGTCAGTTTCTTGCCAATGTGGCACACACTCCCGGAAATAATAGACTTACAGGGCTGGTCAAGATATGCATGTCCATTTTTTGTTCCTGTCATTTACTTTATCCAAACCAGGCCGTGTGGACTCACTGTGCAGGTGATGAGGGGTTTTCCCTGTAGAAAGCGGGTGAGGATCTGCTGCTGGATCCTGGGTAGGTCATAATGTGATATCGTCTCATGGCCACGTTCTAAGCTGTACTGACAGTTGGACAAAACCAATGGAAGCAGATCCTTCTCCACCTCATAGCAGATCACATGCTGCTCTGTCAGCTCCACCATGGTCACCTTGTAACTGCTGCAGTAATGGAATTTAGAGGCATCACAATACAAATAACTTTTTCTTCCTGTTAATAGTGTTCTATATCCAAAAGATATTGTATCTTATATCTAAAAGATATAAGACAGCAGAGCTCCACCGACAGTATATAGATACATACATACATACAACTGACTCGAATGATAGTGGAGGGAGCGGCCTCCCAGGAGAAATGCAACTCAGACAAAGTAAAAAACTAAAAGACATTGAGGGATAATCATGTTGTTTGAGCCACCCTGACAAAAACCACCTGACCTAAGGTTCCAGTGTGGTGGGCACAGAGGTCTTAGAGAGATGAATGCAATACATTCTCCTGAAAAGGAGCTGAAAACAAGCAACAAAACATGTTGTCTAAATCCAACAGCAGTGTAAACACAACATAAATTGCAGACCTAATGGAGTTTAAAGCCCCCCTTCTATTCTTAGGGCAGGAGGATCAGTGCAGTGCTACTTAGATATTTAGATATTTATGGTACAGTGACAAAGCAGCATTGCTTATGCATTACTTTGCATCATATAACTATATACTTCTCCTCTGCTCTACATTCTTAAGGCCTTTTCACATATAGCACAACATGAATATAGAATGCGAAAGTGCAAAATACTCGCCCATGAATATACAGGAGCTGAAGCTCCACCATGGCCTGTTGTGGACATATGATTAAAAAATTTAAAATTTTAAAAATTAAAAAAATAAATAAAAAATACATCGCTTTTTCACAGCATAATATTTGTGAAAATTGCGCAAATTAATCACACGAAAAAAAAAATGGCTTCAGTGTGAAAAGGCCTTTAGAAGAATTATCTTGTATGTTATGTACCTGCTGTCCTCTCCGGTGTAGCTGTCCACAGCATACACAAGCTCATTTTGTAGTCCCACAAGGTAGCTGACCAGCCCTGTGGCACACAGGCCTGGACCCTGCCGCCGGGGCAGGAGGTATTGCAGGTCGCTGTTTAAGTCCAAGTCCTCACTGCAAAATTCATCTGGAATCTTCATCTCAGCTGTAGGTTAAAAAGGATGTATCATTCATTATTTCCACTACAACAATGAATAAGTATGTATTCATTCAGTTGGTTCATTCAATCACTGTGACTGCCTCCATCTGTAAAACATTTAAGGAGACAAAGAGGAGGGTATGTGCTTTACTTACTGCTGGTTACAGACACTCTGAGCAGATTCCATGTTCTCAGGAAGATGTCAATGTGTATTTCATACCATGTCCTCATTTCTGAAACAAGTAAAAATATTTAGCTAGTTTGTATGATACAAAAAATGGAATTAGAAAAGTAAAAAATTGAGTGTATGTAAAATGTCAGACATCAGTTGTTTTCTGTCCCATAACCTAATGCCTCTGTTTATTTGGAAGGTGGGTAACAGATTTTTCCTAGGCCCTGCCCATCAATTAAGAGTTAGTCCATTAGATTTAGTCAATCAAATGTTAACACTTTGAGAAAAACAAGTCATACATCTAGTCATTGCTCAGAGATATCACAGCTGTACCTGACTGCTTCTCAATGAACTCTCTGATTGAGCCCACAATCTGGTCAGATGTGTTCTGGAACTTTCTCACCAAACGTTTTTGCAGGATTAGGATGTCTGGAAGGAACTTAATCTGCTGAAATTCTCTCTCCTAAAAAAGAAAAACACAAATTATACAACTGATAACCATGTCTCATAACCACAGGCTGGATACTTAAATTAGCTTAGGTGAATAACCATAACTCATCAATGACCGTTTTTGCTGATCAAAACTAGTTACCAGCTGTCAAGAGGACAATAATTAATAATTTGGGTCTGGAAATGAATATTCACAAAAAATTTCATTTCATAACAATCTGACCAATAATTGTCAGAGTTTCTTGCTCTCAATCAAACTGCTAGATAGAGATGTGAATTCAAAGTCATTTGTCAAAGCTTTGCATCTCACACATTCACCTTCTGCAGGAACCTCCAAAGCAGAGGCAGTTCCTCCTTTTGGTCATTATGGTCCACAATATGTGTGAGGCTGAGCAACGAGAGCCTCTCCCTGCAGCTCCACACTGCTGAGCTGTGGACCTGAGAGCCCTGTGGCAGCGATGCCAGGAAAGTACAATCATCACCGAAGGTCGTCCTCATGATGAAGTTGGAAGATACACGGGAATCTGTCCTGATTTTGCCCTTTCCTTCTTGCAGAAGTTGATCAAGATCCTAGATACAAAATATTAGTATTAGTAGTAGTGCTGCAGCTATAGAATATAGCTATAATGTGCAATAAAAAACATATCAAATATCAGCATACAATACATATATGTCCACATATATAAATTGGAATATCAAAAATCTGGGTAGAATCTGATCAGTCTGGTCATTCTCCTCTGACCTCTCTCATCAACAAAGTGTTTCTGTCCACAGAACTGTCGCTCACTGGATGTTTGCTTGTTTGTTTGTTTTTCACATCATTCTGAGTAAACTCTAGAGACTTTTGTCCACAATCATCCCAGGAGATTAGTAGTTTCAGACTAGTCTGTCTGGCACCAGCAATCATGTCACAGTCAAATATTATACTTGAATGAATAAGTGTACAGGTGTTCCTAATAAAGTGCCTGGTGAGTGTATGTAGTGTCCTACCATTTTAAAATATCATGAGAGCCTTACTGTCATTCATAAAGGAAAAATGACATAATGTAAAAAGGTTAGCTAAAAGGCGTTACCTTCAACTGAGGTGTAATTTCTGCAGCCATGGTAGTTTCCCAGCAGTTCCTGGATGCTTTGGTTGTTAAGCACGGATCAATGCCAGCTAGACAAAGTCGAACAGAATAGGTATTTTGTGGAGCAAACTTTAGCAAACTTATTAAATATTTTGCAGTGACAGACAGGTGGTCAGCTTACAGTGACTGGTCTGCGGTATGTCTTGCAGAGATCTGAGCACCAAGTGGACAGTTGTAATAGTGTCATCAGCTCCTTTTCCCAGTGCCTGTGACAGCTGATCCAGATCCTTTATTATGTGTAGGGTGAGAAACGCACAAACATCCTCCACAGGTGGCTGGATGATGTTCTGGACAAACTAAAGAAACAGCGAGGGGGGACAATGTCACAGTCAGATTCAACAAAAAAACAAAAACAAAATTATCATAGGTCTTTATATCTATTTTGCAGAGATTATCATTTGATCATCTCATCTGATATCTTGCCTACACACACAGTCAACTCTGGAAAAATTATGACACTCCCAACAAAGTTAGATACTCAACAAGTGTTGCTACACATGAACTGCTGATTTAGATTTTCAGATGCTTCTCATTTTGAGAGTAACTCTTCTTCTGCTCACCTGGGACTTCTCTGAGGATCCCAGCAACATGGCCGAATGTGTGACCAGCCTGACCAGAGTGAAGGGAGTCAGAGACATGTTTTTAGTGTCCAGGGCATCTGGGTTGTTCCTCCGTTCAGGGTCTCCCAGGATGTGGCCAGGCCTGGTGCGATCCCTAAAACAACAGATAAGCATCACTCAGTTAGTTGCACAGAGGAGATGTTTAAATGTAACTGTATATGAAATTTGGTGGTACAGTTACATACAAAATGGGTTTTAAAAAAAAGGAAGTCACAAATTATCATCCTAGTATTTCTAGTAGTAAATCAAATTATTAATAATAATCTCATTTTTTCTATGTTAAAATTGTCTTCTTAACATCTAAATTTTTGTCATGCTGCATCACAAGACACTGGCAATGTTGATCAAATGCTTTACCTTCAATAGCTCCCATAAATTATACTAAGTAGTATATCACCAACTTGTGCTATATTAGGTAGTGGTGATTACATATACATACATACACACATAGATATATGAAGTACACTAAATTCAAGAGGAAACATACTTTTAAAATTCATTTCAACTGCAACATTAAAGAGACTATTCAGTGCATGACTGTAGCTTAACAATTGATGACGCTCACTGCTGGAGCTGAATTGGTGTAAACCCAGGCAAGGCTATATGATGCTCCCCTCCAACCTCCAGGCCACACTCCAGACATCGGCCTCTCTGCATGGGCAGGCCACACTGTAGTGGAACATAGCAGATCAGATCATTTTGCTCAAATTTCGTATCTACTGTATGTTTTTACCACATAATGTCTGTGCAGACAAATCAACTGGAAATAATACTAAAAGATACTAAAGATAGCTTACCTCATCAACAAAGCATGGATGATTATTTGGACACACTGTGGAAAACAATTAACAAATTAAAAAAGCCTTAGATCACCTGACACAGAAGAAAAATGAAACTTAAGAATTAGTAGATTTGTTAATATAACTCTTTTAGCATTCGATATAATGATAAAAACTCTGAGCAATAGAGATTATCTAAAAAGAGAAAATCTGATGAAGAGATAGAAGGAAAAAATAATACAGATTCCTGTAAAAATATAAAACAAATATCGAATGAATGAAGCTACAAGAATTCAAAATTGCAGTTAATTGTATACATGAATGAGTAATACTTACTATACCAAGTGAGCTGCCCATACCCTTGCTGAATGGCTGCCTGGGCAACAGCTAACATGTCATCAGGCATTGTGGGTATAAAAGCCCCCTGTTAAGTTAAAGCAAATGAAAACGTTACATTTGACATCAAGGTTACATGAAAGTAATAATCCATTATTAAAAGCAAAAAAACTAAAAGTAATTGAAAGTACTTTTCCTTCCAACTGTTGGATTTTGATCCATTGTAGTGTGTAAGTAGTAACAGATTAACAAAGTTTTCACCATTTATTTTTTTCTGCTTAATAGCATAAAATATCTATATTTTATCTATGGAAGTTGTGATGCGTTATTGATCAGTATGAAAGAGATTTTAGGTTTGTATTCACTTTATTTTGCTGAGTGGATATGAGACACATTTACCTGCATATTTTCAGGAAACAGAACAAGTTGCTTTAGTGGCATTAGCAAGGGGGGAGTCCCAGTGAGCAGCACAGCTGCCAGATGGATGGTCAGCTCGATGACAGCATTATCCACAATAGTGTAACCAGGATGGATGGTCAGAGCTCCCAACCTGTTGTGAACCAAGGCTGAGGCAAAATCCCTTACTTCTCTTTGATGAAGATACCTTGACCCCTGGATGAGTTCTCCAAATGACTGGCATCGCTACAAAGCAGATATACAGTGGCAATAAGTAAAATTTTTATAGCACCATTATAAAACATCTGACAACAAAATAAATTAATAGGTCATAGAAGCTTTTGCAATTTTAGTAATAATGGGTGTAGCTTTCCAAATGTATGTGTTGTAATTTGCAATTCCTTGAAACTGCAACTGGGATTGACTCAGATATTTGATAGAAAATTACATTTCATGACATCTTGTTTCCTTTTTTTGGATTTTGGCTAGTGTTACATAGAACCTATTCGCAACTGTATCACATTTTGGAATGACACATTCACCTTATCTGTGGGCCAGAGATTCATGTTTTCCCCCTAGATCTCACTTCTCTCAACAAATGTGGCCATAATGACAGAAGACCTTAGTGTAGCCACACGGCAATTCATACCCAGCATTAACATGCGTTTTGGGTGATCCAATCACAGGTGGACAGCTCAGGACAGTAGAGATGTGAATGTATCCATGATGCCTGATCATTGAAAACAAATTGATGTGGTCATATGTGGTTTGGACTATGGCCACATTCTTTTAGTAGTGTGTATGTAAACGTGTCCTGAGCTACACTGACAGACCACCAACATCAACTGATGTTCTCTGAATAAGTGGAGGTACTTACTCATTCATACTCATTCAGTTGATTCTCACATTGCATAAGCTGGCTCTGTCAACAACATCTGATAATATTTCTCACAGGCTTTTTGAAATTATCAGATGTTGTTGACAGAGCCAGCTTATGCAATGTGAGAATCAACTGAATGAGTATGAATGAGTAAGTACCTCCACTTATTCAGAGAACATCAGTTGATTCTCACATTGCATAAGCTGGCTCTGTCAACAACATCTGATAATTTCAAAAAGCCTGTGAGAAATATTATCAGTGTGTCACAGTGAGTGTGAGGGAACAGACCCAGTCTGTATTGTTTTGATTTCTTTGGTTACTTTTGAGATTTCACACCCACCAGTGACAACTTTAGGAATATAGAAAAAAGGTTTTGTCTTGCATTAGAGTTTGGGAAGATCTCTAAGTTCTTCACTCACAGTCAGTTTTTTTTCAATTTGTGAATGAAGTCCAAAATCTATACCCCTGCTCAACTCTTGGCTGCATTCTCTTGTCTCTTAAAGAGTCTTGATGTGCAATACAGTCTCTACAAAGGTGTATTTTACCTCAGGGGTGGGATGAAGACCTTTGTTGGCAGACCTGTACAGAGTCGTAACCTCTCGGAAAAGTGCCAGGAGAATGAACACTGTTCGATTCCTTGGTGGTGTGGTGCATTTCTAAATCAATGAAAAACAAAAATTTAGTAGTGAGTAGCAACGCTGTACTACTATTTAACTGCAAACTGATATAGGATGTATAAAAGTGATTGATTTCCTTTCAACAGTATTGGAACTAGGGCATATATTAATTCAGACTCAGATTTACAGGAATGAGCGGAAGATGCAAAAAAGAATGTATGGAACATTAGTTGTAGCAACGGTGAGTAAATTCAATTTAAATACCTCGCAGACTTCTTCTATCTGCTCAACATCACCGTCCACTACTGCCTTTGCAACTGCATCCCTCACCGCCTTGTATTCTTCTCCATACACAAGATACTGGTCCATCTGGCCTCCATCTTCATTCTGTTTACACCATGAATGGAGACAGAGGAGCAAAAACACAATGTTATATACATATATATATATATATATATATATATATATATATATATATATATACTTTTTTTTTTTTTTTTGAGATCTCCTGGTAACTTCATGGTCCAGCAATGGTCTATTAACTGGGCTCAATTTGATGTCATGTTTGCATGTTGTTTCAACATGCTGATGACATGTTTTGTTATTTTATGATTTAACCATTTCAGATTTGCTTATGAACTGGAGTGTACCTGCTGATGGATCTCTGTAGGGAAAAGCCATCTGAACTTTGGTTGTTTCACCAGTGTCTGGACGAGTTCAACACCATGCAATTCGCTGAGCTTGCGTATCAGGTAAATGCGGTACCAGTCATTCCCACCCTCCTCACAGAGCTTAATTACCATGTTCAGGAAATCTTCTGCTCCATCTGGGACATTGTTGTCTGCAACAGCAATGTAGTCCAATAGACACTTACTCATTGTAATTTTGATTCAATACAAACTGTCAGCAGTAGTGAAATTACAGTCTATCTTACCAGACAGAAAGTCACTGATGGGACTGGTGGCCATTGTGAGGGAAAGACGCAGTTGGGCAATGTGCTGTAGATGTTGAATAGATACTGTTGCTGGAACAGAGGTGACTTCAGCCAAAAAGAAACGCAGGAACTGTGTTTCATTATTGAAAAATGGCTTCAACTCTTCAGGCTTGTTGCCGTCCAGAGACATTTTCTCCCACATGGAATCCTGCAAAGAGCATTAGTTAACTGTCACTTCAACTGACCTGTATCAGAAATGAGCAGAAACTGAGATAACAGTTTGTGGTAGGGCTGGCATCCTCACTCCTCAAGAACCCTTCCTGTCCCATTCAAATACTGTTGTGTATCCTGTAACTGTGTTAAATCATGAGCATAAGGGTCGACTTACACTACCCCGCACATAAAGTTACACTTAATTCAACACAAAGGATCCTTTGCTGATACCAGTGATTTAAGTTGAGTCTCAGAGAGGTATCTGCTTCACTATTATGTCTGACCCTTTGACACTCAGCTCAGTTAAAATATCATATAGTAATAAATGGGATGTGTAATATCCTTAATTTGGTTTTGGGAGCTTACACTTTATATAGTCTCGATACAATTTTTATGCTTCATAAATTGTAATAGTTATTTTCTTTTGAATGTTTTGAAAACTTCAGTGAAATCCTCTTTCCATATTTGTTAATTTCTAGACCACTAAATATAATAAAACAGTACTGTTATATTCTTATTTAAAAGATGTTTTACCTCCAAGCAGTTGATGTACAAGGCATAAAGCTCTGCTTTATCGCCCTCATCCACAAATCTGCTTTCTTCAACAGACGACAAATGCTGCTGCAAATATTCCTTGACTTCATCAAAGCTGAAACACAATTCATTCAAAGTTCATCATAAACTTGGTACAATCCAGAAGAGATATGCAAAGTGAAGCAGAGGAGCTTTAAACTATTCAGACGTTTTCAAACGACCAAACTCCTCAATGTGATTAGAGCAGCAATATTGTCAAGCTCCTCTGATGACGGCAACATTACAATGACACATTCAGTTTACCTACCTGAACTTCAGCAGCAGCTTGAGGATCACAGATCGCACGACTGGGTTGTTATCGGGGGACTCGTCAAAAGGCGACAGATCTTTGGTGTGAATCTGTTTATCCTCTGGTATGAAAGATAATGTAGAGTAAATATTAGTAACAAAAAAGACTAATAATAATCTTCCATTATTGAAGCTTATGAACATGCAGATTGTACAAATATACTGCATATGAACATAAATGGTGGCACAACGTTTGACATGAAAAAGTTAAAAAATAACAATAAACTTTATTTATGTAGCACCTTTCAAAGACCAGCTACAAAGTGCTTTACAAGATAAAATTGAGATAAAAAATGGAGACAAACAAAAGAAAAGAATTAAAACAGTTGCTAAATACTACAGCAGTTTGGAGCGGAAAAAAGACTGATCCATGGGATCAACTCAGGGCATCCCTCCTAAAAAACAATGTACATTTATAAGAAAGTATATTAATAGTCTGCAGTAATGGGAATTTATGGAGTAAAAAAGGTGACAAAGACAAAGAGGACAGTAAGTGGTACCTGTTTCAACCCTCATATAGGACAACAGATGGTTGATGACACCTTGGGTTGGTGGGGTGTTATCTTTGAAGCACACAGTGGTGAGCATATCAATGAAGAAACCGTTGCAACGCTGCCTGAATTCAGCATTTTTCTTGAAAGAAGCCCTGCAAAACGAAAACATATGCAACATAAAAATCAAAAGCAAAGAAATTTTATTAGTGTCAGAATATTTCCAAAAGGGACAAAGAATAACCGTCCTTGAACATGAACAGTTAAACTCTATGAGGTCCTGAGAAGAAGTTTCATCTTTGGATTTTTATGGGAGTTAAATGGTGTATAAAATATTTTAAGTCTTACCTGATATCTTCAGAGACGTGTGGCTGAAAGTCATTTGGTAACTGTTGCCTGCACTTGGGACATGAAGTCTGTCCTGCATCTAGGTTGGCCCTGACACATGTTAAGCAGTAGATGTGATGGCATGGCAGCCCCACTGGGTCCTGAGGCTCTCTCAAGCACACATCACAGTGATGTCCAAACCTTTATGAAAACATGACCAACATCAATCAAATTCCCTGCAAAACAGCACTATATGCAAGAATATGGGGTGATTTACATCTATTAATCACTTTGTCATTGCCAATTTGTGAGTGGATTGTAACATAACTTAAAACATTAGATCTATCTGACATTCTAAGTTGCCTCTAACAGCCTGTAGACTGATTTCTATGTAAATGACTTGATGACAAACTTTCTGGGAAAATACAAAGGATGTGATGTTTATTCTTGCTCCTGAGTGCCTTCGCTCAATGCCTCTCTCCTGCTCCCCTGCAGCACCAATGTTTACTTAGAAATGGAACCCCATAACAACAGCAACAACAACAACAAAAGTTGTTGTGAAGCTTGTCTGGCCAGGAATACGACCAATGTCGGGGGGGAAATTATGGTCAACATCAGCAAGGTATTTGATTCACAGAAGGACCTTTGTTTGGTTCAAACCAAGCAGTTTATAATTAACCTATGACAACAGTGTAACTTTAGTTACCTCATCTATCAACATGATGCTGGTCAATCACATTCGGTGACTGCCCATGACTGTCATCACTGTTTTGGCCCATACCCACCTACCTACAGAGCATGAGCTTGCACTTGCACAAGTAATAGGAGGGTGACTCTTACCTGAAAATCTGATCACTTGCCCCTTGCTTACAGGACTTCAGAACTTCAATCACAGCTTGAAAAGCTTTCACTGATTTTACATCAGAGTTTCCCTGCAGAACCTTAGAAACAGGTCAAAAACATGAGCCATAAATATAACAATAGCAATATGTGTTTTTTCACTTTTTTCAGTCAGCAGGACTGTATGTAACATAGAAAATATAATGTGGCAAAATATGCCAACAGCATGTAGACCATCATGACACAACAAAATTTTCTTTAAGGTAAACATGTTAAAAAAATAACCTTCATCACATTTGATGTAGGCCACATTGCTTATGCCTGTTTTTTGTTAAATATATTGTCATTAAAAGTCTACTCACCCTGCTTAATCTTTGAATGTGATTTAGCACCAGTCTTCTGAGCTGATTCTCTTCACTATGGAAACCCAGCAGCATGTGTTCCACAAACAGTGAGAGGATGTAGATGCGCTTCCAGCCATTACTATAAAATATTAAAGACCATAATCATTAGTTTCTTGTAGAGATACATGCAGATTCACCATATTCCTATAAAGTATTTTACATCTGAGCAGTTTGTAGAGGTGGTAATAATAACAATTACCTCAATGATTAAATTTGTAGCCTTTATAATGTGAAATAAGATCACTGCTCATTTTCAGATTATCAGATTGACAAGCTTAATGCTAACACACAGAAACACAGAACCATTCACCTCTCAATTCCCTTCACCAAATGTGCTTGACTATACTGTGAAATGGAATGAGAGCAATGCAGACACAGGGAGAACATGCAAAATCCACAGAGAAAGTCAGCTATCTTGAAACCTGAGTATCAAGTACCTAAGATAATCATTTTCCTTGTGGAGGATTTTACTGAATTTTGGCAAAAGTATTTTACTTTTAACCCCAGTCCTGTGCATCAACAACTTACCTGACATCATGGAGTCTCTCTTTGCATCGCTCTCCATACTGTTTGCTGTTGTGTTGAGAGCAAATCAGCTCCAAAGAAGCTTGCAGCCTTTTCACCTGCTTCAGCCAGCGCTGGCAGAGAGCATCAGTATCTAAATCAGGAGGTTCCAGATATTCAACACATGCCTGGGCTGCATGGACATCCAAAACCTACAGGACAGCAAAACACTTTTTTTCAAACACTTTGCAAAATTTAAAACACCCTGTGAAAAAAAAATCTAAATAAAAGGTATTTAAAAGTGTAAAATGTCTTGTAAAAGCATTTATTTCCTAAATCAAAACATCATACTGACAACTCTAATGAATTTTGGAAGCTGATCTACACATCTATGTTCTAGTATTTTAGTGTTATGCACCCTTCAAAACACCATACCAGGCAATCACTGACATTTCTTCATTTCTAAACATCTCTGTGACACACAAGTACAGGGAAAAAAAAACACAACACTTTGTATGACAGACTTTGTTTAGGGGTGTTTTTTGTGTGTGGTCTCTTGTAGTATACATGAATAATGCAATGACTAATAAAACAAAATTATCTCATACGAAAAAAGACCAAATTTATAGGAGGGGCATAAATTTCTTTTTGCAGATTCCTCAGAAGAAGCTGCAGGAATTTAAACGTGCATTTACCATCTCTGGACAATGCTTAATGTGCTGGTTTCTTCGCAAAGGAGAAACAATTTCAGGCTGAAGAGAAATCATCCGAGAGAGGTTCTGAAGACGACTTTGATAGAAATGGTAGGTGATGTGGATGTGAGGCAGACATAGCTCATCTTCATCTCTTTTTCGTCTCCATATTTCATCAATACAGCTGACCAAGGCCTGACACAAGAGCTGAGGAGTAAATGCACAATTAGATTAATACATTATGTGTTTTAAACTAAAGCAACATTAACGAGTAACCAGTTAATGCTTTTAGTGTGACTGAAGCATTTTAAAGGAAAAGCAATTTTGCAGGAAACCAATTTCTTCAGCAACCTGAGTGTTAGTATTCCCTTTTCTGCCACTGTTTGCCATGTGTAGCTTCAAAGTACAACTGTAATGAGTGCTGTAATGCCTCAGTATTTTGAGAGCTGAATGAGCAGTGTATGCCTAACTCACTGAATGAGTAGAGTATAACGCAATGTCAATACAAATCTGTCTTTGTAGAGTTTATAATGTATGCAGGAACTTTGTCAAAAAGGTGTTGACTGAATTCAATGTTAAATTCAGGATATTGAATTTGTTGTACTTGACTGCACTAGATTAGATTGTTGTGAAGGAGACAAAATCATTTACACTGAAATGTTTTGAGAAGTGATATTGCAGTGAATGGTTTCAGTAACAAACACAGAAATTATCCTCACCTGTAATTCTTCATCTGACATCACTTTCATTGTCATGGAAACAAAATCCCATAGGTACCTTTTGAAAAATTCTTTCCTCATTTTTTCATTCACATTTTCTGTCATGTAACTGCCAAGTGGAGTGTTCAAGAACAATGCCTGGAAATGACCAGGTGAATGATCTGCAATGAAAAGTTGAGAATCAGTCTAAAAAGTTACAAAGCTAATACTAATAAATGTAAATCACAATTCTTGGATAGAAGGCATTGATATATGTTACTAATACAGTATGATAGTTACTTTCATGTCTGAATGTTTGCATCATGAGCCCATCCAGGAAGTCTTTGATCCACCAGCTGAAGGGCATGAGGCAACGCATGGTGTTTCCACCTGTGGTATGGCTTTGTACCATGAATACCCTGGAGATGTAAAAGAGACAGGATACAAATATTACAAATGTGATTTTGCAAGACAGTGCGATCACATATTTATTTTGCAACACAAAAAGCCTCTAGCTGATGCTGTAATTCACTTGCGATTAACTCCATTACGAAACAGCAGTTGACAGTTTGAGCTGAACAGATACCATGATCACACAACCACAGAGATACTCACTTGCTTTCAACTCTCACATAAGGTACATGGAGCATCTTTTTGCTCCCAAATATCTCAAGCCATAAGTTCCTGATGTCATCCCCACTATCCAGCAATAGGTCCAAATTGCAATCTCGGTCAATTGCTGAGATCAAGTTTGCCAGAAGTGGAATGACAACTGCTTGGATTTTCTTCCACAGAGTGTGTCTGTTAGAAATATTCATGGGACATTTGCAAATGTGTTAACAGTGACTGTTGACAGATGTATAGCATGTCATCTTTTACATCCAAGCAAAGACATTTAAGTAAGTGTTGAATAAATGACAGATAAAGATTTTAAGACAAATTAAGAAAAATGTCATGTAGACTGGTAAGTGATATAAAGAGACCTACAGGAACGTTCCCCCTTCTTGAAGAGCAGTGACATTAGATGCCTGACTCAGTACCCAGCTATTTGGACTGGGGATGGTGGCCTCATACTCCTCTAACAGCAAGTGAAGACGCCTCCTCACAATGTTTGCAAACACACCTTAAAAACAAAATGTATTTATGATAACCTTTTTTTGGTAAGACACACTTTTACTGCACACAGAGTTGATGTGCATAATGATGGCCTGATATCAAAAGATGACCCCAAATTACTGATTTACCAACCATGTGTCTGACTTCCATCCAGAAGTGTGAGAAGATTCTCAATTCTCCTAGTGCTGAGTTCTCCACTGTCCTCTGCATCTCTGAGCATGCTCACAGCACTCTGCACACAGCTCCTCACCAGATCTTCAGTATCAAACAGATCTCCCAAAACCTGAAAAAGAAAACATGTTAAGTAAAGTACATTGACAGCAGCCCAACATCTGAATGAGCAAAAATGTCTCTTAGGGGACATGAGCAACAGACATGCCATGCGTTGACTGGGGGCCAGATAGTTTAATTGTCAGTGAATGAATGAATGAAGAATATGAACTAAGTTCAACTTCTTGGGTGTCATTTGATTTTGCTGATTATGGCAATTTGAGCCAGAATTTGAGGTCTCATTTTTGTCACGTTGTGGCTTACATGCAAAAGCCGGAGCAATCTGAAATTTATTTTAGCCATCTCCCAAACTTCAAAGTAAATTGAACTGTTTTTTTTTTTTAAATCAGCCAAACGAACAAATTTTGCATTAACTAAAATTAACTGAATATAAAACATAGCTGCAACTGGCTGAGTCCTACCAATAACAACACCAATTCTAATATCTCTGGACTGCCCTTTAATGATATGTCATATTGGCTTCTATGTCAGTCACTTTGTGTTTGAGCCAGACTTAGCTGAGCTTGCTATGTTAAACTACTTGATATGCAAGGTATGTTCTGCATCATCAGTTAAAAATAAAGCAACCATTCTCGTAAAGTTAATTTGTTATGTTGTAGTTGTGTTTACCCATACATCACAGATTTGTAAATTCTATTTTGGTTTATGAATATGGGTGGCAAATTACACTTACAGTGGAGTCATCATTTTGTGGAACACTGATGGGCTCTTCGGTCTCCATGGCTTGAGAAGACAGAATTATGGGAAATGTATCAATTTACTCAAAACTCTTTAAAAAAAGAGAAAGTAAAAGAAGAAATGGTTTTTGACAGATTACCTTCAGGTGGATCTTCAAAAAGGTCACTTATGCGTAGCTTTTTCAAGGAATGAACATCAGACACAAACTCTTTTGATCTTCTGAGATCATCAATGTGAACAGACCTCCAAGGACCTGAAAAAAATCAGACTATTGAAAACACAATATGATTCACCTTCACATCTGCCTGCAATTAACCCATCAGCTCGCTGTTCGAGTACCCCAACTGTCCCTTCACTCACAACTATCACTTTTGTGACTGTGGGCCGCTCTGCATAATTTACTTTCTAGAGCTATATTTCTGTGTATCTTCCTGTACATCACGCTAACCTCGATATGTCCTGTGTTTCAGAGCTCGTGTGCCAGTTCCACTACAATGCTAACTCCAGCACGCCACCACAGCCAGTTCACCAGCCTGCCGTCCATTCAGTCTGTAAACCTCCGGCCAGTCTCTGCCATTCCCCTTCACTCATCTGTCCCCTGCCTTTATCTCCCCTCATCGTACCTTCAACCAAACCTCATTCTTCATTAAATCCATTTACCTAATTCAAAATCCCTGTGCCTAAGTCTGCTTTTGCTTTAGTTGCTTAAATGAAATTGACCAATTTGCTCTTATGTTGTTTGTGTGTGTGTGTATTAGCAGGACTAACCGCCTTGAAACCCAACATAGGAGGTCCCACCCTCAATGCGAGGAAGTTTGATGACAAAGTACACAAACGTCTTTATGCTGTCAGTAGTGGTCCACTTGTTTATTTCATTGGTGCATGAATACCTGAAAAATCCAAATATTAAGCATATGTTAAAGCAAAAGGCGAACAACTGTGAGCTTTTGAAATGATGAGAAGAATGCAAAAGAAAGTAATTAGGTGATCATCTTCAAACTCACTTGGCTGAGGAAAGAATATTCCTTCTGTGTGAGTCTTCATAGTCTGTTTGGATAATGAGTACTTTGTCTGCATGTGCTGAGTCAAGAAATTCCCTAATACCAAGACAAAGGCATGATTAACATTTGAATAGACATAAAGACGGCAAGTATACAGTATAATGTGTTAATGTTTTATAATTGTCCTACAATGAATCCCAAGAAACAGGAGCACAAGGGTGTACCATTGTTTGGATAGAAATGAGCACCTCAGCAAATAGGACTTATGCTCTTTATGCTATATTTACACACCTGATTTCCTTGAGAAAAGAGTACTCTGTGTCAAACTGTTGCAGTGATAGCAGCTTGATATCACCAAGCTTTGTCACATTCTGCAGTTGTTGAGTGTCTGCCGCAGTCAGTAGCCTGGAAAATGTTGTGACCTTCAAAAAAGCAAAAGAGCTAAGAATTACTATTATGCAAGTAATTTCTCTTTTACTATTACTAACAGAATCTACATATACATTATGTTCATTTACAATACATACCACAAGTTAGGGTTCAAAATTTATTTACAGTTAACTGCAGCTTGATACTGTTTATACAGTAATCACTTCTTTTATAACCTTTTTCTGTATTTTTTTCTCACGTACAAACGCACATTGAATTTCAACAGGCTTTTACCAATATGAAATTATTAAGAGCTTTAATTTGCTACCTTCATATGTGAACATAGGGGAAATTGACAATTTGCTGGCTTTGCCAATAGAAAATGAGCTTGTCTAGTAAAAAAAAAAAAAAAAAAAACAATTGTTGCCAATAACAACAACGAAAAACATGTCTTGGGCCCATAGCCAACTACCAACAATAAATTTCCTCCTGGTTGAAGGTAATAACTCAAAGCATATTAAAGATGTTTAATTTACGAGGACATGCACCCATATGTGAAAATAACAAATTTAGATCATGCATGTGTGGATGACACTGACCTAGGAACTATGGTAAACATAAATAGTCAGCATTTACGTGAAAAATTCTTCCTTGGGGAATACAGTACTCACTGACTGCCAGTGTTTATTGTGAAACCTACTAAGTTGGCAAGAATTTTCAGGACATTTTAAACCAGTAAAATTTGAACTTTGAAAAAATGAAGTGAATATTAATACAGACAAAAAAGCACATTTGAGTGCAGACAATATTAAGTCAGCATGTGTTTGGTTTGACCCCACTTCTTACTGAATAAATTGTTATATCTGACCCCTTTGTGTTGGATTTCTCTCCGTGATGAGAATTGAATGAGCCTTATTTTTGAGGGCTTCGCATAACAAAATCAGATGACAGCTGACATATTTTCCTGTTCAATTTAATAATAAAAAGTAATGTGAATGGACCCAAATGCAAGGCATATTTCAACTGTTCTGTTTTTACCCATGTTTTGTGGTGGGGTTTTCCTGAAATATTTGATAGCATAGAACAAAAATTTACCTCAGTGAAGAAGAAGCAGGACAGTTCCAACTGCTGTGTGTGATAGACAATGTAGTCTCCCAATGATCTGTGCATCTCTTCTTTAACATATTCTTTTGTTAAATGTTCTCTTTCTTCATCAGGCAGTCTGGATTTGTCCAAACGAATGACTGAGTCTGGAGTAGCACAGTTCAGCAGAATGCCTTTGGCTTTGTACAGAGTGGTCTTAGCATCTGTTTCAACACTTTGATTCTCTGTTACTTGCAAGACGACAGAAGAGCATGTGTCTGAGTGGTAACCGATGAAGACATCACTTGGAACATATTGCTTTTTTGTGGAATGTTGACTACTTAAGGAGACAAAAGCATCGACCCATTCCTGTAGTTGTCCGGCAATGTACTTTTGCTCATTTCTGAGAACAGTGTTGATGTCAAGGTAGTGTTTCTCCAACCTGTTAATGAGTGGGATTGGAAATTGCTCGTAGACCACCTCTTTCTCTTCAATGACAATGAGCCTGAAGTTTTTGTGAACTCTGCATTTCACACGATGTGTTCCTAATCCAAGATCAACATACTTTTGTCCCCCTAGGGTCACATAGTATTGGTTGAGCGCATCATACAGACTTTCATACAAATTCTGAAGGTTCAGAAGCACAACTGTCTGTCCAGTCTCCATGCAAACCTTGACACGATTGATGTTTCTACAAATCTGCGTGTACTCCTGATCCTTTGGGAAACTAGACCCAAAGATGATCTCTGGATGGATTTGGTGAGAGAAGAATATCTGTTGGAGAATCTGAAGAGCTGCATAGTTTTTTGTGAGGATTAAAAGGTAGCGATTTTCCTGAACTTGGTGAGCTAAGATGCTTTCCTCAACCATAGCAATGGTGGTGATGTTGGCATTTGCACAATCCTCCCTGAGCTCTTCACGAAATATGGCCATCACATCCACATCATCTTTTCCACTGAAGTTTCTCAGGACTGCTCCAGTGATTTTATCTGCCGTAGGACACTCATTAGAGATTTTGGTAATTGAAAATACCATCTTAATTAGACTGTAGAAATCCCGAAGACCAAAAAAACCTCTGCCTTCTCTGCATACTTTCATATATGCTTTTGCAAATGGCTCAAAGAGGTGTCTGATCTTTTCAAGAACATTTTCATCAGATGAACAAATCCCTTCAGCACTTTTGATCAGCTCTTGCTGGTTTGGATCTCCACGTGACACAAATATTCCACGATTCATTTTGGCAGGGTCCAATGCCCAGTTGGAAATTCCAATGAACCCAACCCGTTTATGAGGTTGTGGTTCATCATCCACACAGCCCTCCTCCAGTAATGGGTGCAGTGTTTTAAGTGGCATTTTTGGGGAATCCTCAGCCAGTCCAATCTCATCTAGAACAACCACCGAAATGTACTCATTCAAGTCTTTCTTTTCTTGAAAGCGAGCACATTGTTTGAATGTGCTGATGATTCCTTCAGGAGTTGAATGGGGGCTGCACTGGAAAGACACCAAATGTATCTGTTTCAGCTTCCTGCAGAGTTCAGAATGTGAGGCAGGGCCCTGCATTGCATCTGCAACTAGGGTTTTGGACAGTGATTTTGAGCTCCCTGGTTTCCCAACAATAAACAAGGGAATTCTTAGCTCAACACAGATCACCATCATGAAAAAATTCTCTTTCAAAGCCTCATTTCTGGCTATTGTTTTACCCATGGGTACACCATTGAGTAGGAGGTCCTGCATGAGTTCGACCTCCAGCCGTATTCTCTTTCTGTCATATTCACGAGGAAGCAACTGGCTGATAGTTGTCTGATATGGCTTTCTGTCCTCCAAGCAGGACTGATAGCACACTCCAATGGCCATCAAGAGTGACCAGATTACTCTGTCACTAGCAGGGGAAAATTGTGACCTGATTTTGTTTTTTTTCCTTTGAGATGGCTCTTGAAGGAATGCTCTAAGTGCCACTTCAAAAAGTTTGTGATTTTTGTGGAACCACACAAACACTTGCATGCATCGTTCAACATCCCTCAAACTGACAAAGCTGCATTCATCTTTCCTCTCCCTCATGAACTTTTGTGATGACGACATCACCTTAGTTATAGTTGGAATGTCACGTTCCTCAATCGAGTTGGCCTTTGCCTGTCTTTGTACTATTTGTTCAATATACATTTTTTCTGTTGAGTCATTGAGCTGCCCAAAGTCCCAAACAAGAGGAATCATGCTGGGGGGTAACACATGGACACGATACACAAGCTGGCGGAGAGGGATGGAGCCAAGCCTGTCTTCAGTTTCCTCAGCCCTGACCCGGTATCCCAATCCTGATGCCTCAAGTCTCTCAATCATCTTGTCTGTATGCTTCCTGTAGGGGTTGCAGGCAGCAATAATCTGCAGTCCTGTTTGACAACCAAGTTGTTGTCCCTGCACAGAATTATCACAAATGATCTCTTTGATGCTGCTGATGGCTTCTGTGGTGTTTGCCTCATCAAAGAAAAGAACTGAGTCAAATTCATGATTCTCTTTATTGGTCCTTGCAAGAGTTTCTGCTTCCTTCACTTTCTCGTGTATCATTTCTGATGTAGTTCCTCCATGAACCTTGACCAGTTTCATGTTTTCTGTTGGTGCTCCACATCTTCTCAATTCACACATAAACTTTATGAGCCTTGTCTTACCACATCCTGTTTCACCCATTATGATGACAGGGATACCACACCTAAATCTCATATGGATTGCCATCATTTTGAGGATGTTATCAGTGGTCAATTCATATGTTTCATCAGGATCTGTTGGCCACTTGATGCCAAGCACACTACAGAGATGCTCAATCTTGTCAGCTCGAGGAAGCTGATCAAAGTTCCTATTAAAAGGGACTCTTTGTAGTTTTAAGCCAGTGTACAGCTCTTGAGTCATGATGTTTTTCTTTATAACTTCTCCTGTCAAAGGATTTATGGCATCAACCCCTTTCTGGTTATTAATCCTGAGGTGAAACCCAATGAAAGTCATGGACATGTGGTCATCATTAAAAAAGATGTATGGATGTGGTTCAGACTCCCACCTTTTTCTGATGAGGAATGGAGCCAAGTCCCTTTCATTAAGTCCGCTGATATCAATTTGTTGCCTCCCTGGGCTCTGGTCAGCGATGCATAGTGATGGGGTTGCAAAGTCTTTGGACATCAAGATCATAAACTCAACTACAAAGTTTTTGAACCCACGAAGAGTGTCTCCAACAAACTCAAATTTGCAGAAGACTGAGTTCTCACAGTCTTGCAACTGAAGATTAAGGAACCAGACAAAGTTACGTAGCTCCGCCCATGATGGATCTATTATGCCACAGTAGATTAAGAGTATCTGAAGACACTCTGCATGACTCCCTTCAATGCCCTTGTAAGTGAAGTTGTCAAGATTATTGTTGTTGTAAAAACGTGTGAGGTACTGGTATGGTCTCTGGTAAGCTTCACTCTTGAAACATTCATCATCCATGAGGGGGTCATCACTCTCCATATCAGCATTTTCTTCTCTCTTCATTTCCAAAGCCTGGACCTCCTTTGGTGGACGACAAAACACCTTGGGGAAAATGTCCGAAAATGCAAAGTTTTCCTTTCGACCCTAAAAATATAGAAAAATATTTATATGTATTTCAGTTTAGAATCAATCAATAGAGCCTGTATTAATTTCAATAAAAGATTACCCCTTCTTCTACGATCTACTAATTGCAGCTACTGCACTTATCTGTATACCATATTTAGAAAATCAACATTGTCCTGCCAATGCTAGGACTCTGATAGGATGTAGATGTATGTTGTGGTATTTACATTGTGTGGCACACAGGTCACTGTGGTATGATTTCATATGATGAACAATGCATAAACACTATATCTCAACTTACTGATCTGGGGGCATGTCTGGGCTGATCATTCAGAGATTCCAGTAACTCGATTATGTACAAGTCTTTGTGGCTGCAACGCCACATCCGTCCATCTGAATCCATCAGGTAACGCAAAAAGAGAAGCTTGAATAGGAATTCATTCAAGCCTTTTTGCACCTGCATTATTAGAATTGCATGATTAGAAAAAATCTTAATGTTATTTGATAAAGAAAATTCTGGCCATCTTAAGGATTCTCTAAGAACCACTTAGATTCAAAATCTATGAATGTTCATTATCATGGTTATATAAACACTGCTTACCGAGGACGTGACATCAAAGTGAAACACTCTGATATCTTTTTGTTTTGGTGTGTCATACAAAGACTGGAGAACCTTGTGGTCATCAACCTCATGATCAGTTAGTCGGATGCACTTCCTGCATGCAGTTCCTGGTTCAACACCTCCCTCCAGCTTTTCAAACAATCTCTGGACATACAGTGACTTTCCTAAAATTGTGAAATTGCCATTAATGATTTGGATGACTAAAATCGATCGGCATCAATAATAACTGAGCTGAATATGCTACAGCTGTATCCCTTGCTACCACAGATCACAAAACAAGATAAGTCTAATTCTGTACCTTGTTTTCTGTAATAAATACTGTGTAACTAATTTCAGTCAAAGGATCCTACTCACTTGAAAGATTATTTTCAACATTAACAGTCTTTTCTGGAGAGCATTATTGTTTGAAATACTTAAATACTTCAAAACGGTTGAAACATAAATTCACAAATTGTGCTACATGTCTCAATTACTGTATGTTGTAAACAAATGCATACGCCAAAACGCCAAAACTGATGCTTGCAAACATTGATATTTTAGAAAAATATCTTCATGGGTCACCTAACTCAAGATGTGACAAAAGCTTATCTTCATCTCCAGCAGAAAGCTTTACCAAATGCCCAATTTAAGATTTGTGTGCAATTATAGCAAGTCATGGAAATTCATCTGGACTCAAATATTTTGATGTTATGCATACACAACCTTAAACTTCAAATATGTATAATACATAACCATAGAAATTGCTATTATTACTTTAGTTGGTGTTTTTACAATATGTCCACAACTTATGTAACATTGGTACAGAGAGTAAATTAGTGACATTAGAAGAGACTATTACTCACCCACTCCTGCACGTCGGGAAGCAACAATACCAACAGAATGGCCACGTTTGAACATGGCATTTTTGTATGCTGCTGTGACAGTGTAATGCCTTAACAAGTACTTCTGGATCCTTTCCAATGGCTCTTGTGGCACAAAGTCTCTTTTGAACTGACTGAATGCAGTGGGAATGTAAGTGTGTTCCCTGTCAGAGCTGCAAAAGATCACTAGCCTGTAATCATGGGAACGTAGTTTCTGAAAACACTTCTCCATTGCACAGCTAACGTCATATGTTAGTTGGTCTGCCCAAAGCATTGTGTAAATTTTCTGGCCTATGTCACCTGGTGTGAGACATCTCCTCAGAAAAAGCTCGACTTGCTCATGCGATGTTGCAGGGGTACACAAGAGAACCTCATCATAACTTGGCAGTGGCTCATATTCGCCGGTCATGTACAAGCAGATGCTTGAAGTCAGGACCTCATCGTGTGGGCAGATTATGAGATTAGGTTGGTTTGAGAGAAGGCCTTTTGGGAGCCTTCTTCTAAGTGAATTGTCTTTTGTCTCTGAGAGCACTGGCTCTTCCCATTCATTTTCAATTTGGTCCTCTGTGATAGACATAGTTTTTAGTAACCCCCCTAAACTCCTTATGTCCAGGAGGTCATGGAAAAATATTTTCTCATTCTTCATGTAGCCATTCCACAACTCCTCCAGTTCTTTCAACCCAATGGTCTGGTCTGGCTTGTCTGTTGGATCAGGTGAGGATATACTGCTGTCACCCTGGTGAAGAAAGTGGCTTTGAAAGTGAATGCATTCATTCATCCTTTTGCCAGACTGAAACTGGTTGTAAAATCTTCCCCATGTGGTCCAGACATCTGATGTTGTGCAGTTTGGTTTGATGAAAGAGAGCATCATCAAAGCGTTGTCCTCTATTTCTGCATTCACATTTGTCTGACTTACAACACTGCACAGGTAGAATATTTGCTCAGCTGTGAAGTAGTTTAAGTAATAGTGATCTGATCTCTGTTTGTCCATGAAGTTCTGCCAGTCATCAAGAAACAACTCCATCTTCTTGGACAGTACTGTAAGCTGTTCAACTAGACTTCCACACACTCGGATGCAATGCAGGGTCTTGCAAAAGTTGATTTCCATAATGATGCATGGATCACTCTGACGTTTGCAGTAAATCTTAGCTTCCCAACATCTGAAGAGTGGGTTCCCTGCAGCATAAAGGTCTACAAAGGCTTTGGCAAGTCTTTGGACATTGTCAAACACCTGAAAATGAACAAAATAAAGTGAGATTACAAAAAAACCCATTCATTCTTTTAAACATTCCATTTTACACTTACACTATTCAGATTGAAAGTGGTAATCTCAAAGATTTTCATTTAAAGAAATGTCCCTATCTCACTTTGTAAGAATATAGTTCAAAAATGGCACCCACCTAATTACTACTGCTATTTTTCATTTGCACTTTTATATATATGTTGTGTATGTTTTGCTTTTATTATTTTAGCACTTTAGGAACATAGGACATGCAAAGCAGGCATTTCATTGTCCAGTGATTACCTTTTACTGTGCATATGACAATAAATTATTGAGATTCTAATATGTATTGTTGAAGTAGGTAACACAATCATATTTGAGCCTACGGCCTACTGGTGAAAGTATTGCAATATTTGTATATTTGTTGTATAGCAAACTGTGTCTGTGGCGACATTACAGGGAAAAAAGTTACTGCTAAGGCAAATTGAACATTTTCTACTGCTGCAGCTTCGCATTAAAAGCATGTTACTCATGAAACATGAGTTGACTTGTATTATGAAGTAGTCACAAAAAATGCAATGTGTCTGTCAGTGAGCTTAGCATTTACCGCTACCATTTATCAAAAATGTGTCTACAAAACGAGTCATTTTCTGCATTTCTGGAACAAGAAAAAGCAGACACGGTGAGCTGTTAGGTGAAGATCTGCCAGCAACAGGCTGCACACCTCCAACTACTACCACCCAACCAACTCCTTTCACTGTGCTTTGCTGTTCACAGATTCATGCTGTGAGCAGCAAAGATTGATGGCCGATTTCTTTATTAAAACAACAATAATTTGTTTTTCTGTCCCCAGACTGTGGCTGAAATCTCAGCTTGCCAATTATAAATCTCTCACAAAACCAAAATATACAACACCTCAGCAAATCGATCCACTTCACTTTGATTTTGTTCCCCTCTCCCGGACATGAGCATAAGCTTATTTTGCAATTCTTTCAGGTCCTCATAGGTGCATGTCAGGTTTTTCTCATGTCCATCTTGAATTTGCAGTGTCAGGGAACTCTCTAAAGCAAGCTACAAAGGGAAAGATCATTTATAAATACATTACTAATGCTGTGAAAAATGTAAAGGTTTTTAAAAATATGTCTTACAAAGGTAAATATCTGAGCAGTAAACCTGAAATTCAGTTAAGAAAATGTAAAAATTATTAAATATAACATTAACTGTTACAAAAATATAGTACTTTGTGCCAACAGAGCAACAATGTTTAGTTGACAGGTAAAATCACATGAAAGTTCACAAAATGAAAAACACTTGCCATTTTCATTTTAAGTGCTCTTAAAGGACCAGTGTCACCTAGCAGTGAGGATGCAGATTGCAACCTGTCCCCTCACCACTCCCTCTCCAAGTGTGTTGGAGAGTCAGTGGCCGTCAGCTGACAAAATGGCGTATACCTTGACTACCCCGTCAACTAGTCTGTCAAGTGAGCGTTTGTTTATATAGCTATATCAATATATTGTATTTAGTTGTTAGTCTGTAAAACTATAGGTAATAGCTGACATGTGCTCTCTCCTTTCTTCCTCATTGTCTTCTTTGTCCCCCACATACAAGCTGCAGTGAAAACGTAAAAATGCGAAAGGCCCAAAGCTGTGTCACTTCTGGGCTACTGTAGAAACATAGCAGCACAACACGGTGAACTCCTCTCAATATATAGATATACATGGGTCAATCTAACCGAACAAAAACACAACCGTTATTGTTTTTAGGTGATTGTACATTAATAAAAACATACTTATGCCATACCATTTCTGTCAACAGATCCGATGTTACACAGTGGTCCTTTAATTTTGTTAAGTGAGTATAGCGCCTAGTTTAGGTGTTTGACAAGCATTTTTCATTTTCATAAGACTATCTGGTTTCTGGTTTGTTTTTTAAGTAGTCCTGTAATTCTGTAAAAATTTCAACACTAATTTCATGTGGTCCATTTAGTGTACCCTTTTCTGGTTTTGGGCCTTGATTGTGTATATCCCTCTCTCATTGATGGACGTAGCCAGGGATAGAGATGAAAATTCAACTGATCCATGGCTTTCTTTAACAGTCTTTAACCATTCCAGATGACGTGCTGTATCCAGCTGAAATGAAACACCAAACAAAACAAAATGTGCATGAAATTGTGGCTGTAAGTAAACAAAATAATCAAGTTTTGGTTGTTTTATACAAATGGCTAATAAAATAACAGTAGTCCTTTATCAGTGTTATGAAAATGTTTTTTACAGTTGCTGAGATTTAAGGAAGAGGAGACATTGCTACAAACTACTTAACAATGGAGTTCATTAAACCAGGCACCACATTTGATCTTACTAGTGCTACTGGCCCTTAGTTTAACCATATAATTTACCTAATAATTTAATTATGATTTTGGAGAGTTACTCCTTGTTTCAACCCTGACCAAACTTCATGTAACTGTGTATGTACTGAATTATAAATAACACAACTTGGTTATTTTTGACTGGATGTGGTTTTAAAGTAGTAGTAATGTCAGTTGCATTATGGTGGTAAAAGAAGGATGGAATCTCACCAGCTTCACTGGTATGTCACTGTCATTTTCAAGTGCCCTCCACAATTTTGACAACGATGCCTCAAAGTCCTTAAAGCCAGAGTCCTCCTTCAGACCATACAGCATGGACGAGTAACCAAGGACAGCATCATGAAAACAGGCCACTCGATCCACATCCAGGTCATTCTCTCCAGCAGAGATGGATGCCAGATCAACAAAAACTTTCAACTCATTGATATCTGCAATTATAAATTGTCTTCAGTTGTTGTCAATTTTTGTGTTTTGCTATTGGTGACAAACAATGGTGTCTACTATACCTGTAAGTGCTTCTTTAACCCACAGCACAAAGTTTTGTCTCAGACTGAGTTCCTCAAGACATTTCCTGCGATTCTCTGTGATGTCCTTCAGAACATTTTTGGCATTTATGAGGGTGTCATCTATGCAGTCCAGGCTGTCAGCTTCATTCTGAAAAATATACATTTACAATATGAAATCACCGAGTAAGCAATTCATGCTTCCAGTTTAGATGGCTGTATAAAAGATATAAAAGGCTATGGCAACAGAAAGTTCCTTTTCCCCAAAACTCAAGTATCTAGGACTGAGGGCTTCTTAATTAATTCAGTTTCCATTTTACATTTCAATCTACTTTTCATAGTATTTCAGTATTTCATCAAGGCACAAGACCAAACTATTCTTCAACAATAAATGTGTACAGTGGAACAGCTCATTACTAATATACACCACTAGTTATACAAAACCATATATTTTTCTACATCCACCAAACATATAACTCTCAGATTCTCTCTTATGAATGAAGCTAGGTCTTTATTAACTTTAAATCATTACCATTTGCAGCAATCTTTCCAGTATTTTAAAGTCTCCTTTTGGACATATTGTTTTCCTGATACCCATGATGATTTGGGCAGATTCCATTGCAAAATTAAGGTCATGGTAGTGTCGAATCTGGTCAATCCTCCCTCTAATCCATTTTCTGTTGTCCTGCAGATCTATTCTGCACATGATGTCTAAATCTTTCTGCAAGTCTTCATACTTTCCTTTATAGACCTCAACCATGCTGTCTATTTCCTCCAGTAAAACTTCTCCACTCTTCAGACGTTGATAAAGCCCTTTGTACGTGCTGTAGCAGCCCTGGAAAATTTGGCTGTAGACCTGGTCAAGCGTGTAGATTTCCTCATTTCCTTCAAGATGTTCAGTGTCCTCTGTATCGGGTTGGTCTCTCGACAACTCATCTACTTGGGTCCTCCAGCACATTTTAAAGATTGAGCTGTCTTTAATGTCATGCAGTTCTGAAGCCATTTGACGGGTGACATCACAAAGGTTAAAATAAGTGACCTTCCCAGTTTCAGAAGAAGTCTGTCCATCAAGAGCATCAACCTTCATTAATTCATTCAGGTTCAACGTCTCAATGTTCTGATGAAGTTTTCTGTCCAATCCCTTGAAGTCAACTGTGGATTAAAAAGATGTTATTGCCACAATATCAGCATCTGAGATCAGCAAAGAAACAACTTACAGATCCCTTTCAATGTAAAGGAGTAGCACCTCAGTCAGATTAACTGATCCCCTCATCCTGTTGCAAGAATTGCGGCCAGCAGCCCCAGCAGAATAATAGCACATAGGTCAAACAATCACCTTGCTGACTAGTGAGCTGAGTCTATTGGTATCCCTGGTCAGTGTTTACATGCCTCTGCTAAGAAACACCTTGGCAATTTCCTGCTATGTTCAGGGCAAGTACTGACAAACCTAATTGATGCAGTATAGCTGGCAAAGAGTTAAGTGTTAACACGGATATAAATTACATATCTGAATGAGAGATTCACCAGTCAATTGTCTGTATCTGTATTCCTACTCACAAACAAAACAAATACACCAGCGATTTTCACGGATGTTGGATACAATTAAAACCATGTGAGGCCCACTAGCAAAGAACCAATTCAACAACACCTAACGTGTTGGTATATTTGTCTGGAAAGAACACATATTGTGTTTAAACCCAACGTGTTCTATGGAGTACTGAACTGCACAACTTCTCACTTCGGGAAAACCACTCCCATTCTGAAATTAACAGGTATCTTTTGACTTGACTCACTAGACCAGGCAAAATTCTACACGGAGGACGCTTGAACACTTAATATGATTTTACGCTCTCAGTGTCCAAGTGCTGCCTACCTTTGACATTTTGGGGGAGCTCCTGGCAGATTTGTACAAGACCCTTGACCAGCTCCTTCTCTCTGTGGACAGCCTCTGCTTCGTCTTTTCTTGATCGCAGTAATCTTCTCATGTTTCTCTCATCTTTACAACGACCATCATCACAGAGACCATCTAGAGGAACATAAACACTTAGATGAACACAAATACAGAACTAGAATTACAACTGTGAAGCTCAGCAAAGAATAACACTCACAGGAATTGTAAAGTGTTCCGATAATAGGTGTATGTACATACACGCATACATAGTGAATATGAGGAACATGCTTGAATGCAGTGGTTCCCAACCTAGGGTTGTGTTCCCCCCAAAGTTTCACAAGATAAATCAGGGATTGTGAGATGCGTTAGGAAAGAGGAACAGCGTTCAAATTTGCTAGACAACTTTGCTCTGATTTTTAAAATTCTTCTCTAATGTTTGCTTTTAATGGACAATAAATAATTTTATCACAAAATACCTGTTTTAAAAGATGAGTTTGTAAATGTAAATTATCCTCAAATTTCAATTGTTACAATATACAATCTGGAGTAAGAAGAGGTAGAAGACACAGAATAGAATAAAGAGAGGAGTCAATTAAGAGGAAGGTGAGCAGAAAGAACAGCAGAATTAGACAGATATTTGTATTCACCTATCTTCAACAAGTCAATGAATTCACGATCTTTGTGGAGGATTTGGTTTAAAGTTTTAATTTGGATTTCTCCACTGAGGAACTTCTCTGCCACAGATTTGAATGCTGAACTCGCCAAAGTCATCCTGACTTGTGCTTCATCTGACAATTTGTCAATCAGTCTTCCTCTTTCACCTGCAATACAAGATCGAAACATAAACTACACAATATTTTATTATGTGTTATGTCCTGTACAAATAAAAATTGATAAAACATTTTACTATGAGAGAATAGTTAAACAGACAGACTTGAGGTAAGCCCAAAGCAACCCACTACCAGCCAAACTTCATTTTCTTTCTCCCTCTCGCTCTCTCTCTCTCTCTCTCTCATACACAGACACAAACACACTATCCCCGTGAGGACACTCATTGACGTGACGCATCCCCTAGCTCCTTACTAACTTTTACCATCACAACTACATCCCTAACCTTAACCCTTATACTTACCTAAACATAATTGTAACCTGAACTCTAAAACCAAGTCTTAACCCTCAAAAAGCCATGAGGACCTCATTTTTTGTCCCCACAGCAATACAAGTCCCCATGAGTTAGTGTGCACTGAGGTTGAAGTCTGCACCAGAAGAGAAGAACAAGGAACACACACACACAGACACACTTTGCATTGGAGACCGTACACTAGACATAAGTAAATTCCCAGTCATAGCCACAATGTTATGTGATACATTTAAGTATTTACCTGTCATTTGGAGGACAGTTTTGGCCATGGGCCAGTTAACAAGGTACTCAAATATCAAGTCCTCGCCTTCAACGTATACTCCATTGGTATCTCTGGGCCATGTCTTCAGCACAACAACAGACATCAGCTTCCCAAACTTTGTGATATCATGTTTGTCCAACAGATCTGAAACAGCTCTACCAGATTTATCCTAAAAAAACCATGCATAACAATTAGGCACTTATACTAGCATAACACACTGGTAAATGTCAGGCAATGAAATTAATTAAAACGTATGAGAAATATCATATCTTTTTCTTCCTCTACAATCTTAAATGATTTACTCTATTCTTCACTGCGTGATAGGGGGAGTTGTTTATGAAGAAACACAAAATAAATTAAATGCACACAGTTATACACAATCATACCTGACAAAGAGCAGCAACTGCCTCCAGTGCACATTTCTCCATTGTACTGCATAATGATGGACTTGTCTTGCTCATTTCTTCCATCTTGTTGGAGTATATTCCAATTTGATCCACTAGATGTTCCTATCACACAAGCACATACCCTCAGTTTTGTTTTTCAAGTTCATGTGCATAGAATGTAAATAAAACACAAATCCAGCCTTACTTGTTTTAGTTTTCCCTCAAAATCTGCCATGAATGTGTTTCTCCAGAATGAAGTGTGCTCCTCATGACTGAAGGATAGCGAGAGTAACTTGTCCCATACCTAGAAAGAGAGACATATGGATTTTAACATGCCAGCTCCATTACAATTTAAGCATTCCTTATAAGATCAAATGGAAATCACACTAGGAAAAATAAGAAAAATAAATGTAAAACCATAATATAAAACAAAAGATATATACTGCCATTGATTTCTGCTTACCTTAATTTCATGTGGTACAGAAAACTGCACATTCCATTGATTAACCAGCTTGTTTTTGAAGGTATTTCGCCGCCATTTTCTCACTGTGTCTAATGTCTCCCCAATTGATTCTTCATGAATTCTCACTCTTGACTGGAAAAGAATCTATAAGTTACTACATTTACCTCATTGTTTTTCATTTGAAATAAATAGATGATAATAAATTATATGTGTGTTTATACATATATCTACAGTACTGTGCAGAAGTCTTAGGCCACCATTAGATTTGTTGTTATAGCAATGACCATATACAGTATAATTATTATGTCTTTCTGCAAGACATGCTTGAGCATTACATACTCATGTTGTATGAGTTTAACTCATTGGAAACTTGCTAATATGTATAAGACCAACATTCAATCACATCATTCCATTCAAAATGTCAAAGATCACAGAATTTGACAGACAGCAAACAAACTGGATACTCAAGATGTGGTATTCAAGCTGTTCTAAAGAAGAATCAGGAGAGGTCAAAGACAAAAAGGTTCTGATGAGAAGTTTCTCAGAGTTTCTTCTATGCGTGACTGAAAGAAGTCCAGCAAGGACCTTGCTCAGCCTCTGGCAGCTTCATCGGGTTCAAGTTAACTTTTCTGCAGTCCGAAAAAGCTTGATCAGGAATGGTCTTTGTGGAAGGGTAGCAACCAAGAAACCGCTTTTTTCGAAAGGGAAACAGAGTGAAATGGCTAAGAGCTAAAGCTCACAAAGATTGGAATGAGAGTCAGTGGAAAAGAGTATTATGGAGAGACAAATCCAAGTTTGAACATTTTTGGTCCAATCATCAAAAACATGTGAGAGGAAGTTGGAGGAGTTGGAAATGGGTGGAGGAATCAGTGCATGGGGCCTTAATTAAAACATGCCAGTGGTATTGGCCATGTTGTCCAAATTGATGGGATCGTGGATGCTGAAAAGTACAGCCAGGTTTTAATTCATCATGCCATTCCTTCTGGAAAGTGCCTGACTGGAAATTGTTTTATTTTTCAGCAGAACATCAATCCCAAGCACTCTGCTAATGCAGTGAAATCAGTATGGGATCACCTGGACAGAGAAATAAATGAAAGACAGCCTAAATTTAAAGAAGAACTCTGGGAAGTGCTGAATAATAATATACTAGAAGATTACTTTATTATTTCCTATATCTTCTGTTTGTATCTTAATAAAGAGATGGAAAAATAAATATCGATGGTCATTCAAACTTCGCTACAGCAGAAAAGCTAGTGGTGGCCTAAGACCTTTGTAGAGTACTGTATATATGTATAGAGTGCAGTTCCTTCAACCTCCAAATCAAGTCCAATCAGTTGAATTTAACACAGGTGGACTCCAATCAAGATGTAGAAAGGTCTCAAAGACAGTCAAAAGAACTAGAGGACACCAGAGCTAAATTTCAAGTGTTATAGTAAAGTGTCTGAATACTCACATCAATGTGATATTTTAGTTTTTCTCTTTTAAATAAGTTTGCAAAAATTTCTAAAATTCTGTTTTCGTTGCTTTGTCATTCTGGGAAACTGAGTGTAGATTGATGAGGGGAAGATCTATTTTTCTAATTCTTAGCATAAGGCTGTAACATTAGAAAATGTGAAAAAAGTGAAGGGATCTGAATACTTTCTGATTGCAATGTATTTGTGTATGTGTGTGTGTGTGTGTATACACTGGTCAGTTACAACATTAAACCACTGACAGATGAAGTGTCCAACAGACCGACAGGTGAGTCTTACCTGGGAATCAGCGTGGTCATATGACTTGGCAATCAGACAGACGAGATCAAGGAAGTCAAGAGGGACATCCCAGCAGTCTGGATTATTTGTGTGAGAGCAGACAGAACCGAGAAGCCTTACTGCAGTTTTCAGGCAGCACTCTCCATACTGGTCATCAAAACTACAAGAAGAGAATACCTGGATTATTGTTGTGTATATATAAAGATTACTATCAGTAGCTACACTAAAATTAACATTACTGCTAATACTGTGTCAAAATGACAGATAGAGGGTTTTTTTTCAACCTTTTACTGCGATTTCTTTCTCTGTTGATAAGATGAGATGCCACTTCTTTCAAAGCCTGTAATCCAAAGAGCAGAGGAAATGTAATTTGTAGACACAGCTCAACAGTGATGAGGTAACTCAAACAAGTGATAGCATTTATTCAAGACTACATACTTTGTAGTTTAAGTGGGGTCCTCCAGATTTGACACTGAACTGCATGTGGTGAAGAATGTCTAAGAGGTCCACTTGCACACTGGATATGAAGCTCATTAGATCATCCACACTCAGCAGAGATATCCAAGAGCGAACAAGACGACGGTCAATGTCCACCAGGTATGCATTTTCTTTCATGATCCTGATCAGACTCCTAATTTCAGAGTTAGAATCAGAGTTGATATTGGTGACCAGTTGCCTTTAACTTAATTTCAAGATGTTATCAAAAAAACAAAAAACAAAAACAAACAAACAATTTCTTGACCTAAAGCATCTTACTGTTAATTTAAGCTATTGATATGAAAACATATTTTTTCTGAGCTTCTAATTAGAAATTTCCTCTGATATTTCAGTGGGTTCCATATGTGTGTGCAGGAGAAAAACACTACATACCTAGAGCTACCATCCCTGTATGAATGTATTCTTTTGCTTCCCTTCAAGTCTGTCCAGGAGTCAAACTGTGGATTCAAGACAGGTGGAACTGGCTCAAAAGGCTTACTTTCTCCTCTCAGTAGGTGAATCAGAGGGATGACCAAGATCCACTTCTCAATGTGGCATTGTCTAGCATTGTTGCAAAGCATCTCAACAGTATCTGCAATACTGAACCAGTGGAAAAGTAAGTGTTAATTATTTAAGGTGGAAGTGCTTTATACTCAAAATAAAACTCTTTCAGTATGTGACCATTTGACAATGTTGTTTGTTTTTAATCTTATAATTCTTATTTTACTTATTACTACTACTATTTACCTTACCTTGGGAAGTACTGCTCTGTAACTACTCTAATAAATACATTTTGTAATTTGACCCTTGTCAAACTTTTAATCCTGAAGGAGTTCAACTGACAGGGTCTTCTGATTGATACTATTTCCAGACTGAACCTTTAACTTTATATTGATCTAGCTATAAAGAGCTCACACTTACAGTCACTATTTTCTTAAAACTTAAATCTGCAGGACAGTTTTTTTTTGTTTTCTTGTTATTTAATTATAAATGATAAATCTTTATGATCATTAGGATAAGTTACCTCTTTTTATCAGCTAATGGCCTGACAAAGTCTGTCCAGATTGAGATGAAATGCTGTTGTGGTTTTTTAGGCAGACAAAGAAGATTGCATAGACTAGACAGTTGATGTGTCATGCTCTCTTTCAGGTACTTGTTGTAGACAAGCAAACCAACAACTCCTGCATGCAGAGGTGGTAAGAGGGATTCTGTTTCTTCTTTCCACATGCTTGGCTGAGGAATAAAGTTTTCCTCCAGGTAATTTTTGAGCAGGATTTTCACCTGAAAAAAGTAAAGTAGGAAAGTCAGGACTTATGCCAAATAAAACAGTATTTATTCATTCAGTCTGTCTTAGATTTGGAGGGACTATTCTGGGAGTACGTATGTATTGTTGTAGAATGAAACCCTTGACATTTACCTCTTCTTTACCATATGGTAATGGCCACGGTCTTTTCATGCCATCATGAAGCAAAGGATAGCTGTATGCATAAAAGAACTGTTGTAGCAATGAAAAGAAGTTGTTCACATTTTGCTCATTCCAGGTTGTAAGAAGATCAAAGATTATTTTTAGCATTTCCACTCCAGCTTGGTTTCTCCCTTTTATTACAGTTTCTTTGGCATTCTGCCAAATCCAACTGTTCTTCAGTTTGGGATGGATCACATCATCATATTGGTGCCACTCATCTGAAAAGTCCAACAGCACAAAATGTACAGAGGTGCATTAATTATATATATTCATTTTTATTGGCCCATTCATAATGTAAATGTTTTTATGTCTATCTCTAACTAACATGAGCAAACAGGACAAAACAATACTACTGGTGCTGTCATTGCCTTTCTTTGTAAATTTATATTCCTCTGTCCATTTCCGCTTTGGCTGTTTATTACCCAGTCTCTGCTCTGTAGCATTAGCATGCAGCAGAATTTCCATCTTTCTTGGTCCCACTGACCCCTTTATACCCTCCCACCTCCTGTGCAAAAGCATGAATGCCATGATTGGCTGGAATGGATGGCACTGATCCACTTCATTTATATCCCAATGCTAGAGCCAGGGCTGTGTAAAAACACCTGATTTTTTGAAGCGCACAAACAGAGGGGCAGCTAGAGGACTACAAGGAGATATTCCCTGAATTTGAATAAAAGTGCATTAGATTTCAATTGCTAACCGTGCCTTTAATTCCCCTTGTTGGGACATGTAAGGTCATCAAAAGTCAAAGTCAAAAAGTCTGAAAACACAATGACACTACTTTAAAGAATGAAGTATATTCATACCTGGCTCTCATTCAACAAATTTGTAAATATATTGGTCACAGGTCATTCTCAAACATGGTCAAAATATTTCTTCATCTAGACATCTACCTTTAGACATAAACAGCTTGGACAGGTGTGTTGTCAAATACGGTACACAAAACTCACTACCATCCGCCCCACCTACATATACTTGTAATACACATTCTTCTGACAGTGAACTCTTCTACAAGTATTTCTCCCTGACCCCTCCCTACTTTTTAGAATAGTCTGCAGAATAGTATCCTTGCCGGTTTTAACATTGCTTTGTTTTAACAGTTTACGTGGCTGTCTTAGTCATATCTTTCTTATAGTTCTCTGATCTTGGTGGGATCCTGCTTAAAAACGGGCAAATTAAATAATAACAAATGAATACATATCTATGTTATAATATTAATGGTACATGTGCCGCACATATGTATTATGTATCTAGGCTTAGACAGAAAATGCACAAAAAAAAACATTTTTCATCAGTTTGCACAAACAGTAAAAAACATTAGCAAACAGTAAATTAGTCTGTAAAATTGGTTTATAAGCAAATACCTTCATCTGTTAAAAGGTCCTGTTTGATTGACAGGCCCCTGTTGATGAAGTGATTTTCATCTTTCTGGTAGATGGCCTCATAGATTTCCTTATACTTATTACCGCTGTGCTTGTATACTACGTATTTGTAGGGTATGCTCTCGTGAATTCTGCTTTTGTAAATCAAAACTCGTCCTTCAACAAGATATCTCTTGTCCCCTAGAGACCTGTGAAACATAGGACACACAGGTTAATAGTCACTAGTAGTAATGTTGATTAAGAAAAAAAACAATCACAATCTTCTTTCCTTGGTTTGCAGCTGAGAATTTACACAGCAGTTATTTTGGTATGATTGTGAAAAAACTAAAACAATGACTTTACTAAGTCATACCTGGAGAAGGACATTTTCAGACCAGAATCCCAGTTTCCAAACAATGCTTTAGAGTAAACAAAAACAGAGTCCTTCTCTGGATCCAAATTCAAGTCTTTAGAAGTGACAGCATGGAAGTACACAGCCACATACTCACTGTCTGATGATCTACACAGGGAAATAAGAAAAATTGGCAATAAATGTTAATATTCATATTAATAAGCATAAATGTGAATAAATGCTAATAATCATCAATCAATATAACTTACATTTGTGGAAGTTCAGCGGATCTTTCCAAGATATTTGCTGCCACTAGAGGACCCACCTCCTCGGGTGCTGGTGACCTAGAGACATCTACATTACTTGGCTGCTGTGCTTGTCTCTCCAGATGTGTGCTTGCTTTCTCACTTGATTTGGTGTCAACAGCCTGTGGGGAAAAAAGGTTGAAGTGTAAACAAAGCCATGATTCAGATGATCAGGATATTTATGTATCTATTGTGCAATATAGGAGATACAATCAAAAAGCTCAGACTATTTCAGAGCAAACAGATCACAGCACAGTAATGCGTATTCTGCAGGTATAAGCTGTAACTGTCCCAAATCAGTATTCCAGGTTTCATCATGATCAACATCTGGACCTGTATTACACACATTTTTGTGACCATTTACAGGCATGCATTTAATTCAAGCTGAAGGGTTGCCATTTTGACACAGTGGAGGAGATGGGGAAGGGGTAGGGAAGGGGAAGCTAACCAAATTTAAATCATCATTATAGGCACATTATCCGAGCTTTTTGATGGCATCTCGTACACAGCCAAAACATTAAGTTTTGATTGTGATTGCCATTCTTTAAGAATCAGTGTACAATGTAGACTTACCATACCTCTCAATTCCCAAGTTTTACTTGTGAGACTCAGATTTAATTTTGATTGGTAAATAGACAGTTATTATTACACAGTTAATAACCTGTATCCTGGATTGTTGCTACCAACGGTTTTAATCTCAGACTGATGAAAATCATTACACAATCATTGTTGATATTAAATTATTAAATGCTATTTCTAACTATCATCATCATTCAGTTTATCTGCGAGGATTAAAACTATACACTTGACTAATAACAACAGTACCTCAGTGCTTTTGGCTGTTTCCTTTGTTACTGGACATGGATCAGCAGATCCAGTTTTTTCAGTATTTTGGTCATCTGAATAACAGCTCTTATCTCCACCTTGCTGGTCGTCTTTACTGTCAGTTTGTTTCACAGCTGTATGCTGTTCAGTGTTGGTGTGATTCTCATTATCATTTGGCCTGTAAGAGAGATTTTGTGTCTCATGGTTGATTGTCTCATCTTCATCTTGACCAGAGGCAGAGTGCTTTGCCACCAAATCTTGAGGTGTTTGCTCAGATGATTCAGGTGCAGTGGAGCTGGTTTCTTTAGTTGATGTTAGTGATGACGTAGCATCAGACAACTGCCCAGAATGAATGTCACTTGACTTGTCAGCAGGACGTTGTACTGCATCTCGGCTGGTACTGATATCTGATGGGTCCTCTGTTTGTTGCAGTGTCAGTTTATCACTGTCAGCTGTAGGAGAGGGCGGTGTCTTACTTCTGGCAGCTGTTATAGATAGCCTCTCTTCCTCCTTACGGGTCCCTGTGACTTGTGTTATAGCAACTAAATTGCCATGTGTCTGGTGGAGGGATGAGGCTGTGGCTCTGGTTTTCAATGCTGCTGGGCCAACTGTGTTATTTGACAGGTCCTGTGTTGCATCATCTCTGGCTGGATCTGAGTCATCACTAGCCGACTGTCCCTGAAAAAAAAATATATATAAAAACATAGCTTTGCAAATATCATTTTCAATATATTTCAATATGTCTAGATGGTACAGTTTCTCTAGAAGCAGAAATTACCACATTGACTGAGTAGTTAATGTGCTGAACCAAAGAACATTTTTTACAAAACACAAGTTAATAAAATCCACAGTGACAAAGAAAATATGTAACTTGCAGGCTGAATTTGGAAGGTCTTATTGGCAAATGGGATTTCTAAGAGGCTTATTATTATACTAAGAGGCTTATACTACCTTTTGTTATTTGTTACTTCAGTAGGCTAACACGCAAGGTTTAAATACTAGCTGGATAATTGGGAAACTGGTGGGTGAGTGGGCAGTAGGCATGTGCCAGTTACCGGTTTCAAGGTATACTGTGGTTTGAAAAAGTCAAGCCACCAATATTTTCCACTATACTGTTCCTTCCACGTTTACTAATGTTCCAGATATTCTGTGTTGTTTGAAAATAAAATAGATTGTGTTCAATGGAGAAAAAAAAAAATTGTTTTTATTACAGGCATTTCATTTGCTTAAGGTTATCATACTGTCAGATTCTCATACCGGCCCATGCCTAGTGGGCAGGGAGGGTCAGATGATTGGGAGAGAAAGTCCAAGGGTATCTGGTGGACAACTCCATATAAATACAGGGGCCTGAGGGAGTGAGACTGTGGCTGACAGGGACAGAAACTGAGGGCAAGGATTCTGACATGTGAATACATGCATTTCCACTGCAGCTTCACAACAAGATCACCACACTGACCAGTGCTTTTATACAGATGCTTTGTAGCAGGGCAAATCCATGCGGTCACCTCCATCAAACCAAAGCTTATCTGATTGGCTGTGGCTGTGCTGGTGATTATAGAGAAAGCACTGTTATTATGTCTATCCACGTTCACCACTCAGTGCAGTTAAGTTTGACTCCTATGTTTCTGTTTGTTCTGTTTGTTCAGCAGCTTTGTAGCTCTGTGTCAAGTACTGTGCTGTAGCTGTAATATCATATGAGGAATGGTAAACACTACAACATATGGACACATCCAGGGCATTTTGGAGGATAATGAGGAAACAGTGACTGTAAACTAGGAAGATACAAAGCTGCATTTTGACTGTGGCTCTTACTTTGGCCTCCAACATGTCATACAGCACAACACCATTTACACACCCACACTCCCTTGAATACGACCACTCGCACTATGTCAGAACAGCTTGGATGAAATGCAGTGGCCACTTTTTTGAGTGCACATTAACAGCCTAATGCAACCAAACACAGCTCACCCCGCCTTCCATAAAATGTTTTGATGTTCATTTTCATTCATGTCAGAGATATGTTATTCATCTATATATTATGATTGCTGACGGTGTATCATTGTACTTCATTCAATTTGTGTGCTAGGCATTCCGCCTCTCTTTTCCCTTCATCTATTTCTGCCCTGATTCTCTTTGTCTGTCAGCATTCTCCTGCTACATGTGTCTCCTGGATTTAAAACATATATGTATATATTTAACCCGTATTTTGGGTAATATTTTGGGTTAGGTAGCAACGTAGAAGTGCTGGAAATAAAATAGTAAATATCAATGATGAGATAAACTGGTATTGCTGCATACAGCGCATTGGGTGTGCCACTCCTGAAACCTGTGGCTCAGACTAATTCCTGGAGACAACTTACGCCTTCCTGTTTGAGACAACTTGCGCGGGCGAAAGGAGTAATGGTATCGTTAAAATACACAACACACTGTTAATAGCTACAGCAAACATGTATCTGTTGAAGCTGAGAGACTATAAATAAACACACCACAGAACTCAAATGATTGGCATACAATCCCGGCATGCGGCCTCAGGCTGCATCAGCCTGGTGCGCAGGGGACAAAGCAGAGGAGGAGCATTTGCTGATTCCCAAAGTCCTGAAGAGCGACCGAAATGGATTACTGTATATAAAATAGTGTTGGCGTGACGTAGTGATGGAAACACACACATGCTTGATTCCATCAATGTAAATGATCATATCGGTACAAGATCCCATAGCTTCTTAACTTTAATATCTTGTTTATTTATTCCCGATTTCCCTGTAGTTCTGTTTTCATAAGAGGCATCTTAGACCTAAGCATTGGGCGTGGATTTTGCAGAGGCAAAGTTGTAAGACGAGGAGAAGTTGATCAGATGTAGCTTTGCAATATATCCTTCAATTTCTGCGCATTTATAGTGTAAAGTGATCTGACAGCTTGAAATTGTCGCTGGCGCCATTAATTTTTCTCAGGCTTGGCGGAAGCTATTGTTTCTAAGATACTATTGTATCTCCTGGGCAACACAGGAAATACATTTGAATATGTGGTGTTTTGTCGATGTAGATAAACTGGTGTAATTCTTAATATTCATATATATTTTCTGTAATGCTAGTAGCGTTTAGCGACAGCTGACACCTGCTAGTTTAACTGGTGTAACAACGAAAAGCGTTAATGCGTCTAATGTGATATAAACTTGTTTAAAGTACCTTTCCACAACAAATTTCTCAATGAAATTAAGCACAAAACCACAAGTCCATGAGGTTTGAAGTCCATTGTACTTAAGTCATTTTGTCTTTTTGATAATTTAAAAACTGACAAACACGTTTAGATAATCGCGAGATGAGAGAAAATGTCTGCTGCTTCTCCCGTTTTCTGCAGCCAATCACCTTAGGGTTTATTTTTCGATCCAGCCAATCACAGAAGAGACACGGATGCTCAAAATATCTGTACACACATAAGATGTCTGCTTCGTTCCGGGCAGCATATTTTATTCATCATACAACTGTACGTTGACCTCAGAATTTGATGTTTTCTTTCCTAAACGTGACAAGAAAAAGGGATTTGTGCCCTGCCATTCACTGCGGTTTAACAAATTTACTTTTGCGGACACCTAATATATACAGTATATAATATTTATCTCGCCATTATTAAATCCTGTCCTTTCACTACAATTAAAGTATGTCTCTGTGGTGACATGTAACAGACATTTTGCTATAAAATTTGTATTACATGAGACACTAGACATTTTCCACAAAATCTGTTATTTCAAATCTTCATGTCAGGTAACTTGCTTAACATTTTAAATGTACTGTCCTCTGTGTTACTATCTGAAATGAAAACTATAGTAATCACAGGAAACATAGTTTTCCACTGAAAAAATAGAATGAGAATTTTATTAATTCAGCAGGACTATTCAATTGTTATGAAGACTAAAAAAGGAAAACTATCATTTCTTAAATAAATGTTAGAAAAGATAAGCATCTGAGTAAAGCACTAAGTATGTGCTTGTCTTGGTAACAGACTTAAGTCAGGAAAAGGAAAAAATAGTTCAACTGAGTATTAAATAAAGTTGGTTATACTGAAATACAGTCACTTAAAACTCATTCAATATTAGTATGTATTGAGAAACGCTGAGCGCAACTGCAGCTTTGAATCTACTTGAGTCCTATAAGCATGTTTCCACTTTGTCATTATGGATTGTGGTAGCTTGATGTGCAAAATGTCAGTTTTATCCATTTAAATTAAATCTACAACACAATAAGTTACAATGTGAAGGTCTCAATACTTTTTGAAACACTGTATCTTGGCATGATCTTATTTGTACATGGAGTCATAAAGACTCTAAATGTGTAAATATATTGAAACCATTAGGTGTGATGTTGCCTTATACGAAATACATGTGTGCTATTCTAACAATAACATGCTCTGGAAAAAAATATTAATCATCAGGTCTTTTGCCTGTTTTTAGTTTTTTACAACCATGAAAAGGTATGAAAAAGGTGTGGGCCTCTTTCGAGGTTTTGTGGTTAAGTGTGAAATAATAATCGTGTGCGTTTGTGTGGGCTGGGTGTTGTTTTACAACCACACACACACACACACACACACGCACACACACAGTCTCACTTCCTGCATCAGGTTCCTATGTCCTCTGGAACTTCACCTACACCCTGAAACTACGTCATTAGGCCTAGTGGAGCAGCCTGGTGGGTTCACACAAATACAGGTGTACTTTAATTAGTAATTTACTTCTTTTATTATTGAATATATAGCACTAAACATAAATCTTAATAAGTCTTATACTACCTGAATCTTGAAAATATGTTTAACCAAAGTTCCTTTGATGACAAGTAGCAAAAAGTCCATACTGTGTGAACACAACTCAACCCTTTTGCATTTTAGGTATTTCATGATCTAATCTTTAATTTAATCAAAATGTAGCTATTCATATATTTATAGTTAGTAAATGTTACTTAAGGCACACTTAAGAGTGGAAACCAGCCATCATAGGTTCAGACTGGGATAACAATTCACACTTTCAGTTGTTCCTGGAAGGCGTTTACAGTGTTGAACTGGTTTGTAAATAGTTGTATGTAAGAATGACTAGACCTTGAGTGAGAAGATAAAATCTTTCAACTCCACACACCTGGCCATACAGTGTGTGAAGTGAACATGAATGTCAAAACAAAACTGGTTTAATCTTGTTCTAAAATTACATATAATCATTTACAGCAACTGTAACAGTAGCACAAGCTTTGGTTCCTCAATCATCAACATTACAACCAAAAGTCTAGAGGTCACCACAGCTACAGATATATTCCTGTGAACACAGAGAGTCATAATAGGTTATAGATAAATGCCCCAAAAAGAAGTGAGATCTAACTTAAGGTTTTGTTTGGCATCAGTTTTATTTTAGAACACACATGCCCACACAAATTCACATACCTGCCACTCAGATGCATCACTGTTGGCAAGGAAACAAGTTTTGCAAGCTTATTCAATATTAAATTACAGCCATGTTTGCTCACCAAACTAGTTGCCATTAAAAGCAACATAACACTTCATATCTGTGTTGGACTTCATTGTGTTTCAAACCTCATCGTGAATTCACAAGGAATTCCTAGGAATGAAGGTGGATGTACGCCAACCTTTTAAGTTTCTGTTTGCCAACAGAGGATGGATGTTTGTTTCTGATATATTCAGAGTGCCTTTATTTGCTCTACTCTTCTCCATGAATCACACATTGTGCTTCAGGTCCAAATCACTCATCAATCACACGTTGCTTAATACAGGAAAAAAATGCTCCAGATCTTTTTTGTTTTCTGGCACAGCAGAAACTGAACCATTCCATCCAATGCCAAGTATTCCTGACAGCTCATCACTTTGTGCCTCGACTTGCAGCCACACCCCAAACGTCACTGATGAAAATTACTGCTGGAGGCCTGAGTTTACTCCTCAACTCACGCTGACTCCTGTTTGAAGAATTTAAACCTGTCATATGACACACTATAAAAAGGCAATTAGCTTAATGTCTTTATCCAAAATGTTTTACAGTGTCCTCCAGTCTAAACCACCATATACAACCTTCATCGTCTTGGTAACAATAATAGAAACACGGGTTATGGTTGTAGAACTGTCACAGTTTGGTTAAGTTCAGGTTAAAATAAGTGCTTTCTTAAGTTTAGAGGATATTTGTTGTCATGGTTTCAATAGCAAACACATAGTTATGGTCGTGGGACGGTCATGGATGAAAGAAACACTGTCAGTTTCAACAGGAAACAAACACACTGTCTCCTGGGTGAGCATCCTGTGTTTCGGTGACCCATCCATATATGATGCATTACTATGAGTTCCATACAGATACTCATGGTCCCCAGACAATTAATCCTGTTTACTTGTTGATAACCTGACTTTATCTGTAATGCTACCAGCAGCTGTCTACTTGAAAATCTCTACATCAGAAAAGTCAAGTGTTGGTTTTTTTTTTTTTTGTTTTGTTTTTTTTTTAAAGCTGGGTTTCTTAATCCTCCAAGGATAGTGAGCAACCTTGGAAGACAGTCAACAGTACAGTACATCCAAGTAAAATATCAATGTGGAATGAAGCAGTATCTTGTTTCATGTTGTTCTCCACATCATCAGAAAGTCCATTTCACCTTCATTTTCATTATCATTAGGACAGTGTTTTGGAGTGCACTCTAGGTCAATCAAGTTGAATTTTAAATTTGACACTTTGTTTAAAATTAAAACATTAAATTAAGATTTAAAAAACTGCACATATGTACATAAATGTCAAATCAAATTCTGAACAAAAAAGAATTATTAAAGACTCTGACGCTGAAAAAGGTTTGTAGTTCAGCTTTTATTGAAGAAGAGCAGCCATGTAATGTTGGTTATGCCAATTTTAATTGACAAACCACAGTTTCTTTAATTGTCAAAAAAATATAAATATACTTCTCAAACCACAACAAATTGTCTGTATACTGATTGTACTCCAACAGTCATTGTTTCACTAAAGAAAAATTATTTTAAAACAATAACAAGAGAAAGTACACGATTGTGAGGCAATTATTTAACCTGACATTTACACCACATTAAGAACAAATTCATTTGACATTCATCAGCATGTTTGGATAATCATTATGAGAAAGAGTAAACCTCAGTATCCAAAAACTATGGCAATGTTTGGTCATGTTTAACTCTTCTCAACTGAATATTGCTCAGGTTTGTGTTGGTTTGTTAAATACAGTAAAGGGGAAAAGGAAACGAAAGAGTGCGTGTGAAAGGGAGTTTCATCCTTTTCCAGTTACTGTCAGCCTTGACTACAGCCTCAGCACCCCCACTCTCTCTACACCGATACTCAGCTTTTTGACAAAAATATCTCTCCTCTGTTGGTTTACCCCTCCCCCCTCCACCACCCCACCACCTCCATTTCCGCCACAGTGTTCATAGAGCTGACATCACAGGGTTCATCATGTGATCCACCCGCTCACAGCTCTGCAGGGATGGATAGGGCCTACCTGTGACGCATAAACCTCCTCTCTGTAACCCTTTACAAGCCAGAGGACTGCTAATGACGAAAACAAGAGCCATTAAACCATGATTAATTGATTGATTGTTGATTGACTGACTGCTCTCTGCATCTGTGTATTTATGGACAAAGCACAAACAACATCCATATGAAATGGGAGGAAACCAAACACAGGCTTGTCGCAGTAAAGGAACAATTCATCAGCATTCACTACAGCTTATAATGTTATTTATTTATATCTGTGTTCACCAGACTTATACTAAAGATTTCATTAATCTCTCAGACACATGGAGAACAAATCCACCTAGAAAGAAATCCACTTAGCTATAAGAGATGGTGGCGATATCATTTTAAACTCTTCAGATTAATCAGGCTGTTAAACGCTACAAAGAAATACGATATCACTTTAACAATGGAAACTGAAATCAGAAAAGGAAGATGGAAACTTGTGAGTGGAAATGCACACATTTTAATTATAATGTGTCTCATTGGATGGGTGTGTTGGGTGATCCAACACAAAGACAACCTGAAACTGACCAGAGGAAGTGTTGCAATCACGTCAGTTTCAGATTCAACTTCTCCAAATCTGGATGTGCAGGAACACAGGGTACCACGTCTTGGCAGAGGGCATAAAACAGAAGTGAGCAAAACCTCGCTGAGAGGACATCAGCTTTTTTTCTTGACCACACAAATGTATGATGAAAATCATGTGTCCAAGTCCACAATTATGCAATTATGTAATTATCCTTCTTACATCAAATATTAAAAAATAAATGAATAAAAATGATAAACTGATGAAAACAGGTTTCCTAGAACTAAAAATTCCTGGTTTTATTTTATTAGTTTGTACCAGTTATAACTCACTTTCACATCAAACCTCAATGTACAACCTAACTGTTTGTAGTTTATCCCTCATCTCCATGGTGATAGAACTGGAACCAAAGATCATCTATAAAGAAAATGAATGACTTGGCACAAGAGTGAAAGTTCGCTCTTGTCCTTGGAAAATTTTAACGCTAGGGCCACATACATTTGTTAGCCGAAGCTTTCAACCACATCTCACAGTCGTCCTCCGCAGATTGAGCTCACTCAGTTGTTACAGAGAATTAGAATTACTCTATAAGTCATCTGATCAACATTACAGTGTTAAACAGACATTTCAGGGACTTTAACCCACTGAGAGGGATTGAAGTTGTGGTATTGGTTGTTTTTCTGGGTAAATATCCTGGGTAACTATAATAGTTATGTTTTCTTGGTTTCCTAGTGTATGTAATTTAGGGGGGAGGGGCAATATTTTGCTATCACCATGGAAAATATAGTTCCTGTGTCTTGGGAAAACCCACAAAAAACAACTTCCGGCCTTTTTGAAAAGATGTGGGACGGTCTTTCATAGACAGGCTGCAACTGATTGAACCTACACCTTGATTACTCTTAGTTTATAATTATAAGTTTAGTGACCTCAGCTTATTACCAGTATAGCTTCATAACACCTCAACCTGAGCAGAAGTGTAATAGCTGCAATAAGTGAAATCACCTGTGTGGGTGTGCAGAATAACAACAAACTCAACAGTAATATTAAGTTCCTCACAGTGCAAAGAAGAGCTACAGTTCAAAGCTGAAACCCTTGGGGAATTTTAGAGATGATAATGCAAACTACTGGAGGTGTTTCAGTTCAGATAGCTGTGGTTTGACAAGAGGTGGAGAGATGCAAACAATGTTAACATGAGCATAAAAAACACCCTAAAGATTACATGTTAAATATTATCATGTGTAGCAAGTTAGGATTAGGTTTGGATTCAGACCTGAATTTCAGCAATCACATTAAATCTGTCACAAAATCAGCACCTCGCCATTTTAAGAATATCGCACAACTGGTGCACACCTGTAATCTGGTCTCAGGTTTCTCTAAGAAAGAAAGACCGAGTTGATCCAGATCACTGTCGGTGGAGTCCTAACAAAGACTGGGGGAAAAAGCAGAGCATATTAAACAAGTTTTCAAATCACTTGTCAGTTTGTCAGAGAATTGACTTTTAAGTGTGACTGCATGTCCGTACGTCTCTGAATGGGCCAGGTCCAACATGTATGTACAGTATAAGCCCTCCAGACCCCTTGGATCAGCTCTGAGATCAGCTCTGGTCTACTTGTGGTTAGCTTTTATGCTGCTGAAAGAAACCACCTGAAACTCAGAGATAATGGTGACTACTTCATATGTTTGCCATACCTTTTGATTAAATTATATAGCTGCACTTCATTTTTTTTATTCTACTTTTTTAATGCTCCTTTACTTTTTATTTAAATTTCTGTATTTTACTTTTATATTACGTCACCTTCTTTAAGTCTCTTATTTTTATTGTTCTCATATTATTTAGCATCATGTGAACCATTTTGAATCTGTCTCTGTAAAAAATGAATAAATAAACTTGCTGCCTTGTATTGGGGGAATTCATTTCAATACAATACAGCTGATAAAATACACCTTGTTAACCTACATTCATGAACACTGTTTAAAGATTTCGAAATGAGGCACAGAGTGAGACCTCTGTCTTGTCTCCTCTCTGCTCGGGTCGGATCTTCCCTTTATTCAAATAAAAAATCCTGAAAACGTAATTTCTGCCCAATGCGCGCGCTCTGATGTGACATAATGGAACGTGCGAGCCTAGATAAGCTCGAGGCGGTGCACGCGGGCGTGCACTACACTCAGAACCCGCTCGAGAGCAGATGATCGCCAGCGGTTTCAGTATTAGAACTACTGAAAATATTAATTTAACACAAGATATTTTACACTACGGTTTATTTCTGTGAGGTTATGGGCAGGGCGCCGCTCTGAGGGAGTGTCGAGCAGCACGACTTTTCTCATTTTTTACCCACGGAAATAATGATGAAGAAGGATATTAACTTGAGTCTAGCGGAAGACGCGGACCTCAAACCGCATCTCCGCGACGCCGAGAGCATCCTCAGCTCCCCGGACCTGGGGCTGCTCAAGCTAGCCTCTCCGGAGCTGGAGAGGCTGATCATCCAGTCCAACGGCATGGTCACCACGACGCCGACCAGCTCCCAGTTCCTCTACCCGAAGACGGTAACGGACGAGCAGGAGTTCGCCGAGGGCTTCGTGAAGGCGCTGGAGGACCTGCACAAGCAGAACCAGCTGAACGGAGAAGGGCAGACGAACGGCAGCCTGGATCTGGGCGCAAACATCGCCCCGGTCACCGTCCAACCGGATCTACCGGTGTACACGAACCTCAACAGTTTCGGCACCGGGCCGTTGGGAACCACCGTCAACTACTCCACGGACACAGTCCCTTTCCCGCCTCCTCCGTCACATCATCTGGGGGCAGCCCCGCCGCAGTCGGAGCTCTCTCGGGTCCAGCCGCTGAAGGAGGAGCCCCAGACGGTCCCCGACGTTCAGAGCTTCGGCGAGAGCCCGCCGCTGTCCCCCGTCGACATGGACACACAGGAGCGCATCAAAGCCGAGAGGAAGAGGCTCAGGAACCGGATCGCGGCTTCCAAGTGTCGGAGGCGCAAACTGGAGCGGATCTCCAGGCTGGAGGACAAGGTCAAAACGCTGAAAAGTCAGAACACCGACCTGGCCTCGACGGCTAGCCTGCTAAGGGAGCAAGTGGCCCAGCTGAAACAGAAAGTCCTCACCCACGTTAACAGCGGCTGCCAGCTGCTGCCACATGAAGTTCAAGTGCACTAGTCAGAGGGACAGACCTGCCATTGGGGCTACGGACCAGCATATAAGCTTCATGGACTTTGTTAATGTTATTTTTTTTTTCTGTATGTAGCGCAGCCCAGATGTGTGCCGCTCTCGGTTGGACGAATGCCAGGCCACGTAGGCCAAATTGTATGTTAATAACCGTCTGTTTTAAAATGCTTTGAACATCGGTAAAATGTAAACATCTGTGGTAGAACATAATATAAGATAATGGTTAATGAGACTCTTCCGCAATAATCGGCAAATAATTTGGAGAAGTTTTATTTCTTATTTCCAAAATCCACATGGCTCCACTGTAGCCTCCACCCAGGTGAAGAGAGCAAATCAGTATTAATCACTGAATTTTTCAGTAAACAGTCGCCTATTGCTTTATTGGATGTATGCCGAAATAAAGAGCGTTTACCTTTTGATATGTTCAATGTATAAAATCCAGTTCTACCTCGTATCTGTGTTTACTGGTGAACAAGGCAGCTTTGAACTACCATTTTTTCAATGGAATTTGGCTCAAGGCTTCATTGATAATGAAAAAAGGCACTTATTATTACATGCTCAACTTCGAGTCCAGACGGCACACATCTAGATTTTTTCTTGTAAAAATGTTTACAGGCTGGCTTTGTCTATACAGTCTCAAACATGGACCAAACAGATATACAATATTTTTTACAAGAATATGCATATTTATGACACAGATATCCTTAACGTACCAGGAATTGGCTTTAATAAAAATGCATATACACCCATATTTGATATGATAAGAGATAATCTGTATATTTAACCTATTTATCATATGTTTCTGTAGGGAACAATTTGCATGTCGTTGACAAACTCGAATGTTGCCCGCAGCTGGGTGTCACAGGGCGCAGTTAATCAGTGTTTATTATCTTTAACCTTTACCAACACTTGTATTTATCTATTTTTTACTCCACTGTGTCCCTATTTCAGTGTGTTCTCATTTTAAATGTGAAGAGTCGTAACCTTTTTGTTGCACTGACTGTTGCTGTCACCTCTAGCCTACAGTTATTTGGCTTCATGCCGCTGTGTTCTGAATTAAATGCTGCTCGGCAATAAACACTGTTTCCTCTATTTTGCTGAATTTCTAGTATTTATATTCATGTTGATGCAGTCAGTGTGTGCAGCAGTAAACCAGATGCTGCTCCATAGAAATTTGTCAAGTTCTAGATAGAGGTTGCTGTAACCATACATTTTAAGAGTATATTGTGGTTAATGAAGATAATCATCAAACTGGGTGGAATGGAAAATTAGTTTATTCTTTCATTCGTCTCAAGAATAACATAGAAAATCATTTGGACATGCTTTGTTTTTAAGTTACAGTATAACAACATCAAGACAGTAAGACATCACATTGTAGGTCAAGGCTTTCTCCTCTGATGGAACCTGAATTAATGAAGTCAGTGTTGCGTAATAACAGGATTTTGCCTGCATGGGTTCTGCTCTACATCCTGGCATCACCCTGGTGTCTTTCTCCCTCTGCTGGTTACAGTGCAAAACTGCAAAAAAGTCTTGAAGCACTAATAGTTCAAAGGCCATGTTTGTGAGAATGGTGCAATTTGTGCTGTGAAAATGGGGTGCAGAAAATCTCCAGCATCTCTGCAGCAAAATGAGGAATAGCTTGATTTCACTTGTTGCCTAGAATTCAGTGTATTGTGAAGGTGGTTAGGTATGACTGATGATGTGTTTGAGTTTTATTGATTCCTCAGCAGAGCAGAGTTTTTTCTGATCAGACGAAGTTTCCTGCAACATAATATCATCAAATGACAACAATCTACTTAGTCTACTATCCAGCACACATCTCTGTAGCTGTCCTTAAGATCAGGGTTAGACAAAACTTTTTTCTTTTTTTTTTTATCACAAAATGTATGTTCTCTTCTTTTAAGTGTATAATTTACTTTCAAACCTGAAATCTGAAAAGAATGAGGACAAGATTTAACATTTCTTGTTACTACTCTCTGGATAGAAACTCATTACAGTTTCAGGACAAAGTTCTCTTTGTACTTCCAAAGGAGAAAATGGATTGATTCAATCTGATTAATTTTCACTCACACCTCTGTTGTGCCAAAACCCAGGCAAGCCTAAGGATTTACATTCACTTCAAGAGTCTCTTATAGGCTTTAGACTATTGTTTAACATCAATATTCCAACATGTTTTGATATGCCTTCTTAATTGGAAACTTGGAAACAAAATTTTTAATAGTCAGTTATATCAGGGAAAATAAAATTGACTTGGGGAGCCAGACCTACTAACTCAATTTTAGTAATAGAATTTAACTTTTAAAAACGTTTTCGTAAGTATATGTGTATATGTTATTAAGCATGGTGGTACGAAAGCCCTGGTAGGCAACAGTGAAAACAACTCTGGTGATCTATTTTATCAGTGTGATCTAAATTGTGTATGTATGTGTGAATATTATATAATATTACTGTCATCTTACTTGCTAACACTATTATATGGAGCTACCTTGATTAGACTGCATAATAGTAAAAAATCACTGGATCTTAGATTCTTTTAGTCCCATTTTAGACTGTCTGGCAGCACTTCAGCTCTTGTGGCCAAATGAGTATTAATACAATAAATAGTAGTATCCTGACAAAACAGTTTTCACCTGTTTTTAAGTCATAAAACATGGGGAAAAAACAGTGGACAAAGGTCAAAACGCTGAAAAGTCGGAACACCGACCTGGCCTCGACGGCTGGCCTGCTAAGAACCAAGTGGCCCAGCTGAAACAGAGAGTCCTCACCCACGTTAACTTGGCGGCTGCCGGCTGCTGCCACATCAGTTCAGTGCGCTAGTCAGAGGACAGACCTGCCATTGGGGCTACGGATTAACATATAAGCTTCATGGACTTTGTTAATGTTATTTTTTTTCTGTATGTAGCGCAGCCCAGATGTGTGCCGCTCTCAGTTGGACGAATACGGAGCCGTAAATAAATTGTACAATATTAATAACCGTACATTTAAAATGCTTTGAACATCGGTAAAATCTTAAACATCAGCGGTAGGGAACATAATATAAGATAATGGTTAATGAGACTCTTCCGCAATAATCAGCAAATATTTGGAGAAGTTTTATTTCTTATTTCCAAAATCCACATGGCTCCACTGTAGCCTCACCCAGGTGAAGAGAAACCGTCAGTATTAATCACTGAATTTTCATTAAACAGTCGCCTATTGCTTTGTGGATGTATGCCGAAATAAAAAGAGCGTTTGCAACTTTGATATGTTCAATGTATAAAATCCAGTTCTACCTCGTATCTGTGTTTACTGGTGAACAAGGCAGCCCCAGACACCATTTTTCAATGGAATTTAGCCGAGCTTCATTGATAATGAAAAAGAGCCTTATTATTACATACTCAACTTCCGAGGTCCAGACGGCACACATCTAGATTTTTCTTGTAAAAAATGTTTGGAGGCTGGCTTTGTCTATCAGTCTCTCAAACATGGACCAAACAGATATACAATATTTTTTACAAGAATATGCATATTGCCAACACAGAAAATATCCTTAACGTGCAGGAATTGGCTTTAATAAAAAATGCATATACCCCATATTTGATATGATAAAGAGATAATCTGTATATTTAACCTATTTATCATATGTTTCTAGCAGGAATTTCAATTTGCATGTCGTTAGTAAACTCGGAGATATTGCCCGCAGCTGGGTGTCACAGAGGCGCGGATTAATCAGTGTTTATTATCTTTAACCTTTACCAACACTTGTATTTATCTATTTTTTACTCCACTGTCCCTATTTCAGTGTGTTCTCATTTTAAATGTGAAAATTAAGTAACCTTTTGTTATGACTGTTGCACTGTCACCTCTAGCCTACAGTTATTTGACTTCATGCAGCTGTGTTCTGAATAAATGCTGCTAGAAGCAAACATATTTCCTCTATTTTGCTGAATTTCCTAGTATTTATATTCATGTTGATACAGTCAGTGTGCAGCAGTAAACCAGATGCTGCTCCATAGAAATTGTCAAGTTCTAAGATAGAGGTTGCTGTAACCATACATTTTAGAGTATATGTGTGTGGTTAATAAGAAGATAATCATCAAACTGGGTGGAATGGAAAATTAGTTTATTCTTTCGATGCGTCTCAAGGGCAACATAGAAAATCATTTGGACATACTTTGTTTTAAGTTACAGTATGTAACATCGAACAGTAAGACGTATCATTGTAAGGTCAAGGCTTTCTCCTCTGATGGAACCTGAATTAATGAAGTCAGTGTTGCGTAATAACAGGATTTTGCCTGCATGGGTTCTGCTCTACATCCTGGCATCACCCTGGTGTCTTTCTCCCTCTACTGGTTACAGTACCCAAAACTGCAAAAAGATCTTGGGCACTAATAGTTCAAAGGCCATGTTTGTGAGCTGGGTGCAATTTGTCTTTCTGTAATAGAATTTTAGAAAATCTCCAGCATCTCTGCAGCAAAATGAGAATAACGATTCCTTGTTGCCTAGATTCAGTGTATTGTGAAGGTGGTTAGGTATGACTGATGATGTGTTTGAGTTTAATGATTCCTCCAGCAGGCAGAGTTTTTCTGATCAGGCGAAGTTTCCTGCACATATAATATCGTCAAATGACCAACAATCTACTTAGTCTACTATCCAGCACACATCTCTGTAGCTGTCCTTAAGATCAGGGTTAAGGTAAAACTTTTTCTTTTTTTTTTATCACAAAATGTATGTTCTACTACTTTTAAGTGTATAATTTGCTTTCAAACCTGAAATCTGAAAAGAATGAGGACAAGATTGCTTTATTCTTGTTACTACTCTGGATAGAAACTCATTAGTTTCAGGACAAAGAGTTCTCTTTGTACTTCAAAGGAGAAAATGGATGATTCAATCTGATTAATTTCCTCACCTGTTGTTATTGTGCCCAAAAGCCAAGCAGAAGCCTAAGTTTACATTCACTTCAGAAATTACCCATGAAACTTGGAGCTATTGTTTAACATCAATATTCCAACATGTTTTGATATACTTCTTAATTGGAAACTTGGAAACAAAATTTTTAATAGTCCAGTTATATCAGAATAAAATTGACTTGGGGGCAGACCTACTAACTCAATTTTAGTAATAGAATTTAATAACTTTTAAAAACGTTTTCGTAAGTATATGTGTATATGTTATTAAGCATGGTGGTACGAAAGCCCTGGTAGGCAACAGTGAAAACAACTCTGGTGATCTATTTTATCAGTGTGATCTAAATTGTTTATGTATGTGTGAATATTATATAATATTACTGTCATCTTACTTGCTAACACACAATATATGGAGGCTACCTTGTGATTAGACTGCACTGGCAAATAAAAAATCACCTGGATCATGAATTCTTTTAGTCCCATTTAGACTGGGGTTCAAGTGGTGCACTTCAGCCTCTTGTGGCCAAAATGAGTATTACAACAAACAGAAAAATCCTGACAAACAGTTTTTTTCACCTGTTTTTAAGTCATAAACATGGGGGAAAAAAACAGTTTAGATCATCAGAATTGTTTTTCTCGCTTGCCTCTCTGGGCTTCTGTAGGTGGCATGATGTATTTGATATTTACTTTAATTTTTTACATGGTCTGCCTCTGAAAAGTGAAACATCTTGATGAGATTTGGACCAGTGACATCCAAACATTTCCCACCAAAATGACAAGTTTACCGCTAAACCTAGATAAGTCTGAGCATTCATGACACCAGAATTGTTGAATGAAGATGGATTTCATATTCACTGTTTGTAAATGAAGTGAATTCCTCCATATCAGGTCACTTCGAGGTGACGGGTAACAGCAGCCCTCTCACTCCCAAAGGCACAAAATCTTCAAGAACAAGAGTCAACTGATTGTTAGCAACTTTTTTTTTATTGTTTTACCACAAAGTACAGATAAAAACATCCACAGCATATTCTCTCACCTTAATGGCCCAAACCAAGGAGGATTTGAAGAGGCAGTGATACGAGACCAAATAAAGTTACATGTTTCTGCGTGCTAGTAGAAGATCTAAAGTCAGCAACCTCTACCAAGCTTGATGGCATTTCTTTTTGTGTAGATACTGTAGTGTGTATTGCTTCGTAACTGAGTGACACATTCATTCACAAGCAGGCCTAGAAATGAATGCAGATACAGTACAACATGGCTCTTTTGGGGTTTTCAGGTTTTTACTGTCTATTTTTTTTCACTCTTTTTTTTTTTTTTTTTTTTTTGCTTTTGTTGCAAGCCTGAGTCGATACAACACAATCCACACATATGACTCAAAGGTACAATATTTACAGATCTGGTTTATATAGAGAGGAAGACATATTAGAAAGGAGAGCGGTTTAAAAGTTTGGATTTTACCAGAAAAGAAACAGTCACAACCAGTAAGAAGTAAAGTATACGCAGGATCAAAATCATCTCCAGGGTTTGTCATGATAATTCCCAACCAATAAATCATCACTTCCTTCCTGATAACAGCATCACTACTTTGACTGGGGCCTCATTTTCTCAAACTTTAATAGCCAGTGGCTCATCTGTGATTTAAGGTTTATTGTATGCTACACTTAACAGTCAATTAATGCAACAGTTACTCTCAAAATAAACACCTTTCTCACCAATTTTTACACTGCTTTGCCCTCTCAATCCATAGCTGACGTCGTCTTTATCTGTTTTTTACTGGGAATAACAACGTTTCAAATATTAAGATTGCACTGCACATGGGCAAGCTTTGAATAACAATGACATAAAATGATTTTTAAAATGACAGGTTCATTTCAATCAAACCAAACAGCACTTGTTTTATTACATATTCAAACGTTTAAAACTGGTCAGACTCCTCGTTCTGGTATCCTACAGCAAAAACAGTGAGCTGCTTCTACAGCGATCTTTGGTGAAGTGAAACAAAGGAATACCCAGCAATCCAGTTTTATCTGTGGAAACTGTATTAAAACAAGTGTACAGATGTTTTCTGACAGTTTCTGAGTAATTCTATGTCAACTTTAAAGACAGCTGTTTACAGAAATGGTAACAGTGTCAGAGCAGAGCCTCTGAACAAGACCTCTGCTCTGTGAACAATCTGCCTCCAGCTGTTTGATGCTTGTTTCAGCCGTGCCCATAACTCACCTGAAGACTGAGCACTGGAGGTAACATTACACACAGACAGACAGGTCCACACAAGAAGCCACCAGCATCTAATAAAGCTGCTTTGTAATACTGATTCTGAAGATGTCTAGCTATGAGCAGCGTTCGTTATTAAGCAAAGAAACATTAAGAGTCTGTGTGTAGTTTGTCTCCTATGTCCAGAGATAAGATGATGTCTCTCAGTGTCTCAAAAATAAATACAAGTAAACACAGGTGAGCTGCAAACATACAGAACCACAGGCCTGAATCCACTCAGTGCAAACTAGATTTAAAATCTAAACAGAGGCTGTATATGCAAAATCTTGCCTGACTGCCATTTTGGATTTAGACCGATATATGCAGTGCATACTACAGTGTGTCTGTTTCCCCTGTCTTGAATCTTTCTGTCTTGGATTATCTTTGCTCTCAGAGGTCTTCAAGTCTTAACACCAGCAAGACAAGTTCTTGTACGATGGCTGCAGTTGTTTGATTCATTTAGAAACTAACTGCCATCGTGTCAGTGATGACCGAAACCAAGCCTGCACCTCTCAGTGGCCTAATGAACTAATATTTGTACCCTGTAACAGCAACAAACTCTTCTTTATCACATGCCAACTTATTCTCTCTTGATGTTTCCTTTCACTCCCTGGGGTCAAACTATCACATAAAGGCAAAATACCATAAAAATTATCCAATAAAACAACATTGTTTGCATCCTCCAAACCCATCATCAGTGTTTTAGATGATATTTGATAAAGCTGTGAGTGTCTGAACAGCTATCAGGCAGGTCAATAGTAAAAGTGTGCTGCATTCAAATGTGGAATAATTACACAATTTCGAACCTCATACTTTGCAATTGTCCCACTCAGAAAAAAAACAGATAAAATACTGTAATATTAATATGGAGCATCATTTACAAGCACGGCTGAACTGTGTTGTTTTCAGATATGTCCTTAAATTTCTGCACTGTCTGTCAGTGACAGCAAGAACAATAACATCTTGAGGCTGTTGGGACTAGAAGCATCAAAACATCTGACACCCTAATTATAATTTCATTGCTACACCCAGATGACTTTGAGCTTTGAGAGGACTCAAAACTCCTGACGTCAGCTTCACTGTGTCTGGCTCAAAACCACATTAATGATGCAGCACAAAGTTTTTCCAGCTGATATTAGAGCTCTGCTGAGATGTTACACGTCATCAGCAGCGGTGACCGGAGACCACACGGAGTGGGTTTGGAGGATGATAAACATGTTACTACATTTCTGACTTTTTAATTCACACTCAAAGCGCCGTCCCACTGCATTCCTCTTAGTGGGACGTTTATGTTTCTGACTTCGCAACATCTCTGGAAAGCAGCATGAGACCAAACCAACGGGGGAAATGACGCGAGTCACGGAGGAGCTGCAACAGGTGCAAACAAGTCCACACATCCTCCAAACAAACCCTACAACATAGACCTTTTTTTAAATATTTGATACTATCCTCATAGAAGTTCATACCTTTTAAAATTCATTTCCAGAAATGCATACCTGTAGATATTATATATATTGCACAACATTTATATGTACATTTGAAATAAATATAATTAAATAAAGTGTGTCTCTTCGTTTTTTTACTATTTTTTAACCTAGCTATATCTTACTATCTATACCCCCACCCAGTGTTTCATGTATGAAAAGAATAAACGGGGCACCAGAATACAAAAAAAAAAAAAGTAACGTAAAAAATAATTTAAAAAAAGGCCAAATGAAAAGGCTAAGATGAATAATGAAGATCAAAACTCTTTCTAAAACCTCCAGCATCCATGTTTAGATACCAGGTGAGACGACAAAAAGAAACACAGATCCACGTACGTTTGATTCTGCATGTATCCAGAATCACATAAGAAATGTAACACATCGGTATGGAGCAGCTTTCAGCTGAATCATCCCTCCCACATAGCTCCGCTGCGACCTTCTCGCTCACCAAATCCGAGGCTGACATCTTTTCAAAACATTTGACTGACATGAAACAAAGTACTGTAAACATCAGAAGGATTTAAATGGCACTCTGAGGATGGACGCCGTCAAATCCTTCTTGTAAAACCACACTGAGGAACGGGGAGACAACAGAAAATAGGTCGGGGAACTTAAAAGAACACGGGTCGCAAAGAGTTTGAAACGCTTCAGTTTAACTGAACTTGCTTTGGCATCAGACCAACACCCGCACTGATCAAAAAACGGACACATTTTAAGCTCCTGAATGCGGAGGAACCAGAAGCAAACACACCTCAAGCACCGGTCCACTAAAATCTCAGAGCATTTCAAACACTTTGCAACCTGGTTCTTGTGAGACCATCAGCTAATGATCCTTACTGGGTTACAGAAAGAAGCAGGAAAATAAGTGAAAAGGGTGATGGAGTGCGGACCTGAGGCCCCGGGGTCCAGCTGAAGGAGAATGAGGAGGAGGAAAAGGAGGAGGAGGAGGAGGGAGGGAACAGGTTTTGGGGGGAGTAGTCAGCTTTAACATGCACAGTCCTGGTGAGGTGGAGCGGGCTGCTCTGTCAGCTGGGGCCCCTGTTTGGCCCCTGTGACGGCGGGATCTCCGGCATCCAGGCTCTCGGACATCTTTTCGCAGATGATGTCGACCAGGCGCTCGAAGGTCTGCTTCACATTGATGTTGTCCTTGGCGCTGGCCTCAAAGAACTCAAAACCTGGAGGGGGGAACAGGGTATGAGAGCGGGGTCAGAGGGGTTTAATGAGGACGTGGTCCCCTGTGCAGCTGTGTAGTTCAGTGATGAAGATGGAGCACAGAGTAAATCTAGTGAAACTCAATTTTAACCATGGTAGTAGCATGTCTATAGGGATGGCAATCTTGAAAACTATTTGATTGATTGCTATGATATTTGGTACATACATTCCTGGCCCCAAGAGGGTTGATCTTAATGATTTTGTGATCCCCTCAGTTTTCATCCAGCAGCACTAACAGGACAAAATTCTCACCTGTCCATTGCTTCACTTGGGAGTACAATACCCTTTAAACTAATGATCTAAGGCCTGTCAGCTGTATTTTAAAAGTAATCCCCCACTTGAATAATACTGTACAAGCTGAGTAGATGAAAAAACATCCATGTTGCTCTGAATTAAAACACAAACTGGTGGCCAAATGGCTGCAAAGGCAACATTTGTTTTCTTTTTGTGTCTGGTTTCACTTGTTGAGGTGATGTGATAAACACAGCTAATTTCCCTTTATCTGGTGTGAGAGCAAGGCTAACAACGAGCTGTTCCCAAGTCAAAATATTAGATGTTCTTATTCTTCCCATTCTGTTTACATGCTGTGAATAGTTTAAAGCAGACATAGCATATTTAGTAGATTGGCATTGTGGGAAATACGCTTCTTCACTGCCTCGCAGAGAGTTAGATGAGAGGATCAATATCAGTCTGATGTCTGTGTGTTAAATACAGAGCTGGAATCAGCAGCTGATTAGCTTAGCTTAGCATAAGACTGGAAACAGAGAGAAACAGTTCAAAGGGAAACAAAATCCTCTAAAGCTCAGTGATTAATATGTTATATATCCTTTGTTTAATCTACAAACAGATGAAAAAACAACTGTTTGTGGTTTTAGTGTGAGTTACCTGCTCTAACTCTACACCCAACACTCCTGGTTGCCTGGCAACCGCACCATGACAACAACAGTCACTGTACTTGGCCAAGAAACAGTTAGAGCACACAAGTCTCTGTAAAACCCCAAACTGTCATTTAAAGCCTTGTGACGAGCAGTTATGTACACTGACCAGAGTTTGCTAGAGGACGTCTCTGAAGTATTACTCCTATTATTCTGAGTTTTGAGTCCTCTAGCAAACTCTGGTCAGTGTACATAACTGTGAGTCATAGATATGAACTGTTTGCTCAACGTGTGTGTGTGTGTGTGTGTGCTCACCGAGGTGTTCGGACAGCTGCCGGCCTCTGTCTCCGCTCACCACTCGCTCGTCCTCCATGTCACACTTGTTTCCCACCAGCAGCACCTGGGCATTGTCCCATGAGTACGTCTTAATCTGAGTCGACCTGGGAAGCAACACACTCAGCCATCAAGAGAGGAAACTCTCACACTGCAGCTCAAACTGAAGTTTTTTCTAATCTGAGCTGGAGGTGTCAGACTGAATATGAATATGAATGATAATCTGATTCTTAGTTAAGGTCTCAGATATTCCTAAACTCGAGTATTTATTAAAACAATGATCAATAAGCCACATTTGTAACTCCCTCACAATCCCCTCTTGCTTCTTTAAAGGACTGGATCTCACTGGTGAAAATCTGTTCAGTGGTGGAAAGTAACTAAGTACTTTTACTTTACTTCTATTTTCTGCTACTTTACACTTTTTCTCCACTAAAATTAAGATGGAAATGCACTTTTACTTCACTACTTTTATATGACATCTGTTAAACAAAATATGATAAACTTATAAAATACAATATATTGTCAAAGATTAAACCACTGGGTGCCAACTTTTTACATTTGTGATCTTACAAAAAAGTCAACTTTCTTATATCTATGAGAGAATTTTTCCCTTTAAACTTCTCAAATACAGTAGTTTAATTCAAATAATTGTTTGAGGCCCAAGGAGGTAAAATCATCCAATATTTTACGATTAACAGAAAAGATTAGAGAAAAGTCTGAAAACTGAAAAGAGATTTGTGTATCAGAGCTTTGTTTTTTCTTCTCTCCTGCAACATTAATCATCTCATCACCTTCCAGATTTATGTTGTGACCCTTTAGAGCGGCCAGAGTCCTAGGTTTCTCCTGCATATAAAGTAGGAAGTAGGATACAAAATTGAAGATTTACTTGTAATGGAGTATTTTTACATGATGGTGTAGTATACACCACTTGTGTGTAACTGAACTGTACATGGAACAAGAGCTGTGTCCATGTATGACTTGAAAGAGTGGAATTAAAAGCTGGACATAGTAGAGTAGGTAAAAATTTAAAACAGGATAAACAATGAAGTTACTTTGAAACAGAGAAATGACGTGAGGATGTTCCTCTTCATTTTCAAGATTTTATCTAATTTAAAGGAAACCAGCAGGTGAAGGACTGAGTCCCGTCAGGAGACAAATAGGATAAAAGATAACGATCCCTGCAGCATCTGCTCCTGCTGCAGACACAGAGGACGTGGATGCAGTGGACCATTAAAACAATACACACTGAAACCTGAACCAGTTCGTCTGCTCTGTTCATCAGTCTGTAGTATCTTGACATCTATTTCCAGCCTGGTGCTGATTATCTAGATACCACTTGATCCAACATCCATACAATGCTCGCTCTCACAAATAAAACCTCATTTGTCATATAACAGCCCCTCCCTCTCTTCCCCCGCCAGTCACGCACCAGTCCTGGACGGCGTTGAAGGACTCCTCGTTGGTGATGTCGTACATGAGGATGAAGCCCATGGCTCCTCGGTAGTAAGCCGTGGTGATGGTGCGGTAACGCTCCTGACCCGCCGTATCCTGGGAAGAGACAGAAGCAGCAGTTTGAGGAACGTTTCAAAGAACAGTTACCTTTTTATACTGTATGTCTGTTGAAGTTTTCTTCACTTTTAATACCCACAGCACTTTCTGTGAGACAGTAAAGCTGAAAACAGCTAACCTGTATATGATAATTCAGCATAATTGGTAGGTTTATCTATGCTGTGGAGAAAAATACAGCCCACACTGCTGCTGGAGAGCTGCTGACCGCTGCAGAGGAGGAGGCAATAGAAAATTTAGCTCTGCACTTGGCAGTTTTGATGCATCAGCAAATGCATTTAAGACAGCATTATAAAATCTAACTGTGTGTTAAATAAAATGACTAATTTCTCTACACTGTGAGTCTGGAATGAACTTTATTTTCTGAAAAGGTTTCAGTTAATTATACCAGCCACTTTGGCAGATAACACACACCATTGATTTCTTGTTTTAAGTTAATGAATTTGGCTTGTAAAATGATGAAACACTATCTGCTGGGGACAGAAATTCAAGCCAAATCAAGACTTTCATCATTTTAATCTCTCTCCTGTGTCCTGAATTAATGACTGTTTGCCTGATCAAAGCTGTGAAACTTTGTTTTTTAGATTCATCTATGAGGAATCTGTGGGATGTTTGTGACCTGCAAATGTTGTTGCAACACAGACAAACACACTCAGTGAGGATCAGACATTACATTCAACATGTCAGACTGTCACATTGTGCCCACATGTTCCAGTAAAGCCAGCGTAACAAAAGGCCTCTTCCAGCAGGTGACGCTCCATCAGCTCCTCCTCTTGTCTTTATTTCCCTTGTGAGCTTTGCCAAAAACAGTGACGGTGCCTCTTCCTCCCTCGCTCTCTCTCTCTCCTTGGCCACAGACCTGAGGTGAGGTTGAATTTCAGTGCTAAGTCCTAATGAATGCTCAGGGAATTAAAGCTCAGTGTTTCTGATACCCAACACCCTGCATCTCTCTCTCTCTCTCTCTCTCTCTGAGCCCTGCAGCTTCTGGTTCAGCAGCATCACTGTGCCGTCAGTGTGGAGATCAGCAGAGCGAATGACATCTACTGCACAGCCTGGACGGAAGCGGCCACTTATGACTGTCTGTCCTGCAGATGAGAAGCTCTCTAGTGTTCATCCACCATATACAGCTGGTTAGCTTAGCTTAACATCAGTAAATCTCACTGTGAAACTGCCAAGCAAGTGGCGAAGACTTTTGGAAGTTACTGCTCCTCGCCAAGAAATAGTCCAGCACACAAACCTCCCTGAAACTACATCTTGTCTTTTTTACACTGCGATTTTAAACAAACAAGACAAAACATGTTCAAGCTAACAGATTGCTGGCTAAAGCCTCATATTTATAGAGAGGTATCAATCTTCTCATCTAACTCTCTGCAAAAAAGCTGATAAGTGCATTTTCCCAAAAAAAGTAAAGATAGAAGAAAGAAGAAATCTACTTTCTTAAGAAATTGCCTGTATAGATACTTTTATGGGTTGTTTAATTATTACTATTATATATATATACACATATCATACCACATATGCAACTAATACAAACCCAGTGTCTGCCTGACTGCATTTACACTGAAGCATCTACAAAAACAAGTATCACACAAAGAGAGTCCATAGATAACAAAAACACAAAAACATCATATTGTACACACACACACACACAAACACACACACACATCTTTTCTTGGACTAATCAATGTATCTATTCACTCGTTCACACATGATCGTTCTCAGGTCACAAGAATATTGTGTGACATGTATTTTTAGCGTGTTCCAGCTCTGACCTCTGCTCTCCATACTGTTGTTTATAATGTTCTGCAAATGCAGTTTACATCCAGTTCTGCCGGTCGTTCAGGATGAGAGAGCATCATCTCCAGTCTGTTCCCAAAATGTCAGTGTAGGTGGCGCTGAGTGGCGTTACATAATGTACACACCGGCGTACTCATCTTTGTGTTCATCTGTGAGCTCTGAAAACTGTTTAAAGCTGTGAAAATGTTCAGATGGTAAAACATCTTGTTTGCAGAATGTTCATTTCCCTGCAGGCAAGATGTCGACTTTATGTTTTAACTAAGGTGAGCACCGAGGATACAAGTGAGGAACAGAGGTCTGTTTTTAACTTGGGAGGAGACAGGGCTCTATAAGTAAAAACAAATCTCATGTATTTTTTATGTAAAAGCTGAAAAACAGTGTACAAAGATGACATTTTTGTAACACAGACTGAGTAGAAGAAGGTGATCAACATCTTTGCTTTTTACAAATGTTTTTTCTATTATTGTTTATGATATTACTAGATATAGAATATTAGATTAACCTCGGGAACTGACCCACAAACATCTTTTCACTGCTGAAATGATCAGGCTGTTAATTTATTCATATTCAATATATGTTGATAATGATGTATTATAAAAGCAATTCATTGATCCAAAATGTCAACTGCTGCTCATTACATCTTCTTAAATTGGACAATCTGCAGATTTTCTGTTTCATATCACTGTAACACTGACAGTATGAATGCAGCTTTAATATGCCAACAGCAGTTTAATGAAAAAGAGAAACTGTCCAGCTGTCAGTAGTAGTGAATGCATACTACAGGATGATTTTATTTACCACAAACTGAATCCACCAAAAAGCCACAAGATACACAGTCTGAAGTGTATCATCATAAATCTACATGAATGAGAATAAATAAAAATCATTTTCAATTTTACTCTACTGGAGTCTCAGCTGAGATGTTGAGAGATGGGGGATGGGGATTTTATGTGTGTATTTGGATGGAAGTGTGTGTTGTGTGTGTGTGTGTGTCTGTGCGAGGAGGGGAGGGGTTGTCTACACAGGGAGATGTGTAGTAATGGGGGAGGGGAGAGCAGCACTCAGCCATTCGTTTCTAGAGCTCTGATTGGCCGACTGTGTCTCTTACCAGAGGCAAGACCTGGCAAAGGCTGACAACAGACACACAATTCTCTGCCCACCATCACAGCTCAGTCTGCTGCAGAACATGTTGTAGTAAAGGTGGAAGTGATGCTGTGATCTACAACGAGACGCTGAAACACCAGCTTCCTGCTGCTCGGCGCAGCTCACTTAGCATGTTTGTCTTTACTCTGCTCTATGATTGTGTTTGCGGTTGAGCCCTCAGGAGCCAACACATGTCTGAAGCAACAAAACATCAGAAAACAAACCACCCTGTTTGCTCCTGAGGGCACGTCACGGTAGCCAGCTGTGTTTTGGGCTCTTGCCATTACTTCTGTTCTATTCTATTCTACTCTACATTTACTTATCCAAGGGTCAGCTGGATAATCAGGCTGCAGAGAGGACAGCTCTGCATGCGAATGTGTGTGCTCACTGAGATCTGAGGACAGGACAGTGTTTCACAGAGTGGCAGAGAACTCATTCAAATACATGACCTGACCATAGATCCTGAATCTAATATCCAGGTTTTTGTTTTACAGATTCAAGTGAGCATCACAAGAATATGTTGGTTTTTTTTCAGATGTATTGAGTTATAACCCTCAAAACCTGCTTTTCGAAACCCCCTCAAGACGTAGAGCTAGTTTGCACAACATGTCACCTGAGCACCAAACGCAACAGTCTTTGTATCTGCTGGGAAAAGACCAAACTCGAATGTGAGGCGAAAAGCTGGTTGTTACAACAACCCAAATGAGCTTTATATACAACTAAAGCATCAGCGAATATGTGAGAAAATGCAAAAGCGACAAATGGAACATGGAAACACAAGAAAAAAAGATGGAAACGTGAGGTCATATGTTAAAATGCAGCTAACGCTGTTGACCAGATGTCTTGTATGTTTCCACCTTCACACTCCAGATGTCTTACCCAGATCTATAGTTTGATCCTCTTGTCATTCCTGTAGATTGTCTTCACCTTGAAGTCGATACCTGATATAACAAGGCAGTGAAGAATCGTCGGTAGCGGACTGAAGGAGGTTTTGAGATTTACCATGTGTCTGAAAAAAAACCAACATATTCTTGATATATGATCTAGCAAAACAAAAACCTGGATATTAGGTTAGGATCTATGGGTGATCATGTATTTGAGACTCTGCCACTCTAACTGAAACACTTTCTCCTGTCCTCAGATCTCAGTGAGCACACATTTCGCATGCAGAGCTGTCCTCTCTGCAGCCTGGTTATCAGCGGCCCTTGGATGAAATATGAGTAGGTAGAATAGAATAGAACAGAAGTAATGGCAGGCAAAACACAGCAGCTACCAGCTCTCAGGCTGAAACGAAATGATTTGTTCTGATGTTTATTGCTTCAGACGTGTTGGCTCCTGAGAGCCTGGCCTGTCATGGGGCAGAGTGGTGGAAGCATGCCAGTGAGCTGCGCCGGCGGCGCAGGAAGCTTATTTCGGCGTGCGTTGTCAGATCACGGCATCGCTCACGCTTTACTACAACGCCGTTCTGCGGCGAACGACAGCGGTGGGCGAAGAAGGCGGCTGATGACGACTTTCTCTGTTATCATGCCGAATATTGCCTGTGCGCAGTCGACGGCAGGCTGAAACAGATGGCTGATGCCTCCCACACACATCTCTGTGGGTAACCCCTCGCAGACACTACCACACACACACAACACCACTCATCAGGCACACGCCATCCCATCACCATCTCTCCAACATCTCGGCAGACTCAGCAAGCTGGAAATTGAAAAATGATTTTGTTGTTCTCGTTGGTGGTTGTGGTGGTGCATGGACGTGGCTGGCTGTGGCACAGTGGTTGGTTTGGTGATTGATTTTGTTAGTCACAACAGTGTGCGTTCACTGCGACAGCTGGACTGTTCTTTCGTTAGGCTGCTGTTGTTAAGCGCTGTCGATGTGGGGCTGAAAGTCTGCGGGTGTTCGTTGAAGATGTGATGAGCAGTTGACATTTTGGATCGTGAATTAACACCTTCATCGTTATCGGCATGTTAACCAGCAGATAAAATTAACGGCGATCGCTCGGCGGTGAATGACTGTGGGTTCGAGGTTAATCTGGCTGTTCTGTATCTGGTATCATAAACAATAATGAAAAACGTTGTAAAAGCAGATGTTGATCACCTTCTTCTCGGTCATGTTAAATGTCGTCTTTGCGTTTTCGGCTTTTATAAAATACATGAGATTGTTTTGCTTATGAAACCTGTCTCCTCGAAGTTAAAACAGCCTCTGTTCCTCACCTTATCTCGTGCTCATGGGCATGAGCCACGCCGGTGTGTGCGGTAACGCCACGCTCGGCACTCCTGCCCGGGCATTTGAGGTGGTGGAGATGCTCTCTCCTGGAACGACCGGCAGAGGCTATTTCATTGCGGGGACATTATAAACGGCGGAGGTCAGGCTGGAACACGTAAGCCATGTCACCGCAATGTTCTTGTGAACTGGTGGCTCGTGGCGTGAACGGTGAATAATTTCCATTGATGGTCAGAAAGACTCAGTGTGTGTGTGTGTGTTTTGTGTTTTTATTCTCTCTTTGATATTGATACTGTTTAGCCAGATGCTAGAATGGCTCACGATCGATGGTTTGCTAATTTGTGTGCATGTGTGTTGATATGTGTGTATGTAATGATGACGTTAAACAGCCCGTAATGTCTATGCGAGCAATTTCTGAAGTTCTTCTTTTGAGGCTCATCGCTTTTACGGAGACAGATGATTGACTGCCTCTCTATAAATGGGGCTTTAACCAGCAATCTGTTAACGGTGTTTTAACATTTGTTAAAATCGCGGTGTAAGACAGATGATTTCGGGAGGGCGGCAATAACAGTTATTCTTGACGGCGAAGTCTTCGCCGCGCCCGGCGGTTTCACGGTAATTGCGATGTTAGCTAGTAACCAGCGGTGGATGGTATGAAGCCTGCGTCTGCAGAGCGAACGCAGAGAAGATACCAAGTGTCTGCTGATGTCTATAGGTTGCATTTCTAGGGAAGTACTGCAAAGGAAATATTGAATATGAAGACTTCATTAGCCTTTATGCTAGTCTATACCACCAAAAATTAGAGCCACAGATGTAAACAAACTCAAATTAAAGAGTCAGCATTTACACCTCATAGTCTTTGTTTGTTGAAGTCTGCTGAACCCTGGTGGCATCTGCTAATATCCTGACTGAAAGTGTTAGTCACGGCGCTCTAACAAGAGAGCTGCAGTGTGACTCACTGAGGGCGAGAGCATAATCCAAACCAACTTCAGGAAAAAAGAACCACAACAGGGGTTGAAGGAGACATTTCAGTACGCTGACCGTCGGCGTTACTAACTTAATCCACAACTAATAATTAAACAGTTGGTTTAATAACAGGGACCAACCTAAAGCACAGGAGATAGTTTTATTTATTCAAACATGTATATGTTTAACTGGTCTGAACATCAGAGAGGACAAACACAGAGAGGAACTGGAGTCAGGTTTGATATTATCTACACGTCAGTCCTGTGCAGGTATTTACACGTGTATATGCAATGTGTATATGAATGTAATGGACTCTTAAAAGACTAGCATCGAGCTAAATGAAATCCAGATAAACAAATAAAAACCTGGCTTGCTAATAGTGATTATGAGACTGAAGAGTAAAAAGAGATAATTTGATATTTTAGCCAAGTGTTTTAACTGATATTCCAGAAAATAAGCAAAGGAAAATAAGAATCAATGTGTCTTTCAGTCCATTACATCCACAAATATTAGGTAGTGTGTGCATGACAATAAACAGTCAGTGGTGCTAAGTCTCCAGGCAGGTGGCATTGACCCACAGCAGTGGAAAACATTATGTGATTATTTCATGTATTCATTCTAGGAACATTACAGTCTACACACGTCTAATGTTTTTGTTGGCCTCTATTTTTCATCCTTTCAGTCCCATGCTTCATGGAAATTGGCAGTTTCCATTGCACTTTGTTGATTTTTGAACTTAAAGATGTACATTTTTCTACTTTTTTCATTCCCACTCTGGTTTTATTATGTACAAATAGAAAATGCCCTTAAAAATGAGTGAATGGGAGCACACATGAACTTAACCAGCACATTTTGCATTTACACATCTGATCTGACACTTCAAAAATAAAATAACACAATATTACCTCAAACGAATGAACATTAATTTTATACAGAAAGACCTGAGACGGCAGTGTGAGCCACAACAAACTAAATCTAAAAATGCAACTATGACAGTTTCTCTGGTTCTGACTGAAGCAAACCTACTGGAAGTGAGATCACACTTGATCACAGCCAGGGTTTGGTGTTCGATTTCCTCTCTGGCCAGCCTTATTAAAAATGTATCTACTTGTGTTACTGTTGCGCCAAAGTGTCTACTCAGCTCTGCAGCTATTTCAGCCCTTTGATGAGTTTCTCTGAGCTGAGTCAGCCGTGTTACAGCGACGGCACATCAGGTAATAAGACCAAGTTTTAAACTTGGAAACAGACATTCAAGCCAAGGTCTTACAGTCAGTTTAGCTTGTTCTCTTCTTTGAAACTTATTGATTAGCTTTTCTTCTTTTTTTCTTTTCGTCTCTCAGGATGACGCCATTTATTGTAAGCACAGAACCAAAGAATTTTTAAATACTCAAACTTGCTCTACCCCAAAAACTTTTCTTTCCTCTGGCTTCTGTTCCTCATAGTTATTCACCTCCAAATGCTGTGAGTTCATTTGCCCCTGAACCTCTTTTCTAATGTTTTTTTACAATTTAAAAACATGTATTTATTGAGCTTATTTCGGGCCAAAGTGCTGATTTGACACCTAAGAAATGAAACGTAAGCATGTGACAGTTAATAATAGAAGCGATTAGAGGAGGTTAAAATTTAGCAGCCACTGTTAGAAGTCTGGATCTTGTCAAATACTGTCACAGGCCTTTGCTGACGTACAGAAGAGGCTGTTCTGTGTCTGGCTGTATACGTGACGGCGTGGTGAGATTACTGCAGCCTCTCTCGCTGCGTCTCAGAGAATAGCTGTGGAGAAGAGAGTTGGCTTAACCTTCACTAAACACTAATTTGATACAGGAGCTTACAGACTGAGGCCTCTGTGCTTAATCTCAAAGTAATTAACAAATTCTCATTATGAAAATGTCTTCCAGCCTGCAGGACGCGGCTGCTGCTTTAGTATAGCCTCGATGGTAAACCGCCTTTAACCAAAGCTACAAGTCAGGTGTGCTGAGCCGCGAGAGCCGCCATAACATGTGGTCTGTTACATCTATGTGGCATTTTTGCCTAAAGCAACTTATGCTCTTCTCAAACACAAACACTGCGATCAATTCAGGGTTTTGCTTTGACATGAAGATGTCTCAACTCCTGAGCTATGGAGCCCTGCTGCAAGGAACTATTTTCATTATCCATTCACCATTTAGGTTAGAGAACAGTGTAAAAGTCAGATCATCATTTCCTACAACTGACAGTCCAGAACTCAATATATTCACTTTAAAACAATGTAAAACAGGAAAAAAACAGCAAATCCTCAAATTGGAGAAACTGGAGCCAGAGATCTTTTGACATTTTTGAAAAGTGACTCCAACTATGAATTGATTATTAAAACAGCTGCAGGTTAATTTTCAGTCAGTTGACAAATTGTTTTAGCTCTACCTGTTAAATAAAAAGATTTGTCCCAGGTGAAAAAGATATTATTATTATTGCCATAACAATGTGATCTATTGGTACAGTATCATACTGCATACTGCTCTCTTCGTACAGTTTCCTTTTCTAGTTTCTTTACATTATTTTCGGTCATTTGTTATTTTCGTTCACATCATCATATCTCTAAATAAATCTCTAAACTCTAATTTTAATCAACAAAGTGAAGCTGATTTATACTGTTTGCCTTTCAAGCGTGACATCATTTGTGCGTCTAAATAAAAGACTCAGGTCCTGAGACAAAAATAACAATAATGGTGCAGTAATATTGATTATTATTGACAATGTTTTCTCCTGTAACATGTTTTTTTTTTAAATGAGATTCTGATTGTTCAAAGCTGCCAGAGGAAAGTAAAAGATCTCTAATGTTGAGATCACATCACAAATACACATTTTACTGTCAGTTTTTCTCCCGTGATGAAGGAACCAGAATAAAATCCTCTTAAATGGTTCGACGACCAGAATCAAGATCAATGTCAGGAGACCGTAAAATGGACACTGACAGTCACTGCTCCTCTGTCATGGAGGGAGGAGGAATATATTATTATTTAGGCCTTTGCAGACAGAGAGCACTGAGGGTAATGATAGAAAAATGACACAGAAACCCACACCTTTCACCCGTGTTGCTGCTGTTACTTTCAGCTTTACATGATGAGATCTGCTCACTTGGTTGGCCAGACATCTGAGGTCACATTAAACTGGATTTTTGTGTATGTTTCTGAGCTCAGGCTGGACCAGTTTTGATGGTGATATTTCTATATAAGGCCTGAAAAAATGTATTTGACATAAGATTATTAAAAATCCAAGGGAACCAAGGGAATTCTGCTAACTTTAAAATGTTCTTTATCAGCAACATGCAGCCAAACACCCATTCATCTCCATTAGGGCACTTGGGTGTTATCTGCTTTACTCAAGAGCAGCCTGACAGATCTTAGTCCGTCGGTCCTCTGCCTGGGTTTTCAAGCCACCTTCTTTAACCAGAGCGAATATTAGTTGTTTGTTGTTGTTTTATCCTAATTTAATCATGACTAAGAGTTGAGAGTCTCGGTGCTGGACAATGACATCATCAAGCTTGCCTCTAAACCTGTCACCTAAAGGAGATTGACGTCCTACAGGAGCCGGATTGATCCAGAGCTAAGTGCTGCTGCGGCCAGCTAGTCGGGCCCATTTAATCAGTATTGGCTGGCTTCCTGCAGACTCACAGCTAATCCCCCAGCTGATCCCAGATCACTCAAACACCTTCCTGCTTAAAGACAGTAACTGAGAAATCTGCTGAGACGACTGATGGAGGCGTCTTCATCACTGCCTGTCCCCGTGATAACATAAACAGTCATAGAGCACAAAGCGTAATTTAGTTTTATTTCAGACAAACATTTTTCTTAGGTGGGGGCAATCTAATTGGTTTAAAATAAAGTCTGTGAAACTCAGGACAACAAACAAACAACTGATGAATGGAAATAATCATTATTTGCAGCCCTAAATATAAAAATGTGGTGTGACTGAAACTAGCCAACATTAGCTTTCAATGCAGTGGATCAACTTCATCTTCTGTAGGTCTATGTCTTCACACTGCCAACCATACAGCATCCCTCTTGTTCTGCTATTCTACAAACCCTTAACCTTTACTTTAAATAGGCAACATCAATACTTCCTAATCGAGGGGTCAGTCCCAACCCTTCTCTCAGACTGTGTGGACATTAGTGAGTGTTGCTCCCTCACAGGTTAAAGGTCAATCACACCGATCTATTTTCAAAGTAAATGAGGATGAGATCTACGTATCTGCAACAGTAAGCAAATGCATCTCGTTGTCTTCTCCATTAAAACAAAAGGGCAGTGGTGGTAAATAATGAAGCACATTCACTCAAGTTCTGCACTAAAATACAACACTGAGGTGTTTTGCTTATGCTGCTTCATACTTCACCTACACACAAAGATTTCACACACGAAACATCATCAGTTTATAAAAAATGATGCATTGTTTCGGATTAGATGGACAAACTATATAAAGTAGTAAGAATTAGCTCCCCCTTGACCAACAACAAATTAAAGTACCACCTATGTATTAATACATAAAAATAATAATCAAATAATTCAATGAAGTGGATCTAAGTAAATTTTGTTGCTAATACTTCAATATATTCACGACTTTTAATCACAATGGAGTATTTTTTATAGTAAATACAGCTACAATATAGTTTTAAATACTTCTTCCACTACTGGAAATAAGCTGTAAACTTGTTTAAATTCACAGCTGAGAAGAAAACTCCAATCTGTGAACAGACTGAGAGAGCAGAGAACATTTTCACAGATCTAAGACGTTTTACCAAACATGAAAATGACATCTTCACACCCAGAATCACAACAAGGACCAGGACTAGGAAGCTGAATTGAAACTAAATTAGAGAAAACGACTCGGAGGAATCAAATATTCATCTGGCACCAAACTGAATTAAGCACAATCCAAACTCTGACGAAATAGGTGAGGATACTGAAGTGCAACTCCTTCCATCCTGAGCCACTCAAGCCATTTCCAGGCTGCACCAACCAAGCGGCTGATTAAACTCAAATCAATTTAGTTTTAGGAGGTTATTGCTGTTGTTTAAAAGTGAAGTCAGCAGCCATTTGACCTCTGACCCCTCTGACAAGCTGCTGCCGTTTGCATCTTTCCTCACTACTGCTGCGCTGTCGTCTTTCTATGCTAAATAAGTGTTTCTGATGCTAAAATGTTGAAAATATTCCCACTTGTTTTCTCATCAGGGTGGGAAAGTGGGACACTAAAACACAATCTGGTCAAATTCATTCAGAAAAATCATAAAAATAAATAATGTCCTGTCGGGGTTTCACAGCTGATCATTACCTGACTTATCGTGGGAAACAATGACTTAACAATGTCCTAAAAACAGAGAACATGTCTCCTCAGTAACACAGCAGTGGTGTTTCGCAGTTGCTGTCCTGCTCCCAGGTTGCCTGAGACGGCAGTTTCCCCCCTTTTCCTCCAATCACGTGCCTCCTTTTCTAGGAAGCGTGGGGATGCAGATGAGAGGAGGGGATGCTAAAAATAGCATCTCTTCATTTTTTTTCTTTTCTCCTCCACAGCAAACAGAAAGTAGAGAGGGGAGCAGCTAGAATGAGGGAGATGTTTTTTGGTGCTCGAGTCTGCAGGTGAATCCAGGACATTTGTCTGTTTGTGAACCGGTTTATACTTCATTTATATTTATGCGTGTCTTCCCTGTTTTTACATATATACTGCGTGTGTCTATTTTTAAGATTTTCAAGAACATACTGATCAAAATTTGTGGCAATGACACATAGTGGACTTTGACATTGCTTTTTAAAGGACAGGTCCAATTATTAATACAGTTTTTGCCTAAAAGCTTATATTTGAGTGTTTTCGTGCTCTAAAACCTACAATAATTCCACGTTTCCCTTTCAGAGATGTTTTGTTTGATTGTGTAAAAGCTCCTAAAGCAGCTTTAGACAATAAAAGTCTTCAATCATATCATTTTTTTCAGTGGCAGCAGCTCTTTAAGATATGAAATGTCTTAATTTAGAAATAAAAATCTGATATTTAACTGTTTATCTGCATCTGTGGTAAGACAAGAATCTGACAGTCATAACTCTGATATCTGAAATGTAATAAAAGATATCAACCCCACGTGTCGGTCTGATCCTGCAGCGTTCGTCACACGCAAAATGGGCGTCCACGTGTTTTCCCATGAGAAACGGCAGATGCGTCACTTCTTGCCTTCAGGTCTGACTGCCAGTAACTTTACTGTCAGCAGAGGACGTGCAGATGCTGCATGCAGACTGCTCAGCTCATATCATACTCTTTTAAACATAATGAAACACCCCCCCCCCCCTTTCCCTAAATGGGGGTCGCCTAAAAACAATTAGGTTGCATTGATCGTTGTTGCTTTGTTGCTAAGGTCGTTTTGCATCCCTTTGTGTCTCTTTGTAGTCATTTTGTGTGGCTGTGTTGTGTATTGTTATCTGAGCTCTGTGATTTTTAGACAATAAATCTTAACAGTCACTTCATACAGAGTTGTTTCCCAAGGGATCAGAGGGCCCCTCCAGATCCCTCAGGCCCCTGGACCCGTGCCCAACATGGCCTGTTCTGTAATCTGGTCATATTCACAGGCAAAAAGAAAAACTGAAGCATCAGAATCTCTGCCAGAGTATTTAATATCTTAAAGTCTATGATGCTCTAAGACTGAATTGTTGAACTTTATGACCAAACGTTTGACTGTCGAGGCTTGAATCAATATGTTATATGACTTTGAACAGTGTAAAATACTGTAAAGCTTTGAAAACAGTGGGTGATGGTGACTGAAATCAATACATGCTCACTCTCTAAACACACACACACACAGAGGACACAAACACTTTCATCTATAAATCCAATTGTACATAACAATCTGGACAAAAACAAATGTTTCTGTTCATGCTGTCAATATCCATTCATGTAGAGAACGTGTAATTGACTAGAAGCACTTGTATATTGTATACTCTCTATATTCAGCATAAATGTGCATTGCAGCTACATATTTTGGGCACTCCCAACACAGAGAGTCACTCTATAGCTGTTTCTCTCTTTTGTTTTTCTAGTTTCTTTCTGGTGTGAACTGTGGAAAAACAGTATGGAGTCCACACACATACATGACTGTTTTATCCTACCACAGAGACACAGCAGTCCTCCATATGGCTCAACATAGTGTGTTCAAATTCAATAATACTCATATGTAATCATCCTGTATTTGGACGAATGGTGAATCAGTGGTATTTAGTGGTCACCTCAGGTTATTTCATGATAATACTCATGGAAATATCATTAGAAAATGACTGATAATTGTACATATGTTGTACAATTGTAAAAAAATGACATGATGACATAACATAATTACTCTCCTTCAGTTTTCTCTATGACTGGATGTCGGTGTTTGAATTTAACTCTATTGTTCCTGGCCCAGATCCATTCAGACCTCCTCTTTTTTTCTTTTTTTCAATTTAAACCATCGGACGGTGTGAAACGCCTTTTCCTGCAGGACAGGCCCTGAGTCAAACCACAGATCCACTAAACCACCAGCAGCCTTCACATCCATCCACACAGATAACATGACAAATAAGCATTTTATACATCTGTGACGGTTTCATGGTTTTCACAATGAAAACAGCTGTTCTAAGCCAGCATCTTGTGCTAGAGGTTCTTAAATCTGAAATCCTTTACTTGATATTTCAGCGTGAGCGCTGATAAAGGATAAATACGGGAAACAGTACATTTAAATATAAACGGTCTGATGTTTATGTCTAGACGATAGATTAGAAAAGAGAAAAATCCCACCTTTATAGATTTCTATCCGGCTGCTATCCACCGCGTCCAGCACCCGCAGAAACACCACCACCAGTCAAGCCTGCAAGGTTGTGCAACACACCATCCGGTTATGAATTCCAAAATAAAAGCCGTTGAAAACGAGCTGTTTTAAAAATAAATAAATAAATAAATGCGTCAATTATGATTAAAAGTGGGTGTTTTTTAAAACGTGTAGTTGCTTTGTAAGTCTCCTCAGACTTTCTGAAGATAGGCTTCAGCGTTGATATCTTTGTTTTGCTGCATTGTCCTACAACTTTGTTCCCTTGCAGTGTTTAAGTGTGTTACAAGCTATTTTGAACTACAAATTCCTTGTCAAATTACTTGACCAATTACATTTGATTTTTATTTTATTTACTGATAGCAAGGAATGCAAGAGATAATTGCATTTAAATTTTTTGGAAACTAAGATTTAAAAAAACCACAACAGTGTGGTCAAATATTACAGTTTAAAGCGATGTAACAATGAACATATCTCACAAATTATACATAGGCTCTATCTTACATCTGTTGTATTGTTCTATATTTCCCTGTCTCTATGTTTATATTTGTCCTACCTTATGGCCTGCCAGTCACCAATAAAACATTTAAAAATGTTTTGATCATTTGAAAAGTGCAGCACAAATAAAACTTAATTGACAGCCTATATAGCGTAGCCTAAATTGACAATACATAACAATATTGGTAAGGATTAAAATAATAACGTCTTCAACGCCTAGAAGAGCACTTCATCGATTTAGTATTGAACACCTATACTGGCTGATTAAAACTGAAGGAGCGGAACCATAGACTGTAAGGTCTACCGTGTTTTTTTTTTTTTGTTTTTTTGTTGTTGTTGTTGTTGTTGTTGTTGTTGTTGTTCTGTCCCTTGCATTCTTCTTTCTTGTGAAAACCTGAACCTGGTGCATACATCACCCACAATGCAATGCAACCTCCCAAAATTCAGATGGTGGATTCGGGTGTGTAAAGTTAGCAGCAGCTATGTTGCCTCGACCTGCTAGCCTCAAGTAAAGATGAGGAGCGGAGTAGAGAGGTCTTGTCATGGATGTATTATAAGACCCTGAGTCTAGTAAGTAAATTTTTTTTCTAACTCCAAATCTCCAGATTTTTAAATGTTCGAAGTTGTAGTCCTCAGCCCGACGCTGACTCAAGTGACAACACTTGAGGCAATCTGTCAGTTTTCGCTCAGTTTCCTCTGTAACTGCAAAAGGCTTTATACGACTTCTTCACGTATTTTTTTAAGGTCCCTAAGACCTATAAACAGATTCTGATGTGTAAAATCAGCGAAGTCTTGCTTTAAAGGGTTGAATTATCCGGCGTTCACCACCTGAACTCGAGCGGCTGAACTAGTTTATTTTGAAAGAAAAATAACTTCCCGGCTTTTCTGTAACTCCGCCATCTTTACGCAGACAGAAATCGTCGACGTAAAATGAATGACAGGTGGGCGGGATTTTGGGGGGGTGGCCCGTGTGGACGATTGACAGCTCGTTTGACGAATCCGGTGCCGCGCCGTAAGAACTGTCCTGAAACACTCCACCTCAAATACTCAACCTCTCATTTATTATTGATGAGCGCTGCCGGGGAGACTGAATTATTGATCAGGAGGTCAGCAGTAACCACTGCTGCCATTTCCACACAATAACAGACTCCTGTCCTATGATTGTAAAAATGTCATTGCATAAACATTTCAAAATTACAGCACTACTGCAAATACTGTTTTAGCCATTTTCTTGTTTTTATTTGTTGTTGTATTTATTTTTCGCGAACATCAGACTAGTATAGATTAATTTGGTTATTTTATCTAATTTTGTTTTTAATTGTTTAGTTTTTTTGTTATTTCTTTTATTTTGCTTTTCATGTCTGTTTAGGTTTATTGTGTAGCCACCAAGCAGCAATGTGGGCACCTTAGGCAGGTTCATATGAGTAGGCAGGTATAGGAGTATAGAAGCAGCAAAGATGAAGAAGAAAAGATCAAGAAAATGTATATGCGGTTTGGACAATGGACATATTGCCTGCATATATTACATCCCCATGGTGCACCAGTGACAGTTTGAGCTTGATTTGTCAAATGGCCATTACACATGCAATATAACATTAAAAATAAATCACTATGTTGCTCTAAACTACTTATTGAGTTACATCATATTTACAATAGATCATTATGAACACTAGAACATTCATTTTGTGAAGTAAAATGACAGGAATATTATAATAAACATGCAGTTGATCAGTCAGAATCACATTTAAATGGTGAATCATGAAACACTTAGGTAAAGGCACGGAGACCTTCAATGGGACACAGACAATAGGAATGGGACAGTAATCATATATCTCAAAAATATAAACAATGATACAGTAGTTTTGCTTTGATTTGTAATTCTTAGCAATTACAGAGGGGGAACACAGGGAGGAGCCTCTACTACACAAACACACTTGTAGACTGATGCAATGACCAGCAATGTTTTGTCAGCAAAAACAGGACAAGAGTCAACAGCTGCAGCCTATTGTTCTAAAAACGGCAGTTATAAATGTTATGACATTAATACAGGGTCTCTGGGCCACTAGCAATAGTTAAGCAGTTACCTGCAGTTATAAATGAGAAGTCATTCTACAATCCATCAAGTCTGTAGTTGTAAATGTTAATAAGCAGTTTATTAATGGTTTTTGGCTCACACGTCCTGCAGCCTTTTCACCAGAAGATGGGTGATCAAACAGGTAATTGAGAGTCACTGCCTTTTTTCAGGGAGCTGTGTTCTGGTCATTGTTCCTCCAAACCACCAGGCGGCGCTCAAACATTTAATATACTCTGTAAATTATGTCTGTGTCGAAGTCTGTTCCACCTTCATCCTGTGGTCCCCTCATGTAAATAATGGTTAGCGTTTAGGCTAAGTTAAGAACTGGGGTAGCGGAGTTATTTGGTTTGGTTTTGTGGTTGGGTTAAGCACCTTTAAAGACGAGTGTTGGGTGGTAGGGATATGGTTAGATTCAGGGTGAAGTGAGGGGACCCGCATGTCGATTGTGAAACGGACTTCAGTTCAGTTCCGGCCCGAGTTTGACCCTCACCGATGAGTGCACATGGATCCATGTGTGTATCAGGAGATGTTCAGCTGGATTGTTGTAAATTTGACTGTGTAATTGTACGCAGGGGTTAATGTCAGCGCTTGTGTTGTGCCAAATAACGTAAACGCGACATTAAACGTCTGTCAGTCAGAGCAGCCGAGCTGTCAATCCTGGTTTAAGTTAGCCTGACGGCTAACCAACGGCTAACGTTAGCACCGGGGCAAAGAGCTGGTCAGTGAACTGTGTTTGTCTGAAATTAACTGTGTCAGCTGTAAATTAATACAGTTTATAATTCATCCAGTCACAGACGAGAATATAAATTTAAACACAATCATCACCTCTTAATCATAGAATGCAAAAGACGAGAGCTGAAATTAATCAGCATGTTAATTGATCATCATTGTTAGTTGATCAATGGAGAATTAATCGGAAACTCATCTGGTTCCAACTCCTCACTTTTTGAAGATTTTGGTGGTTTTCTTTCTTCCTGGTATCTGCGTGTCTTGAAGATGTCACTTTGGGTTTTGGGAAATTCTGATAGACACAGGTTTAAGAGATAAAGTGATTTATTGATTAACCATAAGAATAATTGTCAGATTAATAAACGAAGAGAGCAGTGTTTGGAAGGGGCGGGTGGGGATTGACAAGGCCCTCTGAATGTAGAATCATAGAAGCTCACATCCAAAGTGAATAAATGGAGGTTTTAGCATCTGAGAGTTTTTCTTGTTATTTTTAATGATTATTTAATAATAGTTCTGCAACTGTTCTATCTGATCTGTAGTGGTTGTATTAAGGTGTTGTATTCTATTCTTATTAGCGTGATGGTATTTTGTGACTGGCAGGTGTTTTGTTGTTTGTTTTAGTTTGTTGTGTACTATTATTGAAACCTCTGTGTCCTTTAGGGGCTGGCCATACATCAATGTTTGTACTGCTCTCTGAGTAAACAGCCTTCTTGTAGAATGTAGATTCCCCGAGCACTTTATTAGGAACACCATACTGATACTGGGTGGGGCCTCCATATTCAGTGTTTTTAGGAATAACTCTTACTCGGAAAGTGACAGAGAGCTGTTTCTCCTCCTCAGATGACAGCACCCTGTCTGCAGAACAAACATCATGCTTCCCCGGGCGGGTAAAGAGTTCCTGGTTCGGATACAGTTCTTCTGGCGGCCGCTTTTCCAGGGCCGGTACCTGCTGCTCACCAACACCCTGAGTGGAGGAGGCATGCTGGCGCTGGGAGACCTCCTGCAGCAGAGCCGGGAGACCCGCAGAGAGCCAGGCAAAGTCCGAGACTGGACGAGGACAGGTGAGGGAGAGAAAGAGAGAGAGAGGTGGCTTTTGTTTTTGTCAAAAATAAATGTGAAGTCCAGGGTTTCCCCCAGTGTATTGCATTGTGTACTTTTTAAAATATGTTTTTTTGAATTACAGTTACAGTGTGACAGCTCGGTTAGAAAGCTCAACAGTAACATCTGTTTGTTAAAAGTGCACGCACAAACAGCAGGTCTGCTGTGCTGTCTCTGCTTTTTGGCAACAGAGAACACGTAGCTGTGCAGCATTCAACAATTTCTGCAGTAATAAATCAAACATTAATTGGAGACTAAATCTTATCTGACCACAGTTCCAATGATATTTAAGGAAATCTATAATAGCTGCACCAGGATCTGGATATTTTACCAGTTCTGCGAAATTATTCCCTCTGGGAAATTTCCTAAATTTGAACAAAGCGTGCAGCTTTTTGCAAACACATTCAGTTAAGAGCCTTGTGTTGAACTGTACAATACAGAATAATCCAACATGAAGTCGTGCTCTTACATTTTAGTAAGAAGTCGTGCAGTAAACAGGATCTGCTTTGTGTCATTGTTAGGGTTTCTTATATGATCATGACCATCTGACTTTCTGTGTGAGATAAGTGTGAGCTCCAGTACAAGTCCAGTAAATTAAACACAGCTCCTCTTTAATACACTATGTTTTATGCCCCAGATGTTTTTAGCTGTCTTCATCTGGGTACTGTCTGAGGTTCTCACAGTTTTTACATACAGTCCACTAATCAGTCATGTGCAAATCACCATGAATACAAAGTATCTAAACTTTATTTGTTTTCTAATGGTGAGATGTTTTTATCAGCCCATTTTAGTTTTTTAAAGAACAGCCTCCAATGCCTGTGTATCCTGTCTTTGCTGAACTTCTCACCTTGCTGCAGTGTTGTACAGGTGTACTCTGGTTCTGGAGCACACCTATGACATCACTGCTGGATGTGGTTACAGGTGCAGCAAAGCACACAGCCTGCAGTGATGCTGGGTGTGGTCACAGGCCTGAAACGCTCAACCAGAAAAGGCAGTAAAACAGTGCCTTTCAGCCTGATCTCACCAGTATAATTCTTTATTTAAACCTTTATAAATACATAAAACAAGTTTTTCAAAATATTTTTTCATAGTGCAGTCTTTCTAAAATATAATACCCTGGCCATTTGCTCAGTAAGCAGGTTGAATCAATGTAAAGAATTTAAAAGTCTCTTACCCTAATTTTTCGAAACTCACATCTCCATATTTTAATGAATAATAAAACATAATAGTCTGGAGAGGATGTGTTAAATCCTGAATGATGACTCATTAATGAATGAATCCCTTATTATTTTCCCCCCTGAAGGTCGCATGTTTGTGGCGGGCTGCTCCATGGGTCCACTGCTGCACTACTGGTACTTGTGGCTGGACAGATTCTTTGTGGGCAAAGCTATGCTCACAGTTGGCAAGAAGGTTCTGGTGGACCAGCTGATCGCCTCACCGACCATCGGGTTGTGGTATTTTGTAGGTGAGAAGACTTTCAGACACACACCTCAACATTCATCAGGGTGTTGGCACAGTTTCACTATTACATACACGCGTAAGGCAGAGTGTACAGAGTCAAAGGTTCTTAAAGACGTGGGTGAAGTAAGACAAAAGCAGTTTGTCAGTATCAGAGGTGGAGTTCAAAGGTCGTCTGTGATAAACAGTGAATTTGACTGACGTTTTGTTCGCGACCGTCAGTCCTGTGTTATAAGAGTTCAGCTCTCCTCCAGCCTCTCACCTTATCTGAAGTTGGTTTTGATGAAGCATGGCACTGACGCACATCTGACATACTTCTCTGTTTATTGCAGGTATGGATCTCATGGAGGGACACACTTTATCCGAAGGATTAGAGGAGTTCAAAGACAAGTTCTGGGAATTTTATAAGGCAAGTACACCTGTGAGGGTCTGACCCGCAGATCAGGGCACATGTACTCGTCTTGTAATCGTTCACGCATCACAACACAAGTTCCTCTTTGTTGTTGAACAAAGATGAGAAGTTAACTTTGCAGCTTTTTTGCATTTATGACTATAATTCAAACTGAATATGACTGTGTCCTTTGGTGTTCATGTAAAACACAAGAAAAGGAGGAAAAGCTGAATGTGAGCGTCCATTTTGCTTCGCTCAGCTTTCCAAACGTGAAGTGCAATATTTGTCACCTTCCACCCATCATCCAGGGTCATATCAGTGCAGTTATTTGGTGCAAATGGCATTGTTCTCACCAGGTTCAGAGATGACTACACTGCACAGTTTTCACAAGAACAAAATAAGGATTTGTAATGACTTGTGTGTGCAGGTTTTAATGTATTAATAGAACACAACCTGCTCTCCTGCTGACAAATACCACAAGAGTAACGTCTGCATCAACCACTAACCGTTTCCCTCTGAGCATGTTTCACATGTTTATTCATCGTTGCCTGCAGTGCCTTGAAACCTGTTTACCACGGTAACAGCAAGTTAGTTGTAGTAGTTGAATTTAAAAAAAAAAAAAATGGAGGAGAATATGTTTGTCGGTTTTCTCGACAACCAGTCATCCAAAAAGCTTTGCAGTCAACACTTCACTTTACTACAGACAGACAGAAGGACAGAGATTCCCCCACTGAGAGGAAACGTCTAACACCACGGTCTTTACTGCTCCAGGTGCTTGCAGTTGTCCACATGATGAGCAGACTTACTTGTTACATCAAACAGAGATTTCTTTTATCTTAAATCTTAAGGAAAGGAACCTCACTGGTGGTTTTCTCAGTTTCTCCTCAGTCAGAGACTGAGGTTTCTCGCCAGCTGAATGTGACTTATGGAGCAAACACAACCTGCCAGTCACAGCCCATGTTTACCAGCATTTGGCCCGTGCCCTGGATTGAATTCCCCACAGCTGAGGGAGCAGAGCTGCCTCCTCCTCTCACAGTTTAAACGATGTTTGCACTGGGTAATCTGTCCGGGTTTGTTCATGCTAATCCGTGTTGTTCTTGCCGGCAGGCGGACTGGTGTGTTTGGCCTGCTGCTCAGATGATCAACTTCTACTTCCTCTCGCCCAAATTCCGCGTCCTGTACGTCAACGTTATCACGTTAGGGTGGGACACCTACCTCTCCTACCTCAAACACAGAGTAAGTCAGCCACACGGGAGACTAAAGGGACATTCTGCTCAATGTTACCTGAATAGCTTCCACTTTTTTTTGTGCTTTTTTTGTTTGTTTTTTCCTGTGACCATTTAAAAGCTTTTAGGCTTATATTTCCTACTCTGTGTGTTTTTGACATGGCACCCAAATTAAATTAAAACAAAAACAGACAAATTAAGAATATTTAATTTCTTTATTTATGTGTATTTCTTATTGTGCTATAATGCACAGTATGTCAAATAATGAAAGTGACTTCAATTGCCAATAATAGATTCTTCTATCAAGAGATTTCACCATAAGAATAACTAATCTTATACTTAAATACTCTTTTACTTTATTATTATTATCATTATATTTTTCTAATTAATTGTGTTATTTTTGTCTCAAGCAATGGGTTTTCTATTTTTGCCTTACTGAAGCTTAAATTTGATATCAATGTGTGTATTGTTTTCTGATGTGCTGACAGGATGACAGGCAGCATGCTGACCCAGTGTCAGACAGCAGTGCTGTGGATGTGCAGCAGGAAATGTCCAAACCTCTGGAGGAGAAAACATAGAACAGAGTTCATGCTCAGCTGTAAGGTTGTTCATCGGAGGCAAAAGAACATTCTGCTGTTTTTATCTGTTAAAACAAAAAGCTGTGAGACCGTCGAGTGCATTAGAGTTTGTGTCATTCTGATGGCCTCCTCCCTCCAACTAACCACTCCTCTCTCAAGTTTAAATCAACCATGTTGTTTGTCTGGACTCAGAGGAGATGTGGATGCTGAAGTGCTGGACCACTTTTTAATGTGTCTCTGTCCAGATCGTCTGTTTATGTCTGAATGATGTGCACTCCTGTAGGAGCGTTCAGGGATGAAAAGCTGTTTCACTGCCTGAATCCACTGCACTGAAATCATCCAGTTTCCAATTGTTGAGAGTGGTTGTAGACGGGAAGCTTGTAACGCCAACAGACACGTCATTTTGTAAACAAGTATCATCTTTTTTATGTTGTTGCTCCTAAAGTTTTAAACTATCCCCCAATTCTGAGTGTCAAGAGTGTCATTCCTTTTATTTCTGTGTTTGTTTCTGGTTTGTCATGGAAGAATGTGAAACGGCTCCATGAAACAGCTCCATGCTACCTACATTAACCTGTGTGAACATTGCCTTAATATTCAGTCCAGTACTACATGCCAAATAATACCTACCTGGTCTTCAGTTTATCTCCTTCAGGTTCCTATAAAATGATGCATGACTGTGACTCTATAAAGTTAATTATTGTTAAATATACAAGCTTCTATATTTTATATCTCATAGAATCCTCAACTGTTTGTATAAACTTGATCCCTGAGAGACTGAAGGTGTGAAATATATTTATTTTCTGACAATGGTGTCACTCACTGAGCATTTAATTAGGAACACTGAACTTATACTGGGTAGTTCCTCCTTTTGCTCTCAAAACAGCCTCAGTTCTTTGTGGTGTGGATTCAACAAGATGTTGGACACATTCCTTTGAGATTCTTCTCCATGTTGACATGACTGCATCACATCGTTTGTACAGATTTATCAGTTGCACAGTGGGACTCCTGTCCTACTGGATTCAGATCTGGTGACTGAAATACACTGAACTCATTGTCATGACATTTGCTTCGTGACATAGAGCATTATCATGCTGGAGGTAGCTGGTAGAAGATGGTTTATTGTGGCCATAAAGGGATGAACGTGGTCAGCAACAATACTCAGATAGGCTGTGGTATTCAGACCAGGATTGGTTGGTATTACAGTTTGTTGACAAAAGGCAGGTTGGGCTCATGGGCTCCTGATTGGATAATTGCAGGTGCAGAGGTGTTCCCAATAAAGTTCTCAGTGAGTGTGTATTTAATTTTGTTGACATCATCCTTGGCGCTGCTACTGTGTTGATAAAACAGATTTACTGTAAAGGTGATCTGCCACTCGCCTCCATTGAAATGTACCATTAGCAACTGAAAAACAAACATCACTGAAGTCTTAAAAAAATCTGAATGCTAATGAGTTGTATTGGTTTTATTGTTTTTTTATTGTTGAATTTTAGAATCACTGTTATTTGTTTAAAAAAAAAAGACATGACAACAAGAAAATGAAATTACATTGATCAGATCATATTCATATAAAATAAATTCAACAGAAATTCAAAGTATATGGTGACTTTTTTGTACCTCGTATCTTAATCATATATTTTGTTTGATGAACATACAGTAGCCTTCAAAGTTTAGACAAAAAAATAACCACAGTTCATTTTTATGAACATTTAAAGAAAATGTAAAGACAAAAACACTACAGGGAATCTAATTTTATCCTTTTACACTGATGTGCTTATTCATGCAAATTTTACACACAAGAAATTTTTGCGTGATCACTGCAGAGCTCTGTTAAGTATCTGTCAGTTCAGTGTTGCAAAAGGAAATGACTTTGTATTGTTTGAAAAATTTACTCCATGTGATTATACAAAGTGCAACAATACACAAAACATGAGCTTAATTACTTTTCAAACACGGAAAAATTTATGTGTGACACCTTTCAACAACAGCTCATTAGACGTGTACAATGAAACACACTCTGGTCTTGTTACTACAATAAAACTTAATATTATAAATATTAAAACGTAAAGTAAATAACTGAAGGTTATGTGCAATATTCTGCCATGTATTTTTAAGTATTAGTTTTATACAGTGTAAACATACAATACAGTACTTTATGTGAGACATAAAAGACATAAAGATTGTAAAAAGGAAGACATGAGATACTAAAAATAGGAGTTTAAATGAGAAAAATAAAATGGGAGATTTAGAAATATGGTAACATTGGATAAAACTGATAAAACAGGAGAATAAAAATGACAGTGCAGTGCAGGACCTTTCTATTTTAAATAATATAGCTTTGCTCCGGTGAGCGCCTGAATGTTGATTGTAGATAATTTTTTGGTAAAATGTTGTAATATGAGAGAGGCACAGGATATTTTTGCTGTACAGAAAGTAAAACATCACATTTAACACAGCAGGAAAGAGCCTCAGTCCAAGAGCAGTGAGTATGTAGAACCATTAAAGTAAAAGGGGTAATTTGGATCACCACAGTTTGGATCACACTTAGCAGTAGAAAGCAAGAAAACTGATTCAAATGTGACTTTAATGTGTTAGAAATAAAACCTGTGATAAAACCTGTGATAGCAGCAGCAGAGATGGAGCTATTAGCAAATACAGAGGCTTGTTCAAACATTGACTAACCAGCCTGAAGGATTTGATACGCACCAACCCAACGCTTAGAGCACTCCTCCTCAGGCATTCAACACATCCTGCTACCAAGGATGTAGCCTCTGTGTGAGTGTGTGTGAGTGAGCGTGTCGTTATGATCACCAGTCCTTTCCTCTCTCAGCATGCCTGCAGCGATGCACCTCTATGCTCTACTGGTGTCCCTGTTTACAGTGACAGTCTGTACAGGTAAGTCAATATTTCATGTTTTTTACCCGTTAAACTGACCAAACAGACACATCGGAGTGTTTGAGAATTTGCTTGAACGTTGAAGATGCAAAGTTATGCAAACAGGAAACTTCCTGCAGTGAGGGGGTGGATCGGCAGGTTTGTCTGAGGTAGTCTGGTTGCAGGGTTTTTTCCTCTAATGCAGGAAAACACTGGTATTTCATACAGTTTTTACACCTAAAGCAGTAATATATCACAGTACCAGGGTTGCATTTAAACCTTCAGCTCTGTAGTATCCTTTACATTCAAGCAATATATTCATGTGTGTTTCTGTAAAATACAAAGCAAAGCTTTTCTCAGTATTTTGTTTAATACAGATTATTACAGGGAAATATGGACTGCTATCAGTAAATCATAAGAGGAACTTAAAGCAAATGGGAAGGTCATGTCTGGGTGGAAACTGGAGCAAATATTTGATCAGTGAGAGTGATCTCAGGTTAAACCTACTCTGGCGTCTGCTTCTTATGCAAACACTTTTTATTCTCACACACATGGACACAACGCCAGCTGACAGCCAGCTGTTTGTCTGCATCACCAGTAAACACAAATCATTCCCTGACAGACTTCATGCTGCTTTATTAAATTCACCGCAGCGTGCCGTTGTCTGAACCTCAAACCGAGCTGAGACTTAATGACAGGAAAGGAGCTTCATTAGTTGGCCAAACAATCTCCAAACCTCCAGGTGTATTTAAAGGCGGTCGTGGAGCTTTCGATCGTGCCTCACAATCTTCATCGGCAGATGGAGCTTGTTCAGTTGTCGTGGTACAGTATGTTCTTCAAACTTCAAGGACTTCTCATCCCTTTCAGCTTAAAAGTTGAGACTGAAAATTCATTCTTGACCTGGAGACAGGAGCTGACACAGCAATCATACCCCAAGGTCCTTTTAGTACAGTAGCTGTTCTGGAGCTTGATCATATTACAGTATAATAATGTATATATTTATATCCATATATTTATAGTGGTATGATTTAAAGCCTTAGAGATGCTGATGGTAGTGAAATTGTTTCCATGTCAAGAAAATTAAGAATTTTAGTATCTAAGAATGCTGTTTCAGAGGTCTCCATCCCTGTAGATACTTAAAACACTGAATATTTGTTGGTTGAATTGTTAAACTCTAAGTTAATTTCAACCCTGCTGAAAGTAGCTGTGATGTTAAGCAGGGCCTCAAACTGAAGAGGGACCCCTGAAGTATCTAAACTAAACAGTCCTCCAAAGTACATTTTAGTTTACACTTTGATTCCACACCACTCTGATATTACAGCTGGAGACTGACTGGATGAAGCATATATAATTATATAGTAGATATAAATTCCCCAGCGTCTATGGGACTTCCTCTTAACTGATGAGTTAATGAATGTTGGAAATGTGTTTTGAATGTGTAGACACTGAAGTAAACACACACTGCTGTTTACTGACTTTCTTCTTTGCCATCAAGCACGAACATCCTCCATGAAACAAATCATCTTCTTCAAGTCTATTTACATTTAAGCAGTTAAATTCATAAGTACTGAGTGTCTCCTCTATCTCGTGTTTGCCGACCTCCAGTGGTTTAACCTTTCACCTTGCTGCAGTGATGGACAGGACCCTGTGAGATGGTGGGTGTGGTTATAGGTTCAACAGGCCACACATATGACCACATCCAACAAAACTTTCAGCCAGAGAGGGCAGCAAAACACTGCTTTTCAGCCCGGTGTTCAGTCACTCTTTAAAGGCTTGCTGCTTCTGTGATGGTTACAGTCACGCAGATCTGCAATGGTTCATATAAAAAAGCTCACAATTTGGTATTGACTGCTTCTTTTCTGTGGCTTTGTATCTGTCTGTTGTTGTAGTAATGGCATAAAGTGTGTCCTACAAGCCTGCTGAAGAAATTGAATAAAGTTTGAGACCGGCTCGTATTGGTAACACAAATTTGAGACCTAATTTAATTATTTATTTCTTAAAAGAATGTAATATTGTATTGGTATTTAGGGTGCTGTCCTCTGTGGCCTTATTACAGCCATTTACTTGTATTTGATGGAATTGGGATCAGGTGGAAGCTGGTGTTGAATTAGCATGGATGGATGCATGGCTGGGACAGTGCCCATTTGGGAAAATAATACAAAATAGATACTTTTTAGTTAATTTCATCCAATACTGTGCATACACATACTTCTCTACACCTCTGCTTTTAGTTTAAGATATCAGTTTTGTCATCCACCTTTAAAGAAAGCTTAGAAACGCGCTCTACTAGCCATATCTTGATTAGTTGTGAATGCCGTGTATCACCACATAGTTGTTGCTATTTGTTCCTCTGCAGACACCAACATTTCCTCTGAAGCTCAAACGGTGACAGAGTTAACCACAAGTACTACACCCCTCACTAGTTTCACTGTGACAACGAAAAATGATGTCACTTCATCCACTGAGAAACCCACCGACAACACACCACAGCGTCAGACTACAGCACATCAGATTACGAGTGCAGTCACTTCAGAAAAGACGTCACCATCACCACCACCCTTGACTTCCCCACAAACACCCAACAGGACAGAGGAAACCCATCAGAGCCATCCTCCAGAGACTACAGTGTCCAACAAGACATCCAACGAGACAGGTCCCCATGGATCAACGACCCCACCGTCAGCAAACGCCACTGCAACCACCACTGTAAACACAACCAGCCCAGGTCAGACCGCTGTCAGACCTGAAGATTTAGTTTTTATTCCGAATCATAGAACAATTATTAAATCTGTTGAATATACATATCTAAAATGCAACAAAATTAAAAACCTTTTTCTTGGTCATTGATCTGACAAAATGGCCGATATAAATGTAAGTGAAACTGCAACTGCCATGGAATTCTATGAGTAGTGGTTGCCGTAGTAACAGAATGTTCAACTGACACCAACTGCTGGTGGCAGGACAGTTATATAAAGTGTTTGTTTTTTTAATGTCACATTGATTGTAATATATTACACACTTTGCTGGCAAATTTAGAGCTGCAGTCTTTCACATTCCTTTTTTTTTTATTTAACAGAGACAGAAATGTAGTTTATCCAGTTTGTTGAGTAGTTAAGAAGGTAACTTTTTTTTTGCTTTGTTTCTCCCTCAGCTCTTTCACACGATTGGGAGAAAGATGACCTGGTGAAAAACCCCGGCCTCGTGGCCATCATCTGCATCTTCTGTATCGTCCTTGCCCTTGTGCTGGTGGTTGCCATCGTGAAATGTGCCAGATCACCAAGGTCCAACTTTGAGAGGCTTGAAGATGTGCCGCTGGTGAGTTGGAAAACAGGGCCTGACATTACAGTTTATTTTAAAATTAATTGTTTAGTAAAACTGATTTTTATTCACTTAAATTAAATCCAATATTTATCAAACTGATTCATGAATCATTCGGATGAGACAGAATTCATTTGTTTTTAGCCATGCTAACAGTATTGGCATTGGTCACCCCATTCTGAAATATCTCAACAATGGATTGCCATGAAATTTTGTAAAGATATTTTTGGCTAAGAACATTCCCATCAGCCCTAGCTGTACTTTGTGTTCATCACTAATTAGTTTTAATGTTAACATGCTAACACACTAGCATGATGAACTGGGTAAACATTAAATCAGCGGAACATTAACATGTTAGCATTGTCATGTTGGCATGACAACATGTTAGCATGCTATGGTTAGTATTTAGCTCAAAGCACTACTGTGCCAAAGTACAGCCACAAAAGCTGGTAGCATGGCTGTGGACTTATTTTTACTCTGAACGATTTACCCCACAGTTGATAGCCAAATTCTTGTATACATGACTTTTTGTCACCTCTGTAACTCTTACATTTTGTCCAACTGCAACCATATTTGGATAAGGCATGCAAAGCAAAAACAAAGCAAACAATTAAAATGTATGAAACTAAGAACAAAGAAGAATACACAGTGAGTGGTGATTGGCCTCCTGGTGTGTGCAACTTGCCTGGTTTATCCACCAGCAGGGGGCAACACTTGCCATCAATTATAGAATTGTATTATATGAATAAAATATAAACAAGGTTTGACCCTGGCAGCACTGCAATGTCTTGCTCCACCGAGAATTGAACTGTGAACCCCGGTAGTCTGTAAGTGCTGGTATTAAAGCCTTTCAAACTGCCATGTGTCATTTCTTCCTGCCGTGAGCACAGTGGTTTGCTGCTCTCTACTTTTTTTATGCAAACAGGAAGGCAGACTAGAAGTCTAACAAACAGGACAATGTGTGGTGAGCATGTCACAATGAAGCACTTTTTTAAGATATGAAAGCCTGTCATCAGCACAGTGTGTCAGCAGGTGCTGCTTTAAGTCAAAGTGTAACCAAGAGTCAGGGCTCCACCGTCTGAAAAATAGAAACAGTTTCACTCCACAGATGCAAGAAAAACACCCCACAGAATATAATTACTGTCACCAGCTATCTATAAATCTTTATTACCACATGGCTGTAGACGCTGTAAAAAGCTGTGAGGGCACTGTGTTGGACTGGAACAGAGTGTACAGCATATGAATATACACTGTACCTCACATAGTACATGGTCAACAACACAGGGGTCCGAACACTTAAACAGCTGATTTTGCAAACTGAGCAGATGATGATGAAAAGATAACTTGCAGGTTTAATAAGTGACAGGACCATAGGTTATTTTTTCTTTTTTAAATGAGCAAAGGATTGGTGTACTGGAGCAGGTCATGTTGATGGTGAGTTAGAAGAAAGTCCAAGTCCTGTAGGACTTTGCAGGACGCATGGTTTAACCGATGTGTCTGTCTTTTTTCTTGTGCACTACTTTAATAAGAACTGGCTTAATTTCATTTCTTCTTTACTAATTGCTTCAACATTATTCCTTTATTTTAATATTTTCAATGAATAACTCTCTTTTTTCTATATAAGCACAGAAAGAACAAAATGTATATACATTTCTTTTAAAAAGAAAAACAAATAAACATTATAAACATAAAGATATATATCTTCCAAAACTAGAAAACTAGCAAAAAACAAAGGCTGTATATGTTTCCGAGTGAAATATTTCATTTTCCATCATTTTGTGCCATAGACTATTGATATTTAGAGGTTACTAGCAGCTTCTCTCATAGATCTTTCCCATGAAATGCTTTCAAGGGTGCTGCACAATGCATAACAGGAACTCTTGTTTCCAACCTGTAGAGAACAACAAACCCACTGATGTTGTCACGTTTTTGCACTTGAAAACCTCCTGCTTTTTGTTTCTGAACCAATTTAATTTAGGTCAAAATACTCCGAATGGTTCAAAATTAGGGGCATGAACCAGAGCTGATACAGTTAATGGATGCAATCAAAAATGAATATTTAAATGTGCCACTGCAGCACACAGCTACACAGACTCCTTGAGCCTTGCTGAATCACTTTTACGTTTATCTCAGTTGGTAAAGCTGTGTGATGGTAGATAGTTAGTTAGTAGCAGTTTGTTAGAAATTAGCACCTTTGCTGTTTTCTGTCATCTCTCCAGGGCAAAGTCAACGAGGAGTCCCCATTTGCCCAGTACTCAAAATGACAGAGAGGACTTCATCAGACACGAGGAGTCTGGTCTGCTTTAGGAGTCTGATGTTTCTGGACAAAAACACAGAACACACAGAAACATTGTCCTCACCAGCAGTGACTCCAACCTTAGGCACACAAGAAAAAGACAGCTTTTATAGTTTTTCTCTCAGGCTCTTATTACTTTACAAAGCACTTTTGTCAGTGACGTTGAAATATTTCTGCCTCAGCTTTGACCTCTGACCTGTTGTTCTGACTGCTTGTAATTCTGCTGATTTAGTCTCTGAAGCTTAATCAACTGTTTCCTCTGTAGTTTCTTCAGCCTAAAAGGTACAAATGTAAATGTAATTTTTTTCCCCAAATTGGTGATAAGCACTTATAATTCATAATTGCACTCTTATATGTAATAATTGATGTTATAAGTACATTATACAGAACGTTTTATGTTTCCATAATGATTTTTGTAGATTTATGTGGCCAAGGAGGGTGGAAAATGTATCAAAAGTTAATATTATCTACATGTACAAATGCCTTTTTGGGCAATTTGGAAACATAACTGTAACTAGAATGTGCAAGTGTGTGTAAAATACAATTTGTATTGTATTATTTATATATAATTATTTATATATGATTATAAATAATGTCCTCTCTGGCCTGAGGCCTTCAGTGCAGATTGTAGTTTAAAGGTACTTTATGTAAGCTTTTGCAACATTAGCACAGCTGTTTATTCACCTGAATCATATCATTCATTAATTTTTATTCTCTTAACCTACATACAGCTTTCTCTATTAATGACTGAAACACACACAGACTTCTCTCACTCAAGAATAAAATATTATGACTACTCATTCACGCTATTTTGACGAAGTAAATTTACAGGGGTTGCAGTAAATCCACATCTTGTACCCTGGCCTTTTCTGTGTGCATTAAACACTCACTGTCAGATGGATGTAAAGCACATAACTGTGATGTTCCCAGTCAAATAAAATGAGTACTGCCAGAACACAATGTTTTTTAAATTTGTTGTATTTTAGTATTCTGGTTGTTGTGAGTCCTGACTCATGTTGATGTCATGTTCAGGAGAACCACCTGTCCTCTGTCTTGACAGCGACACTTTAATATGCCGGGTTTCCCCTGATAGATGACTCAGACTCCAGAGATAAAGCATGTGGTCTGCAGGGTTTGATGGCGAGGATTACCAAAAAAGGTTAGAGCCACTGTGACGACTGTGTGTCTGCGGCCAAATTGGATGTGTCTTAATAAGACTGACTACGTGTGTGAGTGAGACCTCACCACTGAGACACTTTGCCAGTGAAAACGTAGGAGGGATGGGGAGAAATGTGATGCACTGGCCCAATTTGTTTGCCTGATATCTGTAGATCTGAATAATGTCTGTGAGCGTGAGGGAACCCTCACTTCAAAGTAATTCTGTTAAAGTCAGACACAAAAGCAGTCTGACTGCATCAAACTACTACTTTATTTTGTTCTTATTTTATTTTATATTTTTTATTTTTAAAAATCAATAGGAAAGGGAAATCATCTGTGTCATAGGGATGAATAATACATGGTATGGTTGACTGACATGACAGGACTGACACTGGCTGACCTGATGTTTTTATATTGTTTTCTCTTTTTTTGAACCATTTTCACTTGTTACATGCACAACATCACTGCAATCACTATGCCTTTTTGTACTCATTTGGTGGAAATTCAAATAACATAAATTTATGATAAATACACTAAGAAGCCAACAAAGAAATAATAGATAGACTTTATTCTTTCTATCATTTTGGTAGAGGTGAATTTCTCTTTTTATAATCTAAAGAACTTTACTGGTGTCTTTTTGTATGTGTTTGCAAACTGCAGCCGGGCCGGTTGTGGTTTTAACACCTACAAGACATTTTGCATGTTGTGGTGAATCCTCTGAAGTTATGGTCATGAAGTCTTCTCTTAATCAGCCAAGACGAAATGCTGACATCCAACATTCTTGATTTGCTGTGCAGCCATGATGACATTCAAGTCATCCAGAGGATTAGTCCACCTCTGTCAACCAGTTTGCCCTTTTCTAATTTTCCTGTGGGCACCTGCTCTTTAGAACATACATGATTTTTCTTCTACACTTGCATGGTCACCTCTTCACTCCTCTATGTCCAGTTACTTCTGAACCCTTGCAGTTTGGGCACTATGTGTGAAAAGGGCTGTATCTCACACTAAGTTCTTTCTATGTTAATGTAAACCCACTCAAATTAAAGCTGAGTCTTGTCACTTTAATGCAGAATTCTTGAAAACCCTGATCTATAACTATGCAACGTGTAGAACTGTAGATTAACAGATATTAAACTAGCGTGCAGAAGTGCAGAAGTACATAAATAGACTGATGAGTAATGGTGAAAAAACATGCGAAAAAATAAACAGGCATGAGTATAAACTGATAAGCCTGCGTGACCTAAACAGATGTTAGATAAGCAAACAAACAAACAAAGATGAGGCATGTGTGAGCCCTCACATCAGGCCGATACCGAGCACTAAAAGGCTTAAATGGCTGCTTCAGCAAACCTCGTGGTTAGTGTAGTAGAGTTGTTTACGTCCCACGGCTACGTTTCCTGTCATGTGATGCGGTGGTCGACGTCACGGTGACGGTCGGGCACGCAGCGCTGCATGTTGCAGAGTTTGAAGTCTAACTAACATACTGACTAACTTGCTGCAATAAAAATGGACGGCAGCGATAACTGTAGCAGCATTACCTGACACACACCTTAAGGCTGGTTAAACAGCATTTTACCCCCACGCTGCAAGAAAAAAAAACCCCGCGAGGAGAAGACGGCCGGTCGCTGAGGTGAGTGAAAAAATGAGTCTTTAAGATGTACCATCTAATTTCAAAGCTGTGCCTTCACGGCAGATACGGTCAGAGATACAGCCGATGTCTTTAAAATGTACACGTTTACAGTTCAAAAGTAGGTAAGAGAGCTGAGGAGCTTAAAGAAAAGAAAAGTCTGAAAAATCACTGATTTCTCTATGGGAGTCTTGAACTATCCCTTGAGTTCTCATATAAAGACACAAAGCGTGTCTGTGATACTCAACATTGACTTTAGACAGATATTATCTTAATGAATGTAATACCCAATCACTATAAAACACAATAGTACATTTGTGTTGATTTACAGTATGTTTTCTTTAATATTCCTATAATATGCAGGTTTAAACAGGATATATTTGAATGGAAGTTCTTCATAGTATTTATGTATCATTGTGATACTCCCACATGGACTCGCCCTGCTCTAATATTTGTATAATATCCTGCATTGTATTGTATTTAATGCAATGTAAGCAGAGGTAGTCTTTGTTGAGCTGCTGGAATAATTCAGCTTCATGAGTAAACCAACATGGAATGTATTTCCCCAAAATATTTATGTGTTCCCTCCTCCTGTCTTTATCTCCTTCCTTCCTCCATATCTGCTTCCTTCATTCTGTCTCTATAACCCCCACGCAGACGGTCAGAGACTGTCTGTCCACAGTTTGACATAGTCTAATCCCTTTCTTTGCCATCGTTTTTTTTGTGTCTGAAAGGGAAGACGGAAAATTTTTGGTTAAAACATTGTCATTAAGCTGTTATCATTCCTTTTGTTTGTCTTATCTGCTTTTTTATGGCACTCTGTCTCACACACACACATATTTTCAGAATCTAATGGTAAAGTGTGAGAAGAAAAATATGTCATATTTATCAGTAAACCTAGCGTGCAGACTGCTCGGTGTCTGCACTTGGTTTTTCCAGCTCAGCTCCTGACTGGGACTGTTTTTAGTCTATGCATTAAGTTGTCCTTGTTTGGTGCCTTGCTTAAAAGTATTTGATCAGTTTTCCTAAGAGGCCTGTGGATTCAAAAGAAGAAGAAGAATGGGTTTGGTTTCTCTGTTTTTACATTTAATGGGAAGAAAAGTACAAATGTTCGGTGAAAAATCCATAAATCTTTAATAAAAAGGTCTGGAGACAGGTCAGCTGTATAAGTACTCAGCGACCTTTGCTGTTTTCTTGCCCTTTCTGAGTTGTGAGGCATTTTTGCCAGATCAACGGTGATTATTTCCAGGCTCTATCCATTCATGTAAAAGTCTTCCACACTCACAGTAGAGTTACAAAACTCTGCACAGACCATCCTCCACTCTCCACAGGGTGAAACCGCCTCTGTCAGACCAGTTTCTCTGTTGTGGGGAAACTTTGGGAATCCTTCAGTGTCATCACTTTAGCATGAGAGACAGAAAAAAAAACAACACAGGCATGATTGTCCTGTCTGCAGCCCTTAGATGGCGCCCTGCTCCGGGACTAAGCCACCTCCTCTTGCTGTTATCATCCATCACTATCTGAGGCTGTTTGATCTGCAAATATTTGCAGAGCTGGTGCATAAATCTGCTTTTATCTGTCTGCATGACTCACAGGCAATTTAACAGAAAAAATGGCATTTGTCTTGTCACCTCCTCAGCAATCACTGGTGAGAGGAAAAACTGGACTTTTATTGACTGAAGCAGCAGCAGCAGCAATTTTCTGTACTGATCCACTTGAGGAAATAAGACTTCACAACAGACAGGAAAACAGAACAGAAAACATAGAAACACACCTGTATGTGAGTTGATTATGATCAGGACTCACTGTAGTCCTTGAGTGACTACTGTCCGACTCTACTTAATTGAGCAAGGCACTTTATCTTCTGTTTGTGTGAGTCTGACCTCTTGGTAACACTTACTCAGTGTGAGCTGGAAACCAACGTGTGGGTTTCGCTGAGCTCCGTCCTGTGTGATGAGGATGTGAAATACAAAGATATGTGGTCACAGTGGAGGTCAAACATTTCTCTCTATAGTCTCATAAATATTTGAATTAGAACTTTGAGTTTTTTCAGGACATAACAGACACACAAACAGCAGGAATTAAAAAGGATTGTTAGAAATAGATGTATGTAAAAAAAAAAGTTTAAAGTTAAGAAATTAAGACAAAATAGCCCTGAACTGAGAAGAGCATGAATGAGGTGATGGTGGATGTGAAATTGAACTGATAAAGTCACTGAAGATATTTCACAGTCAAAGAAATTAAATGATGCTAAAATGTGCACAGCAGCTAAATTTTCTAGAAGAAACAGCTGAAGTTGTTAAAGCAATAGTTCAACATTTTAGCACTCGCTCTCTTGTCGAGTTAGATGAGAAGGTTCATACCACTCTCATGTCTGTATGATGAAAATGAAGCTACAGCCAGCAACTGGTCAGTCTAACTTAGCTTGCAACAAAGAGTGGAAGCAGGGACAAACAGCTAGCCTGGCTATAAAAACAGGGCTGAACAGTTATAATTGCAAATATGGCCAAGTGCAATTTCCAAATCACAGGAGCTGGAATTCTTTAGATAAAGGTAAAATTGTTACAAATGAAGCACTGTGGTGCTACGGAGATGCCACAGTCTACAAATCATATTCTCCAGATGTAAGAGAACATGTTTATTAGGTACAGACCCCAACAAAAATCACATCATCATCATTTTTACATTTTTTTCAGTGAAAACGAAACTCAAAAAATCACGCTGTAATCGTGACTCATATCACAATATCTGTCAAAATAACTGCAATGTGATTTTTTTTTTTTTTTTTTTTTTTTTTTGCATGCTGTTCAGCCCTAGTGTAACAGCCACTCATTTGTTTAATATATACAAAAACCAACCAGTTGTGGTTTTATGTGGAGTTTGTTCGTTTGTTAGGGAGTGGTCACTTTCTGAAGTCTTCGCTGTTTGACTGGCAGCATCACGTAGACTTCTCATGTGACTCCGGACAAGAAAGTGAATAGAAACTCATCCCAAAATGTTGAACTATTCCTTTAATATGCTATTTAAAAAGACTGTGGAGGAAGGTCATATCTACAGTAATCATAGTAATTCGTACAGGTTTGTGTGTAGAGATAATGGTGGGCTGTGAATCACACTTTCCTTCCAGTTTTGCAGTGAAGCTCTTGAACGTTGCTCAGACTGCTTCGTGGGCCTTATCAGCTTCAGGTTTTAACAAGCCTATCTTCTATCTGCTGTACGTCACTGCAAGCACGGCATCACAAGACGCCCTGGGTGTTCACTTTATGATGGTTGATTGTTGAATTTAAGACAAGGACACCGTTGCTCAGATAGTTAATCATTGCAGACTCTTCTGTGCCAGGGCGGAGGGGAGGATTCAGCTATGGCATGGTGCCAGTCACTGCTCTGAAAACGGTTAAATCAGAAGCATGTTCATTTTTTAATTCACTGTCACTGCTTTAAAAATCAATTGTCAACCTCCCCTTCCACAAACTACATAATGTATATTTGTCTTACAGTTGATGTGGCCTTGTTTACATGCTTCATCATGGAGGCTTAAGTGGTTGACCTTCCTAATGCACCTGCCTTTAATGAAGCACTAATTAGACACTCGCTGGGATCTGAGAGCTCGCCAATTAGCCGCCTAAATAGACCTTCCACACAGCAGACGTTAGAAATTGTCCTTGTAGAAACAGCACACATTAAACTAACAACATTAAAGGGTCCTGGTGCAACTAAACAGAAAGCAGCCGGTATTAAAGTTATTAGTTACATGAGACAAGTCAGAATGTCCTCTATGATAAATGAGGTCTCTTAGAAGGTTTTTTTTGTTTTGTTTTTTTGTTCCGTTGGCTGAACACGAGGAAGTCGAGAAGAAAGTCGTCATCCCTAAATGTCAGCTCACAACAGAGAAAAGGCAGGCTGTCATCATTTGGAGAAGTGAGAGAATGCCTTAAAAAGAAACTGAGCTAAGTTTCAAAGTACTGCTGCTGCTCTGAGGCTGACACAGTCAAAAAGTGTCTTGAAAGAACTGTGATCAAAAGAGGTCTGGCAGACTGTAGTGGAGTTTTTCAAGAGGCACTAGAGAGCCTGAAAGACTGACTTTTTTCTTGGAGGCAGAGGAATTAAAGAATAAAAGTTTCAAGGAAGGATTCATATACTGAAGTTATAACTAAAAACCGTGAGTGTGCATACTTCTACCAAGGTTTCATAATTCTCTAACTTTGATATTTCAAGAAGGGGCCCTTTTCACAGCAGACATTTTGACTTGTCATAAGTAGGAGGAGCTATTTTGGGCACCCCTTGTTCTGGAGGAAAAACGTCCCATTCATTTTTCTCATTGACAGTGTTACATGACTCACAGTTGGAGCACTCCTAGGGCTTGAATCTTTACGAAACTCTCCTGGATGAATCATCAGTCCATAAAAACGTAGGGGAAGAAGCTAACTGCAACTGCCAAAGTGCGTTTTGACAAGAAAGTTAAGGATTTTATTCAAATCCTTAACTTTAACTTCCCTTTCACAGTGACAGCAACATTAAGGAACATTCAGGATAATGTTTGCTATTGCTACGTAGCCAACGTTAGCATTGACAGGTGTTTATCAAAAGCTTCAGCCATTGTTGCTTTTACATGACAAGAGGTTGTAATACATCCTCTAAGCAGCACTACCTCTTCATCCTGTCATGTTAGGCAGACTGAACACTACAGTGACTCAGTTTCTCAAAGTGGTGTAATGTGACAGGAGAACAGTAAGAGACAGGGCTAGCTGGTTAGCATGCCAACTAAAGAAGAGGAAAAGAAGTAATAGAAATAGAAATGAAACAAGAGTTAACATTGGCATTGCTTTCCACTGCTGGAGACATCTCTTTGCGAGTGAAAGAACGAAGTTTGACACTGAACTCACACATTTCCTTCTAGACTGGTGAGTAAGCCGCTGCTAATGCTAACGTTCGCAATGTAGCGATAGCAAAAACGTATAAATACAAACAGCGTTCAGAGGCAGTAGTAAACTGATTGCTTGACTTGAATTTCAGCAGAAGAAAAACAGTATTTAATATGCAATATAATTACCATGGCCGAGAAAATATTATATTGCTATACTGAAAAAGAAAAGGAAGTATGCTAATACTAGAAATTATGCTAATTCTTAATTATGCTAAAATTATGCTAATGCTAGTTGGCATGCTTTTTTTGTGACTCCTCTGTTGAACTGTAACCCTGGTTTATTAGATTATTTTTGGCTTTATGTAATAAACATTTTAAACAGTTGTGGTTCAGTAAGTCGTGACAGTGTGACAGTGTGCAATGTGGGTTAAAAAGCTGGAAATCCTGTTATGTGTGGAAACAAAAGATTATTATCTTTTGGAATTCAGCCTTCATTTAATTTATTATTGTGACATGCCAAAATATCTTCTGTAAGAAATTAAAGTAGGGATATATACGATATATGATATGGGATATAGGACATGTGCCCGAGTTGTTTTTAAGCATTTAACTGCTGCAGCTCAAGAGAACATGGGCATTATTTTCCAAAATGCCTTTTGTAGTAATGTTCAGAAATACTTTAAAAATCTGAATTCCACTGCTTTGCTTTTTTGCTCCGATCTCTGATACTATGCTAACTAGTGAACAGAAAATGAACACACAGTTTCCTTGTGATTCTGTATATTCCCTTAAAACTCTAAGATATTTTATATTTATAAGTGAGTCACGCTCTCATTTGTGACATTTGTGACACTGTCGCAAATGCCAATCGCAAGTTTCCTGTTTAGATTTATGATTAATAGGCTATTGTGGCCTGAATTCAGTTTGTTGTCACCTCTGTACTTTCCCGTCACTTCCCTTTGTGAGATTGTCTGTGTACACATCCTTTTAATGTTTAATGGGTATTTCCACATGTCAAATATGAAAAAGCTTGAATGTGCAGTCTAAGATCTGCCTCCAGCATGTGAACAGCAGGTCCTGTTTACTGTTGGGTTCGGTGGAGCAGCACAGGCTGCTTTTCCATGGAGACATGCATGTTCAGTTAAAGAAGCAGCATGATGAGCAGCATGTATGATTTACAGGACTGCTGAAAGTGTAAGAAACAGTGAAAATATATTCTTTTTAACTTTCATTTTTACTAATTCCTTTCCATTTAATTTCATCTTTGCAGTTGTTTTTATTTGTTCTTTGTTTGCTTGTTTTAATGTCTCCAATGTATAGCACTGTGAGCTGCATTTTAAGTATGAAAGATGCTATACAACTAAAATCATTATTAAAATGTCACACTGTCGTAAATGAAACTGATTGCAATATACCTGGAGACTGAAGGGCTTAGTAGCAGCCAAAGTAAATTAATTGAATGAAAAAAACAACAAACACAAACAACATGATGAAATATTTGTGAGTATGAAGAGTCCAGATATCAAGCATGTTTGAGCAGGCAAGAACAATGTAGTGTAACACTGGCAGAGATTAGTAAATTCCAGAGTAAAAAACTCAGATATCATCTGATACCAGAGCGTTGTTAGTCCTGACTTCATGTGTCTGATTTAGAAATCTGATAAAAGTCCTGTTAGTATAAAATAAACTCTGTACAGGTGCACAAGCCTGTTTTCCTTTCCCACAGTTAACCATAAATGGAAGTAGATAAACTCCAGATCAGCTGCTAATAAACACCTGCTCTCTGTTCTGCCAGTTGACCTGTCAGTGAAAGCAACGCCTCTGCAGAATCATGGTGTTTGTGGTTCACATTACCAAAGTCTTTCAACAAAACAAGACCTACACAACAATCATTACACACACATTACGTTATTTATGACAATGACAATCAATTTCTCATAAATCATGAGTGGCAGTATTTATTATCAGACATTATAAAGGTAATCCGGATCCTTTCATGTCAGAGGAGGCGGATAAAATCAAAACAAAAGTCTCTGTGAGCTCAGTGAAATCATCAATTTACAGTAATAATGTTGCACATAAGAGCCTCTCACCTGATTTCTCATTTTCACTTCACTGTATCAGACTCGGATCACGCTAGAAAAACCTGTGAAGGCACGGTCTCGAGTATGTATGAGCATACTCAAACGTAGTCTCACCATGTTCCTTTGTAAATGCCTGCGTATGTGCAGGGAAACGGCACATTCAACCATCATACCCATATACATTGTTCTCGAGATCTTGTCCCCCGCCATGTGTCTTGCTCGTGCCTGGGACAGGATGACCACCAACAACATAAGGATTCATATTAAAATCAAGATCTTTAATCTTAATATGAAGACACTTGAAGGCAGCACACAGAGCACATGTGTAAATTTAAAGAATTTCTGTTTTGTCTGATAATCTGACACATAGCAGTTGACAGTTTTGGATGGTAACTGTGAATAAAAAGTTTGTTGTTAAAGTTTTTATGTTGTGTTTTATTATATTTGTGCAAAAAAAAAAAATTAATTGGTAGATTGAATGGACTATTATAGCCTAAAGGGAAGTTTAATAATCCATGACCCTCATTGACTAATAGCAGGAATTACAACAGATCATACTGATAAAAATTGACTAGTCACACACAGTGACACACACATCCCCTTGAGCTACAGTTGGATGTAGCTGACAGAAACAAAGTCAGATTGGCACTACAGAGTCAAATAATCTAATGAAAGCGGAGACACAACACAAATATCCAGTGAAGTCTTAATATATTAGCACAAAGAATACAGGAGAAGGAGGAGGAGGAGGAAGGGGGAATTCTTCATTAAAGGAGCAGTCCACTGATTTTGACAGCTGTAGTATGATTTCCTCTGTGTTTCTGGAAGGTAATTAAGTTTAATTTTGTTTTACCACTGCATCATATGACCATATTTCCGAGTGTGTCACCTGAAAATAAATAAATTACTTATTTGGAGTAATAAAAGCACTTTTATTACTCTGATAATATCTCCTTTTCTGTCTGGATAGAAAGCCTTGTTAGCCTTTGTGGTTCCTCTGGCATGCTCATACTGTCGATCTGTCCTCCGTCACTCAGCACATGGTAATGCCAGGTGGTGCTGATGAGTCATATGAATACTTTATAGATGAGACCTAGTTATTAATGTTTAGGTTTTATAGGCCTTTTACTCTCATTTGTCCTTTCTATATGATTTTGAGGTCTATATTCTGACTTCTTACCCTTCTTTTTCTGTATTTTTGCTCATGTGTCATGTGATGTACAAGTCCAAACCATCAGTTGGTCAAAGTAAAGGTTTAAAGTGATTCTGATTTGGGCGAGAAAATTGGTTTTGAATGCCAGAAATCTCTCTCGTGGATAGTGGAGTGATGGATGATTATGTCAGTCTCTTTAATCTTGATTTAAGGCTGAACCTGTACTACCAGTGTACTACACAATGATCAACCTGCAGTGATGTCGTAACTCGTAGTAATGATAAAACTGTATTACTCTGTGATGAAAGTCATTTTAAAACCACCTCTCTTTGTTGTTTCATCTTTGTTTCAGTTGCCGTCTTTCTGCTGCAACAACTAACCAACATCAATGTCTTGGCTTGAGGTAAATAAGTCATATGCCCCCCCCCACACACACACACACATACACATGCACGCACACACACACTCTCCTCCTACTCGCCTTATCAAGTTTACTTTGGTGATAAGTGATAAGTTGCACGTAAGATCTAAACCTCAGTTTGACTCTACAGCTGTGTGTCACGTCGTGTTTCTCAGATGATGACTGGGTTTGGACTTGAATTATCTCAGGGCTGTAAAAGTTTTATCTTTACTTCAGGGCTTTGTTCACAGTTAATAAAGACACGAGGGACACAAACATGCACATCAGTTGTGGTTTGTTGAAAAGCCAGTTTATACCGTATAATTATTCCTTTACACAGAGGGTTGAATTTGCTTCAATGACGCATGCATTGATGCAATGATGCATTTATTTTCAACTGCATACTGGTGATTATACGTCTTAAACAACTCTTAACATATAAGGTCCAAAAGTTACAGCAGTGCATTCAGCTTTCTGGCAGGTTACCAGCTGGACTCTCCACCAACAGGTCATACTCAGATAATAACATTGTCATATAATGAAGGCTGGTGATTAATGTGTTTACCACAATATCCATGTCCAATGAATTCAGTAGTTTCAAGTTATTGTCTTGCAAATGCTTATGTTTTAGTTCGACCAGGGCTTTTTCTGTGCCTGTGCAGGTTTCCTCCGGGTGCTCTGGCTTCCTCTCACAGTACAAAGACATGCAGGTTAGATTAACTGGTGACTCTGTAGGTGTGAAAGTGAGTGTGAATGTTTTTGTGTCAGCTCTTGGGCAGAGTGGCAACCTGTCCAGGGTGCACACCGCCTCATGCCCAATCGCAGCTGGGATGGAGTCAGTCTGGGATTACATGAAGACACTGAGACAGCCTACCTAGCACAAGTGTTAATTCATGGCAATGTTTCTAAAAGCATCCTCATAAGAAAACAGTCTGTTTAAATCTGACAAATGACAGATGGTACAGCTACTTTCCTCATGACTCCTGACTCCTGTTGTTTTCTGGTCGTCATCTTTATATTTATCATCATAGACAAGCTCAAGAAACTGAGCTGACGGATGTAACCATAAACCCCCTGGGCACTTTATAAGTTAACTTTTTGAATGCTCTTTGGAAAAAAAATCCAGCTTTCATGAAAACATTCAGCTTCTGTCCACCTGCAGAGTTAATCTTGGTGTACACAGAGAGGTAGGGTGGAGTGAGAGGGGCAGGTTTGATTGGAGACTGACTCTATTTACGTAGCGATGCTAATCATACTCTTTGCACCCCCGGGTGTCATTATACATACAGGTGAACGTCACGGCTTTGCATCACAGGAAAAAGGCATCCCGTGGCTGTTATAAAATCACACATATCACACATCACACACGCAGTGGGAAGCTTTTTCCAGCTCCACTCCTCTCACCATTATGACAAATTAATATTCATTTTCCCCAATTAGGAAAACAGCAGCGGCTTTGATTGTCCTCATGTGTTCTTAAAGGATCAATGCATCCTGATGAAATGCTCTGATCATCTCTGATTATATTATCAAACTGTGAGTGTGTGTGTGTGTGTGTGTGTGTGTGTGTGTGTGTGTGTGTGTGTGTGTGTGTGTGTAATGAAGCAACAGTGCACTGTGTGGTCTACTGTCTTTTTGTGTAAGCATATGCGTACCTGTGTTTTGCATCTGAGAATACAGTGTATGAGTGTGAAGATGGTGTGTGGAGCAGATGGGAGCCCAGGGATCAGGGATACCCGCTGCTGTAAACTTCGGTGGCGTTCGAGCTGTCGCTGTTCGCACTCAACATTAATGCACTGGATAAGCAGAGTCTGAGTATCAAGATGGCAGGACACCCATGGTGAGATTATCTGTCACTTCAGGACCTTCACACCTTTTTATTTTTACCAGAATCTGTTGGGGAAAACCGCAGTGAGAAGAACAGATATGTGCTTTCGCCTTAGTCCTAATTGATAAAAGACAAATATAAGCAGCTCATTTATTTAATGTAGAAGTGAAACACCTCTTGCTGGATCTGAGCACAAAAGGCATAATTATCAAGGCATTTTAAAGTTTATCTTCAAGAAATAATGATTAGTAGTAGTTTCTCAGCAAGTTAAATGTGATACGAAAAGCTTTGATTGACTGCAATTCAGGGCATTGCTACATTTATAAATAGTAATAATCAAATTTGATTTGCAAAAGATGAGAGCAAAGAAAGATAGACCAAAGAGATTAAAGGAGGGAAAGGGAATCACGAGTCACAAACCCAAGACAAGAAATGGAAGAATTCAAAGCTATGCTATCTGAATCTAAGTACTCCTCCTACTCGCCTTATCAAAGTTTACTTTGGTGATAAGTGACAGTTGCACACGTAGATCTAGCCTCAGTTTGACTCTACAGCTGTGTGTCCGCGTCGTGTTCTCAGATGATGACTGGGTTTGGACTTGGATATCTCGGGGCTATTGAGGGTTTTTATACTTTGAACTGTTCTGATTAATAAAGAACCACGAGGACACAAGCATGCACATCAGTTGTGGTTTGTTGAAAAGCAAAGTTTATACCATTATAATTGTTCCTTTACACAGAGGTTGAATTTGCTTCAATGACGCATGCATTGATGCAATGATGCCATTATTTTCAACTGCATACCAGGTGATTATACGTCTTAAGCAACTCTGTATATAAGGTCCAAAAGTTACCTTGGTGCATTCAGCTTTCTGGCAGGTTACCAATGGTTCTCCGCAACAGGTCATACTCAGATAATAACATTTGTCATATAATGAGGCTGGTGATTAATGTTTACCACAATATCCATATTAATGAATTCAGTAGTTTCAAGTTATTGTCTTGCAAATGCTTATGTTTAGTTCGACCAGGGCTTTTCTGTGCCTGTGCAAGTTTCCTCCGGTGCTCGGCTTCCTCTCACAGTACAAAGACATGCAGGTTAGATTAACTGGTGACTCTGTAGGTGGCGTGGTGTGAATGTTTTGTGTCGGCTCTTGGGCGGAGTGGCAACCTGTCCCGGGGTGCACACGCCTCATGTAATCGCAGCTGGGATGGAGTCAGTCTGGGATTACATGAAGACGCAGGACAGCCTACCTAGCACAAGTGTTAATTCACGGCATGTTTCTAAAGCATCTCCTTAAGAAAACAGTCTGTTTAAATCTGACAAATGACGATGGTGCAGCTTCACTTTCTCCATGACTCCTGACTCCTGTTGTTTTTCTTGGTGCGTCATCTTTATGTTTATCATCATAGACAAGCTCAAAAGCGGTATTGTGGGATATAACCATAAACCCTAGGCACTTTATAAGTTAACTTTTTGAATGCTCTTTGGAAAAAAAATCCAGCTTTCATGAAAACATTCAGCTTCTGTCCACCTGCAGAGTTAATCTTGGTGTACACAGAGAGGTAGGGTGGAGTGAGAGGGGCAGGTTGGTGAGACAGCTCTATTTACATGTGATGCCATCCTTTCTTTTTGGTGTCATTATACATGGAGTGAGCGTCACAGCTTTGCATCACAGGAAAAAAACTCCAAAACATTATAAAATCACGCCTCACATCACACCGCGGTGGGAAGCTTTTTCAGCTCACTCTCTCACCATGCAGCAATTAATATTTAGTGCCCAATTTAAAGGCTGTAAGCGGCTTTGATTGGCTCCTCCTTATTGTTCTTAAAAGGATCAATGTCCGATGAAATGCTCTGATCATCTCTGATTATATTATCAAACTGTGAGTGTGTGTGTGTGTGAGTGTGTGTGTGTGTGTGTGTGGTGTGTGTGTGTGTGTGTGTGTGTGTAGTGAAGCAACAGTGTACTGTGTGGTCTACTGTCTTTTTGTGTAAGCATATGCGTACCTGTGTTTTGCATCTGAGAATACAGTGTATGAGTGTGAACATGGTGTGTGGAGCAGATGGGAGCCCAGTGGATTGTGGGATACCTGCTGCTGTAAACTTCGGGTGTATGTCTGAGCTGTCGCTGTTCGCACTCAACACACGCACTGATACAGAGTCTGAGTATCAAGATGGCAGGACACCTCCATGGTGAGATTATCTGTCACTTCAGGACCTTCACACCTTTTTATTTTTACCAGAATCTGTCAGAAAACTGCAGTGAGAAGAACAGACAGGCTTTCGCTCTTAGTCCCACTGATAAAAGACAACATAAGCAGCCCGCTCATTTAATGAAGTGAAACACCCTCTTGCTGGATCTGAGCACAAAAGGCATAATTATCAAGGCATTTTTGTGTTTATCTTCAAGAAATAATGTGGATTAGTAGTAGTTTCCTCGAGCCAAGTTAAATGTGACACGAGCTTTGATTGACTGCAATTCAGGGCAATTGCCACATTTATGCAACAGGCTAATCACCTGATTTGCAAAGATGAGAGCAAAAGAAAGATAGACCAAAAGAGATTAAAGGAGGGAAAGGGAATCATTGAGTCACAAACCCAAGACAAGAAATGAAGAACTAAAGCTATAAGTAAATTAAATCTGGTA
>BRZM01003569.1:7120554-7178843 GCA_033238685.1 Lates japonicus
AAATGTGATTACTGACTGGTTGCGTGTAACACCATGCTTGCATACCCTGATTTCTCTGAGTAACCCGGTTTCTTTTCTTCTCTGAGAGTGTGAGCACAGTCTGTATGAAACTGACTTGTGAGCATCAACACTACCCATCAGAACATTTCACATCGGAATAATGTTTGTAAGAAATTAGATGATATTTCACTGATCTCACTCAAGGAGTCTTGAGTCATTTGTTAACTTTATGTTGAGCTGGAAAGTTATTTCTTAGCTACAACTCAAGGTCCATTTGTTCTGGAGCGTTCCCCCTTATCACACCGCCCTCTTTAGCAGATGAAGCAGATGGAACTGTAGACGCTCAAACTCGTCCATTTGGGCATAAAAGATGAGCCTCAGACAGCTGACAGACAGCAGCCTTATATGGAGCACCAGGTCTGCCTGTATGGCCGTATGTTTAATAGCAACTACTTGACAGACACACAGTTCACACTGTGGTTGACCAGCTGTGACCAGAGGTGAGAACATACACTGTATTTTAACTTCTCTCTCACGCTCTCGTCACATGGCTATTTCTGTTTCTTTTCATGCAAACAACAAAATGCAAGATAATGAATGTCTTCCTGGAAAGAGAGTCTGAAAAGTTGCACCATCATCCCCATATTTAAAAAGTGTAGCATCTCCCTCCTCTGTATGACAGAATGTGTCCATTCGAATCAGGTATAAACACTTCCCAAATGGATTTCCAACCAGGTCGAAGAACACCTTACAAACTGCTTATGTTGGAGCAAAACGTAACCCTTAGATGCAACAAGTTTGTGGAGCATTATATGCTATACATGGGTTAAAATCTTTTTTTTGTATTGACTAGGAAGAAATAACCAAAAGTGTAAAAAAAATCTTTCAAAATCTTATGAACCACAGGATAAGGTCGGATCGTTTTCCAGTAGCACTGGAGACAATGGCTGTCTGAGAATTGGGTGTGTAGTCGGCAGGCCTGTCAGTCATTTTTGATTTTTGATGCTTGACAGCACCATGCAGTCAGGGAGGTGAGGGTTGCTGTTGCAGCTTCTAGGATAGCAGATCAATATCCATCAGCTCTCACTGAACCACCAGGTGATGACTCTGTGAACTTTGCTGGAGCACAAATTACAAAGAAACAGAGGCTCCGAGCTGCCAGGGCCCCGGCCAGAATGGACATGGATTTTTAGGGTTTATGTGTTTTCTCCGCAGCCTCACTCTCTTTTGACACTTTTTAATGGGGACAAGTCATCTTGGTTATGTGCTGTTTACACACACACACACACACACGCACACACACACACACACACACAAACAAGCAGACTCACACTTGGGATTTTCCCCACAGTTGTTTGTCAGCTAGACAAAGCTGCTGTCTCTCCACCTGTCGTCTTTCACTGCTGTTATCCATTACACTGCATCAGTGGATATTAAATGGATTTGCAAGGAGAACATGCAAAAAAAGCCAATTTAATGCTCTGGGAAGAAGACAAACAAACTACTTACTAAATGTCAGATGTGAAAAGTGTTTGTGCTATGCTTGCAATACCCACAGGGCAGATCAGGCAGATGCCACATGTCCCTGGACTAATACATGTTGATTCATTATTGATTCACTAAGTTATTTGTTGAACTACAACTAATTGAGGCAGCAAAATAATTTCAACATTTAGTTTGTTATGGCAGCACTGTTAAATTATGTATGTATACATAATGTATTCATGCATCAACAGAGATGTTTTGCAGACATACAGTATGGTAATTGTAACTGATTAGATGATATTTCATCATTTCTTTACATTAGTCTCATCTCTGATGTCTTATTTATGGATCTTTGAGTAATTTGTGTTGTTGTTTACTTAATTTTGTATGATAGAGTGCACAATGTACTTGGTGACGGTCATGTGAAACATATCTATAATGATGTACGGTATGCTGTGAAATGTGCAGTTCTTATGCATTTTGTAAGGTTGCTCCAGCAGCAGAGGAGCAGTTGAATTTGTTTTGTTTCTAATATTCAGTTTAGCCTCACTGATATAAATCAAGTTGGTAAAGTATTAGAAACACCTCTCAGTATAATGCAGTACAGTTAAGCAGCAGTGCAAACAAATTGTGGCCTCCAAAATGACCATAAGGTTGAATCAGCTCCACTCTAAAATATTATAACCTTCAGGAAGGTCGGATTTATGGCAGAACTGTTGTATTAAACTGCATTAGTTTTAACTAGGTGGACCTAATAAACCTGTCTGTATCAACTTGTTCCCAGTGTTTCATTTAAGCTATGTTATGTCTATACTCATAAATTTCAAGGCTGCAGCTTTACATAAAATGAAAATATCTCTGTCTTATGCGCTCAGGTTTTGGACTTATGTTCTTCCTCCACTTCTCTCGTGGTGCAGGGTCGTCGGGACTCTCTCCCTGTGGTCCATCAGGCAGTGCGGCGGCGTTTTTCTGGCCCGCTGCTGCTGCCTCCACTGTGGAGACGACATTCCTGCCAGGACCACCCACACGACACACGACGGGTGACTGCTGCAGCACACGGCCTGCCGCTGGACCGACTAGAGGTGTTGTACAGCAGGGCGTTGGCCAGCCACGATGAGCACCGGTCAGTGACACATATACACGTTTCTCTCTGTCTTTATTTCTTCCTGAGGGTGCTGTATAAGCTTCCTCTTTCTAGGAGGTCACTGGATCTTCAGTGGAAGGTGGTACACGGGGTCCTGGTTTGACTGGATTCTAATGTGTGGGATGGTTGTGTATTTTGAGCAGACAAAAGGAAAAAGTGTTCATTTCAAATTGACCACATGGTTCACAAGGTGTAAGAGGTCATGCAGCGAAGGTGCTGGAGGATCCTGTGTCCCAGTAAACAGACATTACAGTAAAGGTCTCTGTTCAAGAATCTTGTGAGAAGCTTATCTTTTCTTACAAAGCTTATTTGGATGTGAAATGTTTTATCTTTTTATTGGTGCTTTAGTGAAAAACGCTGCCCGCTGAAGTTCATGTGGCATATTTTTTCTGATAAGGACAGACTTTTTTTGTGGTTGGTGTTGTTATTCTGGTGTGTTTAGTTCTGTTTTTATTTGGAGCATCTTTTAAGATGTGTCACCAAGGCAAATTATGTGTATCCAGCTCAACACTGACTAATTTGACAGGATATTTGGTTGATCAATCAAGTGAAAATTCAAAAAACATTACTCTTTCTTTCTTTCTTTCTTTCACTATAAGGTCAGGGGGCAGAGTTACCTCAGCTCATTAGCTCTGAGTCTCTTTCTTGTATCTCAGTGTTCGGTCCAGGTGGACACAGAGGAAACAGCAGGGTTTCTGTCTGATTGGCTGAAACTTTTTGAGTGACAGTGAAGGCGTCAGTTCTGCAGACACACACAGACACACACATGAGGAAGGGGTGGAATGTTGTTCTGTGGTTTCAGCTGATAATGAAAACCTTCTCTTTAAAAACTGCCCTGGTAATTGCAGCAACAGGATGAGGCCTGTCACTGTAAGGTCATAGTCTACATCTACACTTCTGCATATTCTCTTCCTCTTTCAACATAAACTTTGACCATATTCATGCTTAAACATTTAGAAACATTGTGTGTGTGTGCTGTTCAGGCATTAATGATAGAGGGGGATGAACTCTATAACATAATGATATATATATTTTTCAGACTTTTTTTGGGGGGGGGGGTAAACTGCTTGTTAGCTAATGATATAGCCCCGATTTTCTCTTCAGGCTGGTAAACACAAGTGGGTTTGGTGATATCAATCAATATCAAGAGAAATCTGTCTCTGATTAATCAGACTTTAGTCTACAAAATGTCATTACCCTTCAAAGCATGACATAAATGTTAAATTGGTCTCCATTATCAGCCTCTACTGGGCACACAAGGTCAGTGTGACTTCTGGTAGGTGGGATCTATGCCCGCGTAGCCATGAATGCAGCATTCTTGAGTAACCTTCAACGTTATATGGTTCCACTATCTGAAATCATTGAGGTAGGCCAAAGGAACAAACTAGCCAACTGGCTTTGAAATCTGGACACGATCATCATCTGACTGTGCAGACTGTTGTTTGATGAGACTTAACTGCTTTATTGTTTGTTTTTATTATATTTATCCTGAACACATGAATTGATTACTGACCCTGGGCTCATGGGGCAGAGCCTCTGTATGAAGGAAAACCAAATTAAATGACCTCAAAAAGACTCAAAACAACTACAAAGAGACTGAAAACGACCTCGAAATACTCCCAACTCCAACTATGAAGATACTCAGAATGACTACAAAGTCAGAGACCTCAGTCTGGAGGTCTTGTCTTGTCTAATTGTCTGTTCCCAGGGGCCCATTATCTCTTAATCCATCAATGCTCGAACTCTCTACAAAGCTGTATCGATTCTGTGTGAATTATCCTGGAGAATAAAGTTTAAATTGAATTAAACTGTCAGAAAACTGAGAAACTAGAGCTGTTAGGTGATGCCTACAACTTCCTTGATTTGTCTGAGGAACTGTCCAAACTCAAAGATATTCAATTTATAATGAAATAAAAACAGAAATCCTCACATTGTAGAGGCTGGAAACTGTAAATATTTGACATTTTGGCTGGGTAAATTACATACAAGATTAGTCAAGCAATGGTGCAATGCCAGAGAAAACGACCTGTCATAGTGTTGGTTTTTGTTTGATGCTGGAGATGGAGAGCGAGGGATGAGACAGAGAGAGCAATTAAAGAAGAGATAAACAGAGCAGAGGGAAGAGGAGAGACAGAGAGAGAGAGAGAGAGAGAGAGAGAGAGAGAGAGAGAGGGGGAGGTGGTATTGACTGAGCGGCTGAGAGTCGTTTCAGCACTCCGGCTCGTGGATAGCAGTGCACCACCATGCCGCTCTCTGTCCGCTAACGTTGTGTGAAGCGCAGGGTTTCCTCTTCAAACTCACACGCGTCCCCCTCCTTTTTTGCTTTCCTTCCTTCACCGTTTCGATTCAAAAACAAGTTAAAAACAACTAAAGTTCAGAAAGAATTAAAAAAAAAAAAAGATGGAGTGCGCTACGCTGAGCAGAGAAGGAGCAGGGCTCGCCAAGCCGCCCAAACATCTGTGGCGGCAGCCCAGAACTCACATACGGATCAAACAGCGCTTCAACTCGGACACCGAGCGCTACTTGTGCCGAAACCGTACCCTGGAGAAGCTGCGACCCGGGCTGAAGAAACCCCGCATGTCCTGGCCCTCCTCGCTGAGACGGTAACCACTTTCTCCTCTTAAGTATCGAAACTCAACGCAGAATAAATCGGCTTCATTGTTTACTCAAAGTCAGATTTGTAAAGCTCAAAGGAAAACTTTAAAACTTATGCTCTGGTATAATAATTGATGAATCAGTCGATGTAGCTCACCGTAACAGTTTCTATAATATCATTTTCTATCAATAGCTACACGATGAATGGAGATTAAGTTAAATTAAGTCTGCATAATTACAAGCCATAAACTACAGTAGCATAATAAACATCAGGAGCTCTTTCTTTTTTACTTTAGGCTATGATTAATAGTCTACTGCACCAATGTCTACACATAAATCTGTGAAATTAACCATCAGTACTGTGCAGTCTCCATGTTGACCCTGTTTAGTTGGCACTGATGTCCAGAAGTGGAGCAATGATTAATGACTGCACAGATGATTTTATTTTCATAGGTACAAGATGTAGCCTGGGGCATCAGTCCGTGCTGACTGTGATAGTGAAACTTCCTCCTTCCTCTGTGCTGCTTGCCACCAAAACCTCAAAACATTTTTGATATAGATAGATAGTGAATTTCAGGGGGTTAGTGAAGCATTGACTGATAATATGATACTTCAGTATTAGATAATTAGACACTAGGCCCTTCCCTCATGAAGGTTATAATGTTCAGATTTTATTCAGATGGTTTCAGAGAGGTGTTGATTCAACTGTATTATCATAATGAAGGATGTTTGTGGTGCTGTTGCAGTATACAGTGTATACTAATAGTGTGTAATCAATCGGGTGGACAAAATGATAAGAATATCTGTCTGTATGTAATGTAATACAGCTCAACAGCTCCACAAACTGCAGCCTGCAGAATGATCAGTTGAATCAGCACCTTTCCAAAACACCAGCAGCACAAACTGAACATTGTAACTGGCATGAAGAGAAGATTTATTGAAAGACTGTTGTGTTTGACTGCATTATTTTTAACTAGGTGTACTGAATAGACTGCCAATGCTCCCCTAATTGTCATTATATTTAGACACTGAGTCACTAAATCGTCAGTCTTGTTTTTAAGAATGTTCCATCAGCACCTGCCAGAAAATATTACAGCTGTCCAGAGTTTACAGTCCTGTTTTCAGACCATAAAAATCAAGTTTTACTGGAGCACAATAGGTAGAGTAAAAGTCATTTCAGAAAGCGCTCAGCAGCTGGTGAGGAATCTGTTTTCCAGTGCATGCATTTAATAGGTGTGAATTACTGTTTCACAGTAGAACCTCATGTTCACAGTAGCTGCCGAGTCAGATCCAACATGTTAATATAATCACGTTGACTGTATGTTCTTTATCTATGTGTTCTGGTGTCTCATTGAAGTTACTGCATGTCCCAGTTATGTTGTTGAATGTCATAATGAAATCAAACACATGATTTTTTACAGCTGAGATACTGCATCCTCTTGTAAATGGTACCTATGTTGTTTTTGACGAATGCTTGTCTGCACAGATGAGTTTCCTTGATGGACCTGAAAAAGCGTGTGGTTGATGTCCAACAGCTACTGATTTCCAGTGACTTCTTGAAGCCTGTCATCCAAGTCAGTTTGCCCACACTCCAATTAGCGCTCAGTGGACGTTGGTGGCTGTCAAGGGAAAAATTGAGCATAAATTACACCCAATAACCCGTATCCTTGGGAACGTTTCGTCACTCGACGTGTTTTGTCAACATGGCAGAGGGCTTTATGAGAGATCTGGTTCGCATGACTTTTAATTTTCATGCTATTTTTTCATTGCCGTGCGCAATTACAGAATAATCCATTCTCTTAATTGTGAAAATTAATCAGACTCCCAACATGTAACAAAATAAAGTGGGCTGTAATTTTAATCGTGGTTCTGCGCTGCAAGGTGTTTTTGATTTAAAAGCCCATGAAATAACACTGTGTGACTGAGTGGGTGTCTCCTGCAGAGACTGCCTACCTGGGCCTTATCCTGAGCTCCTTGCACTCTGAGAGGATGATGGAGGAGATGAGAGTGATGGTTTGGCTAACAGTGAACTGCTCTGCAAACCTCATCCATCAAGCTGATGACAGGCTCTGTTTCAGTGTGTCACCCCCTGACTCGTTCATACGCAGACACTGGCAGGTTGGAGACTGATGCCTTGTGTTTGTGCCTCACCTCTTTCTTGTGTTATTTGAGCATTTTTTTGTTTGTCGAAACAGCCTTGCTTTGAGACTCACGATGTCTTTAATATTGGAAGGGGGAAAACAGAGAAAGCTATAAAATTAAATTGCCAACAGTTACAAGTCTTGGTGAAAAATTAATTTTATCAATATGGGTTATGTGGAAACTCATTTTGTAGAACGTTATTATCCAAGTGTCTGTGCCAGAATTTAGTGCTGTGGTAGTTTAAATTCAGATTCAGTCTTTGCACCTTAACAAAATCCTCATCTTCATGTTTATGTCTCCTACAGTAAAATATGTATACAAAACTCAGACCAATTGTCATGTTTCCCTCAGAAGAAGAAAATCTTGGATATAACAAAAAAATGTATTCATTTTCTCTGTGATTGGCCTGCAACAGACAGACGAGCCACGAAAACCACTGTCCATTTCAGCTCGGCTCCCCAGGCGGCCTTCGCTGTCAACAAAGCGGCCTTGACAAATCTCACCTCAGAGTCTTTTCACACACACAAGCTGAAGTGCTTTTGTCCCTGACAGTGTAGTGAGAGATAATCACCCCCAAAAGAATGGTTTTCACCTCTAAGTATTATTTTACACCACCCAGATTGTTAAGGATGACCCTTTTCACGCTTTGGCCTTGCCTTTAAATGGACTTTGCAGTGTGCAAGCATGCAATATTTATGTGTATATTGATGTGCAGTAGATTGATCTGGATTATGTTGACAATGAATTATCTCACCTGTCTGTTTTGATATTTTCTATCAGACTTATGTTCTGAACCTGCTTCTGATAAATAGTGGAGGTTTCCATTTAGATAAACTGCAGAGTGAGTTTTAATAGGTCAGTGTTATTGTGTTTACTGTCACTTTCTACCAGGTTTGGCAGTCTTCAGTGTATGTTGGTCTTGTTTACATTTTATACAGTGATTAGTATCTGATCATCCTGAGTATTTTTATTAATGACGTTCTCGGGTTTGCTAGATTCGTCTTCAACAAGAGCGAGCGACTCTAAATATAAACCTACAAAACAATGTGTGTCTCAGGGGGTCTGATGCATTTCCATCTCATGCGGCTACATTGTTAACAATTAGAATCAGATTAGATTCAAGTTTCGTTTTTGTCACATAATGCTTTTGGCTCTTCTGCACACACACACAGTATATTGTCTCCCCACAGAAGTGTCAGGAGTGGCTGCTGATATAGTGACATCTATCCCCCCCCCCTTTCCACATCTCTACCTCAACAGCTGAACAATTGTCATCAGCCCCTTGCTATGAATCATCATCAGTGAAGACTTGTACTGCTATTCTGTTCATTTCTGTGAGGGAGTGCATCTCAGTATATAGTTCAGTTTTCTCTGGTTGTCCTCGAGTCATGCACAAGCTTTAAATTTACGCATGTGGGTCGCTTCAGGGCTGAGGTTAATGCTTGAGCTTAAAAGATGAGATCTGAACAGAATGTTTAAATGGAGCATGAAGCCTAAACCCACTTTATTCATCATGATGAAGTAAAGATGAGCAGGTAGAGACAGAATGAAAACCTGTTTAGACTGAAATTAAAGATTTAAAATAAGGGGATGCAGATTTCCCTGTGGGTTGCAGATGATAAAACTTGAAGAAAAAAAGCAGCATAAAATAAGATTTGAAATTCTAATCAGACTGTTGTCAGTGCAGCCACATCGATTTGAAATGTAACAGACCTCACGTTTCATGAATAAAATGTATGAAAGCCATAATAAGAGAGAAGAATTTCCATGTACTGACTGGGAAAATGAGAATCTGGCAGTGAGATGATACATTATGTGTGTGTGGAGGTGTGTGTGTGTGAAAACAAATTATAAATAGAAAAACAAATACAAAAGGATGATCTGAGTTCACTGACATCATCCTCTGTAGAGTTACCTCAGCTGTCCAGCCAAGACTTTCCCTCACTCTCAGTTTCAGTTCGCTTCGTTGACTTAATCTCGTCAGCTCCTTTCCGACTCTCTCAAGAGTCCTGCCACTGAGAAGGGCGTCCGTGCCGACTGCCTGACACTGACTGATGACGGTGGAAATGCATACAGGTCGAGCTGTAGGTAGGAGTAAGAGCAATGAGTCAGTCAGCTTCATAACCACCAACGACAACACCGCTGGCACTGATTATTATTCTCTGAATAGCTCTTTCCTTTTTCGTCCCAGAATGCCTCTGATTGTGTTTCATTCCAGATGACTCAGATCAATGTTAAATATAAATCATCCTCAGCACAGGTGGGTTGAAAATTTACGTAAGACCTGACATAAAACATAAATGGGTATGAAGCCACCACTGTTTTATATCAGTGCATCTTTAGTTTCAAAATAGAATTACAATTTAAAAGTATATTTGTGAAGTGAAACAGCAGACTACTGTATTTTTAATTCAATTTTTGAGCAATAGTAGAACAGATAATATCATGTATCATGACATTAGTGGTCAAGACAATAAAACTATAACATTTTCATCCCTATGCCCCAGTTTTTAATTTGCTCACTGCAGCTCGTCTACAGTTCCAGCTTCAATATTTTGAGAAGTTACTTTTAGTGGTGGCCATTCTCCTGAACATGATATATCTCAGGAACGCCTTGAGGGAATTTTATCAGATTTGGCACAAATGTTCACTTTGACTCAAGGGTGAACTAATGAGAATTTGGTGGTCAAAGGTTAAGGTTACTGTGACTTCACAAAACATTTTTTTGGCCAGTGGCAATAAACTGAAAATTCTTGGGCTTGAGGCTCTTGCTATGGGCTATGGGAAATTATAATGGATATTTTTCACTGTTTTCTTACATTTTACATTTCACAAAATGATTAATATCGTCAATAAGATGAAACAATTAGCTGATGGATTAGTTGATCAACAGAAAAATTATCTGCAACGTTTTTGATAATCGATTAATTAATCACTTGAGTCATTCAAAAATAGTGAAACAATGCCAAATATTACCTAATAACCTCTCTAGCTCCTTACTTGTCTTCATGATACATCATTGTGAACTACATACTTTTGGGTATTTGGACTTTTGGTTGAACAAAAAACAACAAAAAGACATTTGAAGACATCATGTTCGGCTTTGTGAAGTTGTGATGGGCATTTGTTGACAGTTTTTAAAACTTTTTTAGTGATTCATCGTAAAGATAATCAGGAAATTTATCAATAATTAAAATAATTGTAAGCTGAAGTCCTGCATTTAATATTGCAGTGCTTGTGTCTTGTATGTGTTTTGACGCTGTGTTTTGAAAGAGCTGGAACTGCAGTGTCGTATGTCACTGCAGGGTTAAACTCCCCTCTGTGTATTATGGCCTACACGTCACAAATCTCTTCACTCTTGACAATAATGTCAGAGTTCATACTCAAGTTTCTTCTCTTAGCAGAATGTAAATTATCCTTATGCTGATTTCCACTTCAATTTATCTGCATCCATTTCTGCATGTTAATATTGTGAAACCTGGGGCACGCTGACAGGCTCATAAATGTCACAGAACACGGGGCAGATGTACGCTGCAACGTGAATAGTCTTTCAGGTGTGAGGATGTGCTGAGGGCTGCTCTCCAGGCTGAATTACAATGAATCAACTATTAGAGGCTCACTATCTTGCTCAAGCACACCTCAACGTATGTTGATGGAGTCATGTCAGCGTTTAAAGGGAATGAACCTGTGCACTTACGTTCTCATGCTGTTAGGTCTGTAGTCTTCCAGGAGGCCATAAGTACCAATAAAGGAGACTGTGATCTGGACCAGTAGTCAACTCAAAACAGGAACAGCCTGCTTCAAAAGCACTTCTTACATTTTCTGGTGAAAAATTACACCTGTTGCTATGGCGGTGATCTGTTTTTCAGCGATAATGGCATAAAGGGTTTCCCACAAGGTTATCGAGACAGAAAAACTGAATGTTATCTAACCGTATCTCATGTTAACAAAAGACACAAAGCGTGTCTGGATTAGCATTTTGCTGAATGAGGATTTGTGAAAGCCGGTGTAGCAGTCTTTAATACATATGGCTGCATGGAGCTGACCTGTGGGTGTCAGTTGTTGTGCGGATGTTGCTTTTAATTTAAAATTTTGTTACTTAACGGATGCCATTTAATGCCACTGTGATCTCTGCGGGGGAGACGATTGTCCAGGCTGTTGTCCAGGCTGTTGACGGTTTCTGTCAGTTTAGTTTTCCCATGACAAAACCCATTGTGTGTGGGTTATTTTCCTTTTATTCTCTTCAAGGAATGAGAACAGTTGTATAAAAAGAAACCAAAACATACCATGGGAATATTGTAGTTTGTTGAATAGCTTTTGTGTAGTTTTGATGATGTTGAATTGTGATTCAAGTGGAAAGTAGATGATTCATACCTCAAAATGAAAATATTCTAACACCAAGCTATCATAGACACTAGTTGTTGTAGCTTTTTAAAAAATCCTTTATTATTTCTGGTTTCACTTAAACAAACCCTCAGGAGATTATTATTCTCTGTCGCTAATCAAATCCCTGGTTAAGAAATCAGTGCAGTGAGATTTATAGAGCTAAAAATATAAAAGTTGCATTGGAGCTATGAGTGTGCGGCTTCCCCGTCCTTAGTTTCATGTCTGCCTTGCTAGATCAGATTTATATTTTTCTACAGCACAGCTAGTGTAATGACACTTATCGCACCTTATCCTCCCCCCGATTAATGTTTTTATAGTCAATAATGTTTTCACAGAGAGTCAAAGCAGTCAGGTGCTCCCTTTGAGGAGACTGAAAAAGAGTGTTCATTGTACAAGGAGAAGACATTGATTTATTATCATTGCAGTTTATTGAAGAGCTGACAGAGGAAACACGAAGCAGCCGGTACCTCTCCTCCCACACTGTCAGCTGGAGACAATCGGAGCGGTCCAGGGAGACACTGCTCAGTCTCTGAGTTTGTTTTTCAGCGGGGCTGTTAGCCAGTAACAATTAGTCAGGACACTGGAGACTGCTTTCAGACAAATGACAGGTCGAAGACAGGCTTAAAAATAAAAAATAAAAACTGAACACTTCACTTCTTTTTGGAAAGAGCTCACACTGGAGTCGCTTCAGTAATACTCAGTAATGAGTTTAAATGTTGTGTCAGATCAGAATGAATGGGTTTCTGAAGGCTGTCACCATATTTAATGCGAATATTCAGTGTTTTTAAAGTTGATTATTGATTAAAAATATCAGTTATTTTCCTGTATGGTGAGGTTTTACATATTCACATTAGATTTTTGCTGTCTTTGTCAAAGTACAGTATACAATACACACATGTACACTTCTGTCAGTCATGTGGGGAGAATGAAAACCAACAGTACTCTGAATCATCAGGCCTGCATCAGAGGAATAATACTGAAAAATGATTTCTCATCTTCGGGTAGCGATGGCACGACAAATATGACTTCCTTAAAAGGCTTCTTTTAAGGAAGTCTTTTAAGGAAATGCATTAAAATGTCTTAAATGGTCAAGATGTACCTCTTGCTGTATTTGGTCATGAAAATGTAACAGGCCATTAAGTTCCTTCAAACAGACTCACGATGCGTGATACATGTCATGTATCCCCAGGAGAACAGAGCACAGCAGAGACTTGGCTCCCCTCGATTTGTTGTTGCTGACGACAGAGCAACACAATCAAAATGTAAATCAGATGAGGCTTAATTATTTTCCTAAAATAACAACCACGAACCTCAACTCACTGAAAAGCACTGTTTTTGCTTTTACTTGCTGATAGTCATCTGATATGACTGATGAAATTAAGTTTGTTCTTTCTTTAATCACTGCGTTCATGTTCTTCCAGCTTTGTTGTTGACTGTTATTTTAGGCATAAAGTTCCCAAGAAGCCTGAATTCAGCTCCACTAATCAGAGGTCATGTTTTCACAAGAGCAGTGTTTCCCTCATAGGCATTCTGAATTATTGGCGTGTTTCCCACGGTCACATGGTTCACGCCAAAACCTAAACAACCTAAGCAACCTGCACTCTCTGCTCTGCACACCCTGACTGAAGTTAGAAACAAAGGGGACCTTACTGCACACCTACAGACAAATACAGGCACAGTGTCAGCAACCTTTAGCAGTCCAGCACTGGCTGTTTGAGAGTGCATGTACAGCAGCAGCCAGTTCACTCAAGAGAAGCAGGATACGGCGACAAGTTAGTCTTACCTAGCTCTCCTAACAAAAAGTCTTTTACTTTTGTTGCTAACTTGTTTGGCAAAGGCAGTAGGAATGTAAGTATCAGAACTGAGTTAAACAAAATGAGCCTTTCCAAATGTCCATTCTAGGCAAAGTGAGTGTTTCAATCCAGCCTAAAAGCTACCATTTAATCCTGTTAGGCTACACATTTAACGCTGGTGCTCAGCCTGTTCAATACACTGCATCTGACGTCTAATTAAACAGTAGTATGACTACCTAACCTTGTGCAAACATTGCACCTCCGTGAAGTTGGCACCCCATGTGATCTGTCTCATGTCTATGTTTTAAGTATGCAGCTGGAGTCAGGAGGCAAATAGCCTAGCTTAGCATAAAGACAAGAAGCAGGGGGACACAACTAACCTGGCACTATTCAATGTTCAAAAATCTGCTTACCAGCACCTTTAAAGCTGAATAATTGTCATAATATATCGTGATTACATAATCTTAACCTTTGCAGAAACACTGATGTGAAAACAAGAAGTTCAGGTTTTTACATGACTTGCACAGTAACGTGCAGCCAGCAGAGACGCTCTGCTCAGATGTGCTGTGCAGACAGATCAACTGCTGTCAAGTTTTATCAATCTTCGCATGTAACGTTTTGAAAGAAAGCAAATAAGCATATTTCCTAAAATGTAGAACTAGTTTCTTCATTCACATTCATGCATAGTTTTAATGTGAATCCTGAGAGAGCAATAAAAACAAGTGCTTTAATTTGGGAGATCAGGCATTTTTATTTGGACTTTTCAGCTCTCTGACTATAATTTCATAACAAATGTAATTTGACAAATGATGAATGTGCAGCCATTTTTCTCTCTGTAATGTATTACAGTGTATGTTGTGCACTGATACTTCTACTATTCGATTTTATATAGAAGAACTTTCAGCCTGACAGATGTTATAAAACTGTTTGTTTGAAACCAGACATTTGCTGTGATATAAAGGCACATCCATTTAAATAATGTTTGCTGCCATCTTGCTCTCTGTGCGTTTGCCGATGGCTGGTATTAAGACTCATGTAGAATTGACTTTGTTTACTCATTTCCCAGGCAGACCAGTCGCCCGTGGCAGAAACAGGTCAGGCGTTTCTTGGAAACTGCTGTTGCTGCCTGCTTGATAAACTTGTTTGTTGATTTTACTCAGGATGTGATGCTTAATGGTGCTCTGATGCCCTGTTATGTTTTCATAGAATAAATTTGTCACTGCCTTCCTCGCTGGAAAAGAACAACAAATGACACTCTCAAACCTTGGCACAAGGGTAGCTTTAATATAAATCATCAGAAAGTCGAAAATTGCATTATTATTATTAGTAAACGTGTAAAAAAAATAAGACTCGTACAATATTCATCCACAGACGCAGCGTGCTGACTTCCTCTCTAACCTTTCAGTAATTACTTTTGAAGCATAGAGAAGAACTTTATTTAATTTTATATGGGAAATAATGAAAAAAAAACAAACAGTAAGGGAACCAGTTGTGCATATTCTGTTATACCATATTTCAAAGGATTAGACAACAATAAACCCCTTATTTTTTCATTGCCTGCTTTCAACTAATACAAAATAACAGTGGCTTAAGCAGAAAAATTGTTTCAAACTCAAATGTACTTTCTTTTTTTGTTGCTCACAACCAAAATTGGTCTCATTTTAAATTTCAGAGTAATTTTTCCCCTTTGATAGGACATTTTACGTAATGCCTGGGTAATAGCTCGATAATGGCCTGACCTGACAAGAATGGGCTCTTAGGAATGAAAATGCGTGTTGAGCATGACATTTGCTCATTTTATTCTATATCATGCTTCATAGTGGAGGAGAACTCCTGCAGCATCTCTACAGAAGCAGTGTGAGATCAACTTTTGTTGTTGTTTTGTTAGCAGGGCAGCCTTTCCAATGCATAACCTGTCAACCTCACTTAAAGGTGCTATACATAAATTTTTGCTATTGCCACATAGCCAGCATTAGCATTAACAGCTCTTTACGTCAAGAACTTCAGCCATCATTGTGTTTACAAGACAGAAGTTAGAATACGCCGTCTGAGCAGCGCTACTTCTTCATCCTTTCATGTTGGACTGAGAGCAGACTGGATACAGTGACTCACCATTGCAAAGTGGTATTACACGGCAGGATGGGCCGCATGCTAACTTCAGTAGAAGAAAAGCAGCGAGAGAAATATAAGCAAAACAAGAGTTCACATTGGTGTTGCTTTTCCCTGCTGGAGCTTGTGAAGAGTAAAGAAAAGAAGTTTCTTCTAGACTGGTAAGTAAACAGCTGTTAATGCAAATTTTGGCTATGTAGCAACAGGAAAAACTTCCATATAGCACCTTTAAACTGCATGGTGCAACTTTCAAAATTTACATGTAAACAAAATAGCAGCCTACAGGCCCACAGTGGAGGCTTCCCAACCTGCCTGTAATTAATTCTGAATGCCATAACTACAGGAAATGAAAAATATTAATGAATCAACAGAAGCTATCTGTGATGTGAGGAAGAATCTCTTTTATTAACAGTGGCATCCCACTCTCGAGAGGGAATGCAAACTGTATCCAAATGGCACAAGCAGGCGGTTCAGTCAGAACTGTCACATCACAGCAAGAAGGTCACTGTGGAGTTTGCATGCTCTCCCTGGCCATTTCATACTGTGATACGCCATTTTGAATACAATTCCTGTCAAGGGCAAAGACAGGAATATTCACAGCCAGCACACAGTATGAGTTGGTCCCTGGATGTTACACTGTGCCATTCACTGTGTCTAAAGCATTAGTCTAAGGATTATAGGTTATTAAAAAGTATAATTTGACCGATTAAACCTAGCCTGCAGTTGAGAATTAGTGAGTCACTAGGCAACTTTTGGTAAGAAATCAAAATTTCTTTCTGTTTGTTTGAGTGATCCAGGGACGCTTGAGGAGGGGGAAGCCTCTAATCTCAGCTGAGCTCATTGTTATTATTTGAAAAGATCTAAAGGCTGTTTTTTCCCTCCCCCTTTTTTTTCCTGCAGTAGTGTGGGGTTGTGGGGTGACGTGCCATGTATTTCTGAGTAGCAGGCAATCATAACAGCAAATAGGGTTTCTGATCCATCTGGCAGCAACACAGCAAAGGCTTGGTGATTGAACAATACAGGAGATGAGTAAAGCACTACTTGTCCATGTGAATACAGTGCCCACTGATTCAGTCGATGTACAACAGATCAGAGAAAACAATGCGGGCTGCTCATGATAAACCTTGATGAATTACAAAACAATACTCAGTGAAAAGAATAGAGATTTGTATCCTTGCCCTTGCAGTGACCTCGCTCTTGTTAGAGGCTGGAGCAGTCCTATGTCATTTGTTTTAGTGCTGCTTCAAGTGGAAGTAGAGAGGGAAAATTATACTGTTGTTATTATTTTTATCTTGTCAAACTATAGAGAGCTCAAAACTCATCGCCACCAATGACATTTTGGGATAAACTAGACCACATTATAAAGCAAGGATCGTCTTAAGATTCTCATCTTATCCCTGACACTTACAGGGTCTCATCGAACTGCATACAAATAACACAACTTTACACTTTCAAATTGCGTGCAATGCATACACCAGTCCTTTCCACGTTGTTTGGGTTGAAATGGTTAGGTTTAGGCACAAAAACCACTTGGTTAGGGTTGGTTTGAACCCAATGACCCAAAGATCCAAAGACACTAGACTAGACTGAAAACGAGAAGGAACACTGGCAGCACCTGAGACGTATAATTTGGACCCCGCTAGATGTAGGTCTTGGACCGGGTCTTGGTTACTGGGCTCAGATTACATTTTCATAAAATATTATGGCAAAAAAAATCCCACAAATCACCACTGTTGTATTTCTTTAAACTGAGATGAGAAATATATTTTACTCCTGGTTTCTCAAGACAAAGGTAGCAGCTAAGGGTGACTATAAAATGCAGCTGTTTTGGAGATACTTTCCACTTCACCTGCTGATAGCTTGTTGGCAACGGCATGGTCACCTTCAGCCCTCCTGCTGCCCCTCTCTTTGCCACCTCACACAGAAACAATACATCTGTAATATCTGTAATTGCTTTAGTTTGACCGGTAATATGAGAAGCAAGGACAACAGATCCATTCCAGGAGCAAACAGGAGGCGGTGAACATAATGACTCTGATTCATCACATCGATGCACATCTGTTGGTGTGTCGAGTCAAGGGGAATCTAGATGCTGATTACTCAGACACGAGCAGAGAGTGGGATTTATCTTCCTGTTTAAGCAGGAAGGCCTGGCCATCTTGTTACAGGCACCAGTGCAGCAGCAGCAGCAGTCATCTCCCTGTCCCAGTTATAAACCTGATGGTGCTGCAGTGTTAATCATCATCATATCATTGCCAAATTAACTGATGGAGATAATAAGTAACCTCCATCTCTTGTCTTCTGGTCTTGGTTCTGTTGTTGTCTTGTGAAAATGTGATGAAGGGACCAAAACATACAAACCAAAATGCACGGTGCTTCCTCATCTTACTTGAGGTTTATGTGTGTCGAAACAATATGAGGCTGCCCTGAGCTACTCATAGAATGACACTTAAAGACTCAAAGCATTTATTAATTGATTTTAAAATAACTAAGGGCCATGTCACCCTGTTCAACCACAATCTGCGTTGTATTCACAAATTCATTTCACAGCAAGTCTGTGATGTTTGCTTTGCACTAATAGTAATCAAACGGCCTTTGCCTCAAGAGGTTGTTATAATTTGATTAAAGTAAGAATTTGTGTTTTCATTTATTCCTAACAGAATTACAGCTGCATTAAGACGAGATTTGTATGTTTAAGATACACCCACCTAAACAGCCTAAATCACAAACTGCAGAGAGAAAGCTGGGCCGTGCCCCCTGGTTGAGATGCTGTTGATCAGATCTAATTAGATTCTGGTTATATGACATCTGGAAACCTGAGAACTGGGAAATCTTCTATACACAAAACTGTTAACTCGGCTTTGGAGTTCAAAAAACATATATGATACAATGACAAAACAATGGTACTTCGCAGCAATAAAAGACTGCAACCTGTTCCCTAATCAGCTCATCAGAGGAAGATGGAGTCACCAAAGATGGCGGCACTTTTTACCCTCCATCTCCACCATTGTTTACTAGAAAGAAGAAATGTTGGCCTTTGGAGACATAATATTACAGTTAGAGCTCAACACCACGGACATACATAGTTGTTTGAGAAGCTTATATTACAATCACTCAGCGTTTTTATGCAAGAGATGACCACATGATCGTCTTCAGGTCTAGGAGGGGATCAGTATATGTTTCCTGTAGTCTTGTCTGATGATTAGTGGCTAACTTCAACATATCTGTTTCCCCTACCAGCTGCGAGCTCTGCCACCATAGATTTCCTCCCCCCTCTGTAACGACAACAGTCATTCATCAATCAACATTTTGTAAATAATGATTCCAGGTTCTAAATTTTTGATGACCTTGCAGACGTCATCTTTCCTGCTCCTCTCAAAGGCTCGGAAACAAACAGCAACATTTAAAGATGGCTGAGGAAGCTGACGCCGTGTATGGCTCCAGTTTCTAAGTCATTAGCTATTGGTGGTTTTTGTCTCTAAGCCTCTTGAGGGAAGTTTGTCGCTTCTCTTTTCTCTTATTTACACTGTGCACAGACACACGCACACACACACTTGACTGTTATCTCTGGCAGACCAACACTCTCAGATATTACGTGGAGTCACAAAGAAGGAAGGCACAAATCTTGACTCCTGAAGCCTCCTTTTCAGTGAACTCCTGACACTTGTTCAAATCACAAAGCCTGAAAAACACTGGACGTGTTCCATTTGGCTGGCATGCAGCATGTTAAGTAGTTGCTAAGTCTTGGAAAACTGCTTAACTGGAGTGCCAACAGCTGCCATGTTGAATCCATGGCTGAATATCTATCACATGATGAGTAAACAGTGGCAGGTGGTGTGGCAGAAGCTGTAGTTATGCTCCTTGTTGAGGATGAGTTTTACCGAGGAGAGCTCGGAAACGTTAAATATCAGGTAGGGCGTCAGCTGCGGAAACCTCAGAATCATGGGTTTGTTACTGACTGGCGGCCTTATCGTTAGTAAGTAGAATTATTCATCAGATTATTATTATCATCATTATCTCCTGTTTTAAACCTGTGATGTGTTTGATTTACCAACCCTGTCTCCTAGAAATTATGTTCATATATTATTAAACTGTTTTCCTACTTATGAGTTGGTGGCACCATGATCACTGGCTGGAATCTGTTCAGAGGCAACTTTTATTTTGAATGAATGAACTTTTGTTAAGGTTAGAGAAGGATCCTGTCAGTCAGTGTGAACTTTCCTAACGTTAACCAGGAGCTGCAAGGGTCTGAACATAACATAAAAGTTTAATAAGGTTGTAGTCACCACAGGTAGATATAATGCTGCGCGATTTTGGCAGAAAACACACGAAATACTGAGTGTTGGGTTGAGTGTGCCACCGCTGTATGCCATGGTTTGTCTGTTACCATAACAATGTTAGCCACATGGATTTGCATGGATTCGCATAATATAAATGGTCCCAGCACACCGGCATCTGGACTTCATTGGGAAAAGTCAGATTAAACCATGTTTCCTAATTTTTTTTTGTGCAACTTGTACTTGAATAATATGAATACCTGTGTATAAACCTGGAATACTTGTTTGTTATTCTTGATCAAGTTTCAGAATCTGTTTATCTGATCCAAATCTTTTTGAATCTTTTTAAATAGTTTGTTTGGTTGGGCAATTAAAACCTCTGTTATTTGAAAAATGTGTAGTGAAAGATATAACTTCATATTTAAGAATTGAACCTCTTCTAATCACATTTATAACATTATGGGTAATTTAATTGTGATTTAGAGACCAATTACCAGTTTGTATTACCAGTAAGAATGATACTGACACTAATAGAAACTGTGGTAATTAACTATCAAACTAAAACCTGGACATTGTGCTGTGTTGAAGGGGTGCAGGGCTTTCACTACAAATTTTATCATTGTTCCATGACTCAACCCTGTTCTGACTCATTTTTTTCCATCTGCTGCAACTGAAAACAGCAACGACAACTGTGCTGCAGATGCAGAAACTGGTCAATTAAATAAATCACTGATGATTTGCATGTACAATGCACTTTACTTCACATTTAGGTGCTTGTTTACTCACAGCATATGTCACTGATGGTTGTAAAAAAATAACTTAAACATGTTGGATGGTAGATATTTAAACAAAGGACTGATCATTGCCCCTTTCTCATGGATGATATTTGCATTTTGCCGTTGTTGTGTTGACTTTGGAACATTTAAGTTGCTCCGTCATGTTTCCTGTTGCTGAGTTATCGCGTGTTTATACATGGTCAGAATTTTTATTTCTTTGCAGATGCTCCTGGTGTCAGAGAGCGAGGCAACAGAGGCTAATTAAAGAGAGAAAATTAATGATAGATTTCATAAGGGATTTGTTGCCTGCAGAGCTTAATGGTCCAGGTAGTTTGCCAAGTTGGAACTGGATCCAAAGTGGAACAGGCCATCAGAACTGATCCCTGTTGGGCCTTGTTTGAAGTATCATGAATTCAGGCCACACTTTGAGTTAATCTTTGGAAAGGTTGTGAGTGTTACACAATGTGTGTCTCTGTTCTCTGTCATTGCTGTTCATATATCATACATGACATTTAGTTGTTTTTTTATTCAGGTCAGCAGGTGCCATCTTGTGTGATGAATTTAATTCAGGGGGAAAACAAACTGTGTCTGTTTCAGTTCAACCCTCACAGCTGAATCATAATTCAGCAGAAATGTTATTCAAAGTTTTAGCATTCAAGGCAGACATTGTGGCTCTGACTACCTTGTTAAATAACAGGACCTCATTTCATTACCTTCTGAGATGCAGCACCTCTTAACATTTACCTGACATTACCTGCTCTGTATAAATGCATGAGTGCAAAAGGGTTCAAGGGTTTGAGATGGTAATAGGAGAAATGAGACAGCAACAGAAGAATAATGTTTTATAATAATGAGTTTCAGTTGTTTGCTTCTTGTTAACATACAAAATAGCAGTTTTGTTGGATTAGAAAACCAACTGGGTCAGTGCTCCTTTACATTAATGAATAAATGCACAGCTGGTACCTATAATGTGCTCTAGACATGGATTTTCTCATTATAGTATGTTTTGTGAACTGGATGAATTAAACATACCCTCATCATCAGCACGTTTAGGCTATTAAAACAACTTTTGTGAACTAACTAGGTTTAAGGATACATTTATATTTAGTCATTTTTTCCCTCTTAGAAGCAAACTTGGTAACACTTTATTTTTTGGGTCCTGTATTTTCAATCTAATTTCCTGGTATCTCTCCTCATAATTTCCTAAAAACCAGGTGGTATGTAGCTGTAAATCACCAGGATATTTCCAAGAAAGGCCTGTGGAATTTGATACTAATTATAATGGAAATGGAGAGAATGTTGGTTGTTAACTATCCTGCTCAATATTTCTATAAATCTAGCTTTTAAGAAAAAATTGTAAATTATGTTTTAGGTAAATGGAAGGAGTTTCCAAGAAAGACTAACAAATATTCTTAATTTTAAGCTGCCACACATGATCGATGTGCTTGGTAATCAGTAAATACAAATTAATTTAACTGATGTTTATGTTACATATTGGTTGAATTGCTACTTTTCACCTGCATGATGTGATGATCAACAAATAAAACAGACTCAGTGTTTTGTTAGCTTTTCTTGGAGGCACGTGGATGTCTGTTTATGAACTATTTTTCACTTACTCACTGATTAATTCACTTTTTTTTTCTCTTGAAAAGTCAGATATCACAAGCGGGAGTTAATAACAGTAGCAACCAACACTTTGTAGGTTACCAAACACTTGACATCAGTTGGGAACTTAGATGATGAGTCTTGGTAGCCTTCACTACACTGTTTCCAATTCCTCTTTAATGTTTTGAATATAAAAACAAACAATGTAAATAAACTACTTTTATGCTAATTAACAAATAAGATAAATGGAGAGGCCTTTTCCCATTAATGCTACAGATGTCGAGTGAAGAAAAATAGCACCTCAAGCCTCGAAATGTCATGGTATTTCTTTACAGTCAAGGCAGAGGAGTAACAGATGGAATAAAGATTGTTCTCCCAAAAGGCTGAGAACCCCCTAATGTTCTGACCTTTTGGTGACAGTCAGCCTCATAGTATCACCCAGGGTCTTCATCCAGAATGGGAAACAAAAATGTGACCTTCTGGTTGAGACATTATCAATGAACCGCCACATTCGGGGCTGTCAAAGGGTTTGCTCAGCCATGAGTTCCCCATTGTTTTGAATTAGCTCCTCCTCATTGCGGCGTCTTATGAATGGATGCTTAACCTTTACTGCAGTTTGTTTGTAATGTAAATAATACGGAGAGCACATAATACTGTTCATTAAAGAGAGTGTTGGGACTGAAAATATAATTGATAGTGAAATTCAATACATGGAAAACATTACACATGACTAAGACAGAGAGTTAGACAACCAGCAGTATTTTGAATTTGTCACATAAGAGCTGGAGAAGCTCTGGAGAAGATATTTTCTGTGACATTTTCATCCTGTCTGCTGTAGGTATTTGTAAGATACATGCCGTGATGCAATCCCTTGATAACTTTCCCAGATAACTTGGCGGTTGACCACCTGTCAACCTGGCTGCTGTCGGGGCTGCTGGTGAGCAAACATGTCGTGTAAATGGAGCAGTGTTGTGAAATGGTAACCGAAGCAGACTGGACATGTGGAAACTCCGCAGCTTTAGTAACACGTTCTGGTGCTACTTTCCTTGCTATCCAGTGTTGAAACATCCCACCTCCCAGCAGTGAAGAACATATGCAGTTTTCTAAATAAAGCCAGTTCCCTCCAAAGTGGTCCCAGCACTGATAAACCTCCAAACAACTGCAGTTTTCTAAATTGGAGTTGGCAGAAATAATAAGTAAAAGTGGCTTTCATTGTTAATGGTAACCTGGTTCTGAGATGTAGGGCAGCCATGACAACACATTCACTCCCTTGTTACTTAATCTGTCTATGATTAATTTACCTACAGGTCCTCCTAACCTAATATAGGTCGTTTGTTCCTACCCTGGTTTACGACCCATAGCAGCGTATTAGCAGCACACTTACAGATCTTTGTCGTCATGTCAACAATAATAAACATGCGGTTAAGCTTACTGGACAGCCACGGTTTGGTTAGGTTTAGGCACAAAAACTACTTTGTTTGGTTTAGGAATAGGTCATGATTTGGGTTAAAATAAGCACTTCTTTAAGTTTAGAGGACCATTGTTGTCATGGTTACAACAGTAAACATGTCTTTCTTAATTTCTGAGGCTCAGTTAGAGTGACTGTTGGGTTCTTAGTCATCTCTCTGACTCCAGGAAGAGTCCTGGTGCTTCCAGACTTCTTCCATTTAACATTTATCGAGGCCACCATGCTCCTGGGAACACTTTGAGCTTTAGAAATGGTCTTATACCCATGTCCTGATCTATGGCTCGCCTCAACTGTTCTCTGGACTCCATGGCTCGGCTATTGTCCTGACATGCAGTGTGAATTGTGAGACCTTATATCAGCAGGTGTGTGTGTTTCTAAACTATGTCCATTCGATTCAGGTGGACTCCAGACAAGTTGTAGACACATCTCAAGAATAATGGGAAAAAAAAAAAAAAAAAAGATGAAAGCAAAACAGGATGCACCTGACCAAAGGGTCTGAATACTTTTGTACATGAGAGATTTCAGTTTTTCATTTTCAATAAATTTGCAAAATGTAGTCAGTCATTATTATTACTGGGTGTAATCTGATGGGCAAAATGGTAATTTTTATCAATTTAAAATTAAATCTACAACACAGTAAAGTGTGCAAAAAGTGAGGGGGTCTGAATACTTTCTGAAGCAACAGTATTTTGAAATCCCTCTAAAAATCAAAAAAATGACTACACACATATTAAAATGTTCCTGCTGTGCCGTTAATTCTGTCCCTTTGCCAATCTGAGGGGTGAGGTTATCAAAGAGTCGTGAACATCATTGATGAAGAGGTTTTCAGTGCAGGCCATCCTTTTTCTTTTGGAGCCCCGCCTGTCATTTCTCACCAGGTGATGTGTTTTTGTGGAGCTCTGACTCACTGGTCATCTGAGTGGAGCTGTAGAGCTGCCTGAGGGTTTTGGAGATGAAGTCGACCTCCTACCAGTGATTCACAGGTGGACATCTTGACTGTGGTGAAAAATGGAGGAGCTGCAATGTGAATGTGGTTTAAGGATGAGGTTTGGTGAGAGCTAGATAAGAGAAAATACTCCAACCGATTTTGCCAAGGCAACAGAACATAATTTACGTCATATAATTTGCCGAAAAAACATTTTTACGCTCTTAATGCTTCCTTTGTAGAGCAGAACTACAAAGACCATTAGGACAAGGAGTGGGTGTCATTTCTTATTGCAATAGTAGAATCAGAATTTGACTTGATTATTATAACTTTTATGTCCTTAACAAGGCAGGCTGACAAAGATCACACTCGAATTGACAGGAACAGAATTATATCACAGTGTTTCATAGTACAGGACAGAACATTATGATGCTTTACAGTCAGTGGTCAATTTGTAAAAATAATTATGAGCAGGATGATGTTCTAAATGTGTCACCCCAAAAATGAAAATTAAATGAAACACTGTTGTTAAGAGAACCAATTTCACTGTTTATTATTATTATTATTATTTTTTATCTGCTCTGAAAACACTAAATTATTGTGAAAATAGAGCATGTCAGATCAACAGTCCTCCCATGCTGCTCTCCAACTTTCTAGCTGTGGAGAAAGGGAAATAATCACCACCTCAAAACTTGTCAGAATCTCCTCTCGCCTCCCTTCTTGTGTTTTGAATCACATCATCGTGTGTTGCTCTAATCCTCTGTGACTGTTGACTTTTGCCCCTTGATTGTGTTGGCTGTGCCATGTTTGCTGATAAAATGACAGCAGTGACAATTTCTTATAAAAACAAGTCAGTGTTTGCAGAGCTAATTAAGTGCCATATGGCCTTCCCTTCCTGTTTGTTGCCTTGCTTGTGATCGTTAAAGATACTCCTCCTTCTTTGAATTCTAACTATGAATCCTTTACCTGGGGATTCTTAAGGAATCATTCTGTGTTCAATCTGACAAACACCTAAAACCTTTTATATCTTTTTCCCACCAACATGGAACTGGTTCCATTCTGGTTTATGCACCTAATTTTAAACTGTTTGAGCGTTTTGATCAGAAATAAATTGGTTTGAACCTGGAAAGTCAGTTCCCAGTTGGAACCAAAAAATAGCAGATGCAAACCTTGACAACATCAGTGCCATATTCTTCGGGTTGGAAAGAGAGAATGGTAAAGGCATGAAAGAAATTGTTGTGTAAAAAGAGTGTGCAGTGCAATCCATAACGACAGTACAAACAATGAAAACACTCGCACGTAATTGATGCAATCTTCCATCTTGCTGCTACAGTTTACTTGTTGTGCTGGGATGACGTATTTTTTGAGGCCATCCCAGAAGTTAGCAGCACCCTGGTCCCCCTCAACAAAAAACCAATGGGATTTTTTCACTGTCTTTTGGATTATTGCAGAAAATAAGCTCTGTGACCAAAGTTGTTATAAACGAACTACACCACAGTTGCATGACGTCAGCGTCATCACCTTCTAACTTAATTTAGCGCTTATCTCTTCTATAAAAGTCTTTCTGCTTAGAAAGTTAATAAGTTTGAAAGAGTGCAAGTATAAACAAAATGAGGCTGTAAAGACAAACTCTTGAGAAAATCAGTTTTCGTGTGCTGTTTTATGACGTCGACAACCTCTGTTGTCTCAAATTAGCCACTTGTTAGCAACTGCCTTTTTAAAGACTGGTAAAAGCTTTAAAAAATCATAAGTGGGGTATTTCCTGACATATTTTATGTCATAGAATAAAATGTGAAAATGTCTTGGGCTTGTGTTAAAACCACAGACCTTATTTCAGGCATTTAATCAAAAACCCATTGTCTTTGGGACGAGGGAACCCATCCATCCATCCATCCATTATCTATCCTGCTTATCCTCGAGGGGTCGCGGGAACCTATCCCAGCTGTCATAGGGCGAGAGGCAGGGTACACCCTGTACGGATCGCCAGTCCATCGCAGGGCAAACATTTATAGACAAACAACCATTCACACTCACACCTACGAGCAACTTAGAGTCAGACATGACTAACATACATGTCTTTGGAGCAGCTGGAGAGAACCTACAAACTCAAACCGGGGCTTGAACCCAGAACCTTCTTGTTGTGAGGTGACAGTGCTAACCACTGTACCACTGTGCTGCCCAACAAGGGAACTGAGAGCGCTAAAATGCTAACTTACTTCTGGGTTAGGACTCATTCCTGCACCACTTAATTGTGCAATGCCCTCTGTAAATGGCACATCCTAGTGCTCAAAACTAGAGGCAGTGTGGACTGGTTCGGTAGATAGCACCAAGGTTTCCCTGAATCCTGAATGGAACCAGTTCAAGAACCAGAGCTCATTTGGTAGCTGTATTTGAAGCCTTGTCAGTTTTAAAGATGATCATATGTATCTCCTGCATCACTTATGTGTCCATTCAGCCTTTTTTTCACCCAGGCACTTATCCTCTGATCTGTAGTGTTTAACTACACAGGCACTGTGTCTGCAGCCCCAGGTGCCTGCAAGGTCACTATAGCGGAGGTAGAGCCTCAGCAGACGCCCTGTTTGAATAACAACATACTGTTTGCCATTGAGGAGCTCCCAGTTGCCTAGGAGATGCAGCAGACCCTGACAGTTAGATCTGCTGCTGTGTGATCATGGGTGTGATGTCTCTGTCTTTTTCTAGCTGCCAGAGTCACGTCACCTCACTAAAAAGCTAAGGTCGGAGAAAACTGTTGAAGAGCGAGACACATGGTCAGTTCTTGTTCTGCTGAAGCTTGTTTGATAATTGACAATAGCTAAGTGAAGTAAACCATAGTCTGTTGTACAATGATGTTATAAACTTTAGTATGGTACCGTCATGCACCATATTAAGTTTGAACATGTAACGTCATCAACCCTGTCTCCTAGAATTTGTTTGCTGGCTGGATTATGTTCACAGGCTGCTTTTATGTCTTTTTTAAAATTGAATAAATGAAGTAAGAAGTTTACCAGCTGCACAGGAAGTGGTTTGGGTGGATGCCGGACGTACAAAGTAAACAATTGTCACACCAGAGCCCAGTCATTTGTTGAACCTTGTGTCAGTATATGAGATGATAACTGCTCCTGAACAGCACTGTGACAACAATACTGAGATGTTTTCAACAAGTTTGTCGTGTAATAAGACAAATGGTTGGGCAGCCCTCATACATGACAGATGTGTTACGTGTTGTGGAGACTGTTGTGGGATGAGAAATGCTGCACTTCAGGCTCAGATAAATTGGCAGTAGCTAAGAGGTGACTGAGAATGTGTAGTTATTGTACCTGGAAAATCTTTGTGATAGACTCACAGATCATTGTTCTTGTTTGTGTTGTGACCTAAAGCTGCAGGAAGGAATGACATTAATGTCAGCTGTAGTAATGTTTGCCACCACATTGTTATTTGTGTTTAATGTAATGCAAATACTTAGCTGAAATCAGTGCCTCGAGATAACTTGTGTTGTGAATTGGCACTATATAAATAAAATTTGACTTGACTTGACTTGAAATTATCAGTTTGGCCTCAGTGAAATTAGATCATAACTCATTGAGACTACAGGGTTTAGTACGAGGGATTGTGGGAGTTGATGGCTGCAGTGGATACCTGCAAACACCATATTGTATATGGTCTGGAGGGAGGTTTGTATAGGGTGCAAACTTGTGTGCAAGGCTGTCACCTTCTCAAAAAAAGCATTTTTACACATGATAACTAGAACACAAATTGTTCACGCAGGCCTACATGCAGTAGAATGACTGTGGTTTTAGTCATTCATGGTGCGTTCACTGACTCACCTGAATGACTAAGCAAACGGGTCACTTCAGATTTGCTGTTTTAATAATGTTTCTGTAAGGCAGTTGCATCATAAGTTACCACATATCAATGGTTTGGTGTCATGATTTTCTGCAGGGGTTGCTAGTTAACGCCATTTTGCATTAATAAATAGAACATTAAACGGCTTGTGTGCTGATGGGACAGATTGTCCAGGATTTACAATAGATCAGACTGACAGTAACATAAGTCTTTTTAATTCACCTCATGGATCCTCAGAGCACACTTAACCTTTTTTTTTTTTGGGAGGGGGTATTTAATTATCTTTAGCATCATAATTGCCTGTGAACACTCAATGCCGGCTACAAAATATGATGAATGAGTCACATTGAATAAACAACAACCTTAAGCAGGGAATGTCCTAAATTAATGAATGACTAATCCTTAATTTAAATGTATTTAGCACAATCTGTGTATCTCCACAAACACAGCGTTAATCTAAAAATAATAGTGCTCAGATCAACTATATGGAAGATTTATTTATATTAATGTTATTTCCAGTTTCACACAGGCTATCAGAGACCAAACAAGGCTTAGCCGGTGCTCCACAGCCATTAGCCATGAAAGCAATGGTGTAACATTTGAACACAGACACCAGCAGATATAAATTGGGGGGGGAGATGTGATCTGTGGTCATTTGAAGCCTGTGGAGAGTCTCTCTACATCATAGGATGTTGGCTTTGATCCCAGCTCTTGGCCTTTTCCAGAGGAAGTTGTCCAGAATGAGCCTCTTCATATGTTCCTGGCTCCTCTTCCCCCAGGAGCTGGCTGGGACTCGATGGCTCCATCTGGACGAGCTTACCACCATTCAGCTCTCTGCATCTCTCCTCACTCTGTAACCTAATCATATCTGGTTTTTCCCCTGTTACCTTTGACTGATTAGAAATACCTCTGCACTTTTTACTCTGCACAGCTTACCTTTTTGTTCTGCGTGCAATGAATGAATGATGGTTAAATCAGTGTTCAGTGTGGTGGAGGCTGTAATTGTCTTTGTTACATGGTCATTGTGTAAGTGTTGATGCCTTGATCCCTTATAATGAAATTTTGGTGGAATCATCCAGTGGTTATTCATTGTAATTTCTTATTTTATTACTAATTTCATCACATTTGATTGGATACCTTGGAGCTCATAACTATAATAGCCTAAATGTTGGCTGTGGTTAATCTAAGCTAAGGTTAATCTTAATGAAACTTAATATTGGATGTTGCACATTGTTTACAGTCACAGTCTGAGGAGAGTCGACAGAGGCAGAGAAAGAAAGCAGCTGCTGCTTTTATCCTCCTATCTTTCTCAAGTTGGAAGGGAGCATGTTATAATGGACTAATACTAATATTTGGTTTAATATAGTTTACCTTAAATCCTATTTTGTAAGTTCTATGACTGTTGTGTTACATACAGCATACCAGTTTTCTTCAACAGTCACTACATACATAAAGTATGTGCATGCTTGCCTTTAGGACATACAGTACTATTTCATAGTGTAATATTAAAACTTTTAGGAGTACCCTTTACTTTAATTGAACCACAGCCTCTCAGAAGGCTTTTTAAAAACACGCTCACGAATGAAAGTCCAGATGTTCCAGTTTTTTAAATGCCACCAGTAATGAAATTCTGCCCCTGAGGAAACATTAATAGGTAATGCTGAGGATTAATCTTCACTGTGAAAAGGCTGAATTTGATGCTTAGGCTGAAAAATTGCATTTCTTTGTGTAAGCAACTGAATGATGCTGAAATTAACTTCCTTTTCTGTGCAAGTTCCAATATGTAATTTTTCTCCTTGATGGAGCCTTCCCTTTCAGTTTGTCAAGTCCCCACTCCAACACTTGTCAGTCACCTTGATGAACTATCATCAGTCATAAGGCTGCCTACACACACAGTACTGTATTTAGTCTGAGCTGCACTGAGCACAGAATTGGTTCAAAGTGCTCAACGCAGTGCTGATATGCTATCATGTAATTTATCTATGGAAGAGCTATTTATTTTTTTGTCCTGAAAAACAACAGCAATACGCAGTTTTTAAAATCTGATGCACTCTCTTGGAGTCAGCTCTAATTTGAAAGGTGATAAAGTTCAAATAATTTGAACACTGAACGCTGCAAAAATGTGTAAAACCAAGGTGGTGCTGCTGTAACGCTCGCTCTTTTCCCAGGTAAATCATGTTAGTGATCTGCTTTAAAGGATAGCTCCAGTATTTTTGAACCAGGGCATTATTTCCCCATGATTTTGGGTGTACATGAGTGATAGGGATGGTGATCTTTCAGTGTAACATTGGAGTGGTTTGTCTTTCAGTGGTGGAGGAAGTACCGTACCATATCACAAACAAACAATCCGATCAAGGCAGTGTTACACCAGTAACTCCTGTGTTCTTCAGTAAAATTACTATTTTGTCAGTGGAGTCTGGTAGTGATATAAGAATGTTTCTGATTAAACAAAAACAATCTTACTCTTTAATAAAATGGTCTGTCTCTGTGGGAATCCTGTCCATAATGTTGTCAGACATTTACGATAACAATCTGAGCCTGAGTCACTGTTAGTGGACGTACTTTGACATGGACAGTTGCCCGTTGGATCACATTGCAGCAGCTGTTTGCAGTTGCTGAGTACACTGTTCTTGTTCAATACTGCACTGATTCCAAACATTTTTGTCCTTCTCAATCATTTACACCCAAAAACATGGCCTCAGGTTCAAAAATACTACAGGTATCCTTTAGGCAGCTTTAAATGCAACATGGACCTTACAGACAGAGGATGTGTTGATGTGTCGATCCAGAGGGTGAATGTAATGTAATGTAATAGCTGTGTGTGCTGGAGAGCTGTCGTGTGTCGATGCTGGAGAATACGACTGTTGTGGCGTATGTTAACGCTCTGAGACACTGCCAGTGTGTGGGCTTACATAGAAAACAGTGGTGGGAGGGTGTTGATGAGCCTAACTGGCAAACACTGAAGGTTTTGCCTTCAGAGATGTGTTCAGGGCATGACGGTAGGCTAAAGGTTGTGGCACATATCACAGTCCCTGGTACAATTCAGACTGGGGACGGAGAAAAAAGGGAAAAAAAATATATGTATAAAGCTTAAATATCTGCTGAAAAAGAGGCAATTATTGTGAAAAAGGTGCTTTACATACTGCAGGGCTAATCTTCCTTTTTTTTAATTATGTCTGCATCAGAGAAAGTTTAGCCCTTAGACATAGTTTTTAGGTATGTCATCATTTCTGTTTTTAGCTTCTTGTGTCTACATCCAAATAACACCCAAATCTCCTGTCATCTCCTGTGAAAGTGCGGGTCTCTGTCACCTCCTCTACAAAGCTCCTGAAGGGTCATTCATTACTGAAGCTTAACAGCTGATATTACGCACACTTTAGAAAGAAATCTCTTTTTATTAAAAAACACAGCCTTGGGAGAGAAGCTGTCAATAGAAGCTGCCGCTGGCTTAGGAAGAGAGAAGTGTGTTGATTAAGAGAGTTTGTATTCATGTAGTTAGGTTGTTTCCATCCCCTTTTTTATTAAAAGTCCTTGGCTGAGTGTGCAGCAGGTGGAGTGATGCAGCTACACCCACAGATACTGGGGCTTAATGGATAAAGCAGGGTTGTGCGTACCATCAACTCCCAAGGCTTTTCGGGTCTTTAATGCAAGTTGTGTCTGTTTGAAATTAATTAGTGTGTGTGTGTGTGTGAGAGAGAGAGAGAGAGAGAGAGAGAGTTTGACCTGGTGTTATTGGTGGGAGGAAGAGAGGGTATGTGACTCAGTCAAATAAATAGTTCCACATATCCTGGCATTAGTCACTTAAAGAAAAGACATGGGATTCAGCTCCTCATCTTTTCTCCCCATTGACTCATAATGGCAGTCATTTGATTGACTTGTCCCACGCAGTCTACATATTTTTCTTTCTTTTTTTTTTTTCAAGTTTTGAATTATTTTCTCCCACTCAGCCAACCCCTGAATCAGTCACAGGCGTTATGGTAGACTGTGTAAGCAGATGATGTGGCCTGTTTCCAGTGGTAGAGGTTCAGAGCGCACCGGGGCTTCCTCTTATTGAGGATACACTCAGAAAGTTAGGAACATTTTGTGCAAATGCCAGAAAAACTAATGCTCTAAAGTTGAATTTCTCCAAGTCAAAACCCCCCACAGGATGATTTGACATTTTCCTGAGTTCATGTCCTGTGGGTAATTTTCACATTAGTGTCTGCATCAGTGTGCATCCCCCCATATTTGTGCATGGGCACCATCTGCTGGTCACATTTTGGCAGCACTTCATGCAACAGCTGTGTTTTTGTTGCTGAGCTCATTGCAGTGACCCCTCCTGACCCCTCCTGGGTTAAATCAGTACTTTGGCAGGCAGTCCCTCGGGCTCAAGAGCCCTTCTGTCTCAATACTTTAATGCTTCATTAAATATGGATGCAGAGTGACAAAGAGACATAATGACAAAGTGAATAATAAACGTTTGACTCATTTCCTGATTTGCCATAAGGATGTAAATGCTCTTTAGACGTAACTAAAAGGCAGTGATTGTAGGTTGTAAGTATTATATTATGCTCAATGACACATTACTATTAATAACAGTGATTTAACCTATAGGCTGTTAACAAGAGCTTTAACATTTGCTCCTCTGAACACTCAATGTGCAGCTCTCATGTTGCTATGATTGTACAGATAAAGAAAAGAGCACTGCCCACAGAAACTCAGACTTCATCAACATAAAACCCCAGCATGAAGGCATTGTAGTCACATTGTGTGATTGACAGGTGATCTGTGATAATTGCAGTGCACCAGCAGCACAGCAGTGAACATTTTCCAACCACAAAGACAGTTAAGAAGTGCACAAAGAGAATGAAGATCTCGGATTAAATCATTCAGACTCTTTAAACACTGAATGAAGCCGTCTCATATATTTAAGCTCCATTTCCATTTTTCATCAGCGCTCTCATGTTGAGGTTGTAAAGCAGACAGAAACGTGCTGATTTAAACAGCTCTTACAAAAGCATGTGGTCTCAGATCACAGTTGGATTCATTCCAGTGTGAGGGTCATATTTGTTTTTGTCTGCCACCTTAAACGCATCAGTGATAAGCATCAGGACAAATACCCCTGTCACCAATATGCAGCTGCACACTGACATATAGCAAACCTCTGTCAAGTTTTATGATCTCTGAATCCCTGGCATTGAACATAGTGATGTTGAGGTGTACTGACTGTGTTGTATGTAAGGTAGGAGAAGCATGTGTTTACAGTTTGCTACTTATCAGGGGAAATGTTTAGGTACAAGCAGCTTTAGGACTTGTGTATTTTGGCTGAATTCACAAGGTTTTGTTTTGGGTAGAGGAGGTTCGGGTCACTGGCTGTCTGTGGGTCAAAGAGGAAACTCTGCTTGATCTCTTGTTTTTCCATTACCCCTCATCTCCGTTGGGAAAGCGCTATTCACTTGAGATAGGAGTAAAAGTTTAAAGTGACATTTCCAGAGTCCCTGTTATCTTTTATCTCAAGCAGGCCTCTGTTTTTAGACAGAGTGCCCCCCCCCCCCAGCTGACCAGCATAATGAAAATCTGTCCAAGCTGCAGCCTCTCGATTCAACACAGCTCTGGCATGTGTCTACACACTTGCTTGGTTAATGTTTGCGCGCTCGCTGATGGGGCCTGAGGAAGAAAACGTATGTGAACTGTTGTGCTCGGCGGTTTACTCCTGCATGAAGGGAGTGCTGGACACAGCTCGTTCACCCGTGGTACGAGCTAACAACGCTATAATTCAGGCCTGGCCATATTTAGGCAGGGCTCAGTGCTATGTAAACAGAGCTTACTGCTGAGGGGAGGGCTCACTCCTGCACTCGTGTCTGCGTCCATCAACAGCGTCTGCAGATAGCTCAGTTGAGAAAGGTAATGAGGATTCTCAAGCCGTGAAGTCAAAGTGAAGCTGAAGGGTTTAGAGATTCCCACAAGTGTCTCTGAATATGCAGAGCATCATTACAAGCTGTTTTAACGAATTCCCTTGAAGAATGCTGCTGAGATGGACGACCTGGACTTGAACTACCTGTCAGGACTGAGAGGGGCTGCACAGGAGATCAGCATGAGACGAAAGGCTTTCTGAAACCCTTTGCACTTGCAGCATGAGTGAGGCCCTCTGCGAAAGCTCTGGGGAGGCTGGTTCCTTCCCGCGCAGCAGTGCTCAACCCATCAAGCTGAAACCGCAGTCAGCGTCTGGCTCGCCCTGCGGATCCCCCAGGATGTCCCCCTGTGACTCTCCTCGAAACTCCCCCCGCCACTCTCCCCTGCTGTTCCGCAAGCTCCTGATGAACCGTAGCGTCGCCCTGCAGAGGCGCTTCACCTTGGCACACACACCCAGGTAGTGTTAAACTCAGTGATGGGTATATTACACGTGCAGGAGAAGCTGTTGTTGTATATAGATAAGATCATTTAATTTAGAGGGTTAAGATTCAGAAGTCATGTTCAGACACTGTGACCCTGCTGAACTTTAGTAAACTCAAGTAAACGCATTTGTTTCAGGGGCTGATAGGTAATGCCTCAGCATTACAGTTAGCTGCTTCTCCACGTTATCAAAGTGCATGTCATGGGTTCGCTGTGGGAAAAAAAGCCCCATTGTCCGACAAGAAGGTAACTGTGGGAAATCATGATTTCGTTGACGTCGGGACTGGTGTCATCTCAATGGACCTCGTTGTTCTTGAAATGAAAGAGAGAGGGTCTTGTTTTGTGCCTAAGGTGTTCGGCGCTTGCATTCAGACGGCCCCGGCACAGGTCAAACAGTGAGGAGAACCTTTAGTCTGAGACGAGCAGGGAGGGATTCAAGACACCTCACCCCAGTAAATACAGAGTTGACGTTTAACTCTGCACATTCATTTATTTCATTCCTCATGACTCAGCGTGTGTCTCTTTTACGTCAGAGCAGATCGACCTGATTAAATTTGTTCAAGTTGCCTAAATTGGTATGTCTCAAATTACATAAATGTTGCATTGAATGGATGGAGATTATCAGTCATTTCAGAACTTAATGTAAAGAACAGATACCAGAGTGACTTAACAGAAACTTAAACATATCAGTGCAAGAAACAGAAGAGCTGCCTATAGTAGTGACATAGGATGTAGATTTTCCACGTACACAACCGTGACCTGTAGGTCAGTTGAGGAAACTGTCAAGAAAGCTGCAGGGCTTTCTGTCTGTAAAGACACGAAAAACTATGTTTAGGGTCATGAAAGAAACAAGTTCACAAGTCGCCAAGTGTAGACGGATGTTTGTGAGCAATTGTGAAATTCAGTTGTTTGTGGAAAATTATTTAACAAGCTTCAAACATTTTGATCTTTTCTGTAGAAACGCTCACAGGGTTGCGTTATGATCTGAGCCGCTCTTTCAGACAGTTGTTTTATCTTTGCAGAACTTCAATACTGAGAAATAAGAACGTTTCCAGCTTTTACCTCAACAATGTTGATCTAAGTCATTTGATATTATTAACAAACTGTCGCCGTACTTTCTCTTTCACGTGGCTGCAAGCTGTTTGTGACAGTAGTGTTGTTTTTGAGTTGTGGTTTTAAACCATGTCACTGTCACTTTTGTCACACACACCTTTGACAACCCCGAGGAACATTATTTTAGTGTCATTCAAAGAGCCTCCTGAAGGAGCGCACCTATGCTTCGTCTTATTACGCTTCATTAATCAAGTTAATGCTCAGGCCTGTTCAGCCGCCAAATTTCTTATTAACATCTGATGAGGAACGCTACCTTGCCAATCCTACTCACAGCCAGATTTCATAGGAAAGTAATTAGAGTTAACCAGATTTCAACAGATGTGTCAGAGAGTAAAGTGGTGGCAGAGAGCAAATTTCAATAACCAAAAATATAATTGCACTCTCAATAAATATGTATTTCTCACAAAAACATAATGTCAGATAGACTGGAAAACTTTTTATTTAATACAACATCAAAACATCCTTCATTGGGTAAATTAAAGTATGTCTTCCCCTCCCTTCCCTTCCCTTCCCCTCCCTCCTACCCTGTATCTCTTGTCTGCCTGTAACTATTTAGAGGAAGCAGCCTGTAAACATGATGTGTTTATTTAAGTCATCCATCTTTACATTTCAGTGCTGTCATTACGCCAGCCGCCCATGCAGTGTTTAAACTTCTCAGTGTTGTCAGCTGCTCCGGCCTCTCAGGCACAACCCCCTCCTCCACACCACTGTCCAAACCACAACAGATTGAAGGACATGTTTAACTTCACCTCAGACTGACATGCGGCTGTCGCTGGTCTGCAGCACTTGTCACATTACCTGTGTCGTAATCTCGCTGATGGTAGAGAAGTGACTCAAACCAGAAATGTTGTGATTACATGATCAGTGTCTTGAACCCAAAGGTTATCAGACAAACTTAATTTACTGAGCACCTTTAATTAACTTAAGGGTAACACATTAATTTAAGCATTTATTAGCAGTATACGAACATGTAATAAATGGTATATAACACAATGTAATGTAGTTATAATAAGATGTAAGGACATTTTAAGAGCTTATTCATCTACAGTATTTGTCTACAATTACACCTTCTCCTATGAACATATATTATTACAACAGCCACTTGTGGATGTCCTCAGAGGGAATTAAAGATGTTGACAAACACTTAAATCTGCTTACAACTACATTATAATCTTTTTAAACCATTTTGGTAACTTCAGTTAAGCATTGCAGGGATGTTTACGGATCCAAATGTCCAAATGTGCTTAAACCATTGATACTGAAACTGTATAATTTTATGCTGTTATAGTAGACACTTATTTATAGTTTATCTGTACAATGCCTATTACGAAGTACCTGACATGAATCTCAAGACAATTTACACAACATATAGAAATTCTAATCAACTGTGCAGCATCCTCTTTTTAGTTTGCAGTGTTCACATTGTGCTTATTAGGGAAGTGGTTGTGGTGGCTTTGACTGTTGCAGCGCAAGGAGTGTCCCTCTATCTGAAGCTGATGTATTTGAAACTTTAAACACCACCAGCCAAAAACACAGGCTCTGCTCTCACTGCTTTCAGTGACCATCCCAGTCCTCTCCACTGTAAAGAGATGGCAGCACTGAGGAAGATATAAAAACAGACATTTTGTAAAGGACCTGTTTTGATGAGGTTAGCTGGGTGCCCATTCACACAGTATAGCCACATCGTTTTAGAGTTCCCTGCTGATGAACCATATACAGCCCTTACATAATTGAATTACTCAGAGCAGACGATACAGAGGTTCAGTATTTTTTTCAGGGGTTTGAAATGCCTGGAAAAATGATAAAACTAGAATTAAAACATTTTAACAGCTCTGCATTGGTGAGAGCTTGTTGCTGATTCCTTGACTTTATTGCCAGGAATCTGTTGTCGAGTTTCAAATTGCTGATGTGTATGTGTCTATTATCAGGGTGTAACCTCAGCTCTGAACCAACAGTCTGTTAGCTGAAGTACCATCCCACATCTGGCTTATTATCATACAATGTGTGAAAAGTTAATTAGTGCAGAGTAGTTGTGACATTTGTTTTCACGCTCTTCTTCAACCTTTCTCACTCTCTTTTTGGTTGCACTTCCTAATTTCTGTTTTTCATCTGCAATCTTGTAAACACTGCTTACAATCAGTTTTATATTGCATTAAGATTAATTATTGTTGCAATTTTTAGTCTAGTTTAGCTGAGTTGAAAAGTTGATTAATCAAATAGTCGATTAACAGAAAAATAATCTGCAACTCTTTTGACAATGGTGATGGATTAACTGTTTTAGTCATTTTTTCAAACATTCCCTGGTTCCAGTGTTTGTTGTATATTATTGGAAACTGAATATCTTTGCACAAGTGGCCAAACAAAACAAGACAATTTAAGGTATCATCTGTAAATCTGAGTTGTAATGGGTTTTTTTAAAAAAAAACTCTTTTTGTCATTTCATTCACTGAACAATTTATTGTTTTATTAAAATAACAATCTGAATATTAATCTGTAATAAAAAGTGAGACCATTAAGTAACTCTTAAAATCTTATAAAACTGATAAATATCAGTCAACCATATATACTTTTTTAGTAAATGTGCAATTGTTTTGGGTTCTTCACCCCCCATGCCACCCTGCCCAGCAGCAACTCTAACAATATCCCCCTGTAATTACGTAGCTGCAGGGCAGCAGAAGGAGGGTGTCGGGTCAGGCGGCCCGCTGATCTCACGTGTCAACGAAGGCTGAGCCAAGCCAGCTCTGCCACACACAAAAACACCCGCCAGCCCCGCAGTGGAGTCAGATCTCCCTTTGTTGGGACACACCAAAATGTTCCTCTGTAACAGTCCAAATGTTGGAGTATTTTTAGTTTCACAAAGCTCAGAAAGGGTCAGCGCTTGCTGCTTTGGGGTTGCTTAGATATCTGAAAGTAAGGCTTAAAAAGGATCAGCCCGTAATTTGATATCAAAACGTTCCTATTGCTCTTTGCATTGGATAACCTGTACAAAACAGACTCGTCGACAGCTCAGAGGGACTTGGAAGGGGGCTGTCTTCTGCTCTCACAGCGACCTCAGGGGACTCCAGAAGCTCTCAGACTAGCTAGAGGAAGAGGTCAACCCTCGCTGACGCTACCCTGCAGTGTCATCGCTCTCAGCAACGACTCAGCCCTTTCCCTTTTCCTGTGAGTGAGTGAGTGAGTGACTGACAGAGAAGCAGGGTAACAGAGCTACTGTAAAACTTTCTCACCAGATCTTCTGTTTTCTTCTGGGCAGTTTTGGAGCTGTGCTGTTTAACACCCTGTCAGGAATGTAGTCAGTGTCACGTTTGGGATTAGTTTTGGTATTTACGACGACAACAAACCAGTGAGAGAGGAGAGGCAGCTGTGGAAAATCCTTCAGTGCAGTGAGTCTTCAGTAACAACAGCCCCTTTTCTGCTCCTTTCTTGTAGAAAGACTAATTGAATATCACACTCCAGACAGCCTTGTTGAGGCTTGCCTGGGATCTCAGTGGAAGAAATATGCAACATTCCTCAACCATTTTTCCTCCATCCTGAGGCACCGAGGATTAATCAGATCCATCCTCCATCTGACTATCGGTTTTGTTTTTGTCTCTCACCTGGAGTCTTCCTGTGCATTGGCTTGTTGCAGTCCAAAACCTCCATGGATTCAGTCTGGAGCTGGCCGAATGTTCATGGGAGAAAAATAACAGACTGATTGCAAAGTTTCAAGAACATTCATAAGATGAGCAGGTTAATTTCTCCAGAGTGTTTTGTGTAAGTCAGGAGCTCAAGGGACAATGAGCAAAGACCTCCGGTGGACAAGGAAAGGAGTGCCGACTGGTTTCGGACACGGTCGGAGACACTCGTGCCTGGGGTATGTTGCTAAACTATGCATCCTGCATCTTTTTAGTGCTCATATTCATGAGAGGGAGTGTTCATACAGGCTGCACAACACATGGCTCACAGATCTGCAGTGAAAGTCTCACTGTATGTGGCAGTTTTTAAGCAGAGCAGTGATTTACTGTTACTGTTACTGTTTTTGTTGACACTACTCGTAAACTAACGTTTTATAGGTTTATGTTTTATTTGGGGTTACTTTTTGGTCTAAACTGAATAGTGACAAAGAGAACTGGCATTTATTTGTTTGTGGAAAGACACAAGCTAACACTGTACTTAACCTGATAGATACTTGGCTAATAAATGTGAGTGTGAGTAAGGTGAGAAAGTGAGGAAGATGGATAATTGGGTATCTGTGTTCCTGATATCACAAATATAGATCGCATCTCAGCTGCACCATGTGCACAGACTGAAAGTCCCTGAGAAGAATGTAGTTAATATAGAATCTAGTTTTGTGTCAGGTTTGTTATCATCCTACAGAATTAAAAGAGCGAAAGGCTTTTTGTCTAAAGGTGCACTGGCGTCAACAAAGAAATCCACTGAGGGTCATGAACTAATTTCTACACAGTAGAAAATGGACCAGAACACAGAGGAGTGAGAGAACAGGTTGAGTTTGCAATAACGGTTCCCAGACTCTTGTTTCTGCCCGCTCTGAAACCTTTGCTTTCTTGTTCTGACTATCACTATTGTTATCATGCTTGTCCATCTGCACAGCATTCTGGGAAGTTTCAGAAGTCACTGTCATGTGGGGACGGAGGGGGGAAAGATTTTCCGTTTATCACATGCAAACGTTCACGTCGTTGGACAACTAAGGGCAGTTGTGTGATCGCAGAGATTTTAAAATACTGTACGTTGATGATGGTGCATTATATCCTTTAAATTTGGGTTTAATTACCTTGATTTACGGACTCTGGCTGGCACAAGGCATCCATGAGTTTCCATTGTTATTATCACAACCTGGATGTTGACGTGAATATCTACACTTTGTTTTGACACGTAGCAGTAGTCTGTATTCTCTGTAGCAGAAGTAGAAGAAGATGAATTGCATTTATTACTGTGTTAATGAATTGGAGTGTGTTCATCAGTGTGATGCAAGTTCAGGTCTGATGGGGAAATATCCCTCACAACTCTTATTATGTTCATTTACAGTTTTAAGTCTCTAAACCTGTAGACAGGGTTCATGTAATGAGGTGTGTGTTGCTGAGTGATGAGGCCAGTGTGTTATGAGGCGGCTCTGGATGCGGCACCGTTTTTCTCTTTGCTGGCATTTTACCCAGCGACCTCTGAGAGGAAGCAAGTTTTGTTTGTGGCAAGTTTCATTCAACAGACTTCCTGTTTTTGCATGAAAGTCTCTCAGAGACATTTTTCAGCACGATGACCCTGAGACATCATGTTGCTGAATGAACACAGAACTCACAAAATGAGTGTTCAGACCATCTGGAGATGTCTTTGTTCAAGCAGCTTTAAAACAAAAACAAAAAAGATGCACATACAGGACGGTTTACTTGATTGTGAATAATGCATTTTTCTTTGTCACTGTGTGTGTATACATTTGAGTGTGTGTGTGTCAGTTGATACATTGTCCCTCTGAGCAGAGGGAGTGTGTTCTCAGATAAATAGCCCCACCTGTTGTTTCTGATGTTACACTGAGGGATGGGTTCGTGTCACGCTGAAGACAAACACACACACTGCTGTCTGTGTGTGCGTGTCAAGTTACAAGTCCACAGTACATGTAAAAGTTTTTCCTCACATGTTCCAGTTTATGTGCACGTTTAAATGTGTTTTTTTTGCATTCCAGTGTGTTGTATTTTTGTGTGTGCTCTCGCTTGCGTGTTCATGCCTGTTCCTGTCCTCCTCATGCCGGTGAGCATTAAAACTGGGCTGGGATCAGCGGGCGCCACCCAGCTCCTCATTCTTCTGCTGGGTCAGTGGTTGACTCAGCCTCCCATCCCACATCCCAGCACGACCACAAAACACACGCCACACCTTAACTGCCGTCATCTGCAGCAGGAACCACACTGTACAGTTAAAGAAGTGGGAAACTGAGATAAAAGTTAAATATTCCCTGATAAAACCTCTGTCCTTGGTACAGAAGTTGACTTAACTGTACGTTGCCAGCAGAACCTGTGGCTGTAGTTTTTCTGAACTGACATATAAAACACGGTATGCATTTGAAAGGTCAAAGGTTAAGTTTCCCTAAACATCTTTACACAAAGCATTTCTGATGTAAAGTGCATCTCTAAAACAATAATACTTTTGGCAGGATAGTGGTTTGTGCATGTGGTTGTTCATCACTTATTTCATTATTTTAGTCCACATTTGATCCATGTGCATCAGCTGGTAGCAGTGTCTACCTTGGTCAGAAAGAATCCAATCTTAAATCTTTCTTCCTGTTATTTGATTTGCTTCAATCACTCCGGAATGAAGAGAAGATATTTTGTATAAACGTTTTTATCTCAAAGACTGCCACAAGTTTGATTGTGGCAGGTTTGAGTTTCGCATTCAAACTTAAAGCTGCAAACTAAGAGGATGATAAAAATGATAGTGTTGTGGTGGCGAGCATTTATTGACATCGTAGGTGTCTGAGTTACCATGCAACACTTACCACAAGTGACTGAGTGATAAGCTCTCATTGTTCTTGATTGCAGAGAGGAAAACTTAACTTCACAGCTACACGTAGACTAAGCACTGTCTCCTGACGGGCTTTAAGTGACAGGCAGCAGAAATGTTTTCTTTGAATTAATCCACTTCAGATTACCAGGTTGCACTGAAAGGATGTTGAAATTTTATCTTATCATCTTATCTTGCAACTTTGCATGCAAGTGCACTTAAAGACCAGCTGATCTGTTGATGTTGGATTTTAAGGGTAGGGGATATTGGAGGAATTTGTAAATGTTATTATGTCATGATTTTAAAAGTTGCCAAAGTGACTTCCCCAGGAAAATGACTCATGTTCCTGTTGACACAGGACAGAAACATGTAAAAAAGCTGCATCACTGACAGATGTGTTGAAACAGGCTAAAGACAGATCATCTGAACTGAAGCAGACCCATGCTGGTCCCAGCTTATCACCCATTTCACTCCCAGTAAGAGACCTGTTTCTGACCCAGTACAGCCACAGCTGAGTCCAAGCAGAGCAGGAGAGATAAGGGGGTGAAGTAAAGCTGGGGGGGGGGGGGGGCAATAACACAACAGACCCCCAAAATAAAACCCCAGAGCCTGGAATAGTTCCCCAGCCCCGCCAGCCTGGCTGCACATAACACGTGTATGTGACATGTGTTTCTCATTTCTTGTGTGTGTACACACCCACCCACCCACACACACACAAACACACACACAAAGTGCACCCTGCCACTGCCACCCGTCCTAAAATCCATATTGATTGTTCCACCAGAAAATCACTGTAGGTACTTTGAGGCCATGCTGCCATATTAGGTGTTTGTGTTTTACCAGCCGTGGGAAAACAACAGCTGAGAGTAGAGGTTCAGACTCCAGTCAGTTTCATTTTTCTAGCTGAGATGTGATGCGGAAGATGTTTATTTACGGTTTAAATGCTGGAAAAGGAGCAGTCTGTTGGCCATGAGACATTTGTGCTTTCACAACATCCCCTTCTCATCTTTTCTTCTCCATCTTTTCTGTATTAGAGTTTTAAAAATACACGAGAAAATAGTAGCTGTCATATAATTCTTATAGTTTCTTTTGTTAACTGAGATAATAAGCGCCTTGTGTTTGTAGTTGTGTGTGTCTGTTTGGCCTGAGTTTGTGTCTCTCCTGTGTGTAAAGAGGCATAGAGCGACCTCTGCTGGACAGTCAGCTCGCCTTCAGCAGACTTCACCCACTTATTTTCTACATATCAACACTTTCTGATTCACTGAGTGAATGTGAATCTGGGTGTTGTTAGAAATGCTGAAGTTACGTTTTATCAGCTTATCTTGGACAAATAAAGAGGCAAAAAAACAAGGAAAATGAACGGACACAGCCCTGAAATAACACATTCTGGTCAACTGCAGCTCCCAACTGTGTGTTTTGTGGGAGGTGCAGGAGAAGCAGCATGACTGAAGTCCTGCAGGAGGAAATAAATTTGTGTGTGAAGCAAACAGCAACCACTATGGCTAACTGAAGCCAAGATCTAATAGTTCCTCTTGTAGCCACTTTGTGCTGGCACAGAAAAACTTTAAAGCCTTATGAGCGTGAGGACTACCTCTGAAAATGGTCTACATCAGAAGTGGAAAAAGTCTGATTCAGTGGCGACTGTTTCTGCTCACACTGTTATTTTCATTCATGGCTGCAGAGACTCTGTGGGCCATGTTGCTGTACATTCAACAAAAACCTGCAGTAAAGTCACTGCTCTTTGCTCTCAGCTCAGTGTCACCTCACAAGATTCTCCACAAGATGGGGCAAGATCATCTCTGCTCTGCTGGTCCAAATACAGTCACAACTACTGTATGTGTTCAGTAGTAGAGAAACTATGGGGAACATTAGTGTTGGGATCACTGTTTATTCACCCAGACTGTACTGAAATGTTGTCTCCTATCATTTTGTAATTTGTCCGACTCAGTGTAACAGACAGCAAACTTGTTTATCAAAACTGAAGACTTAAAAAAGGAGAAAGAGGATAAAAAGCTTTATTGTTATTATTTTGCAGATCAGCGTGGCTCTAATGTGGCTGTTCTTTAGCCAGGGGGAAATAAAGTTAGTAAAGCCTGACAGAAAACATAGTTGGTCTTTTTAGAAGAATGTAACCCTGTCTCACTATACTATGCAGTTCCTGTTTTGAAAAAGATCTATTTTGCTTTTTGAAGCCCGGAGCCCTGAAGCCCTCTTGCCTCATTGGACTGTTTACGCTCAGAGAGAAGCTGCAACACAAAGTTTTTCCATGCTGAAGTGTTGTGTGACGTTGTTTAATTCAGGAATCTAAAGTGCAGAGAAAACAAAAACAGACTAAAAAGAATTTATCGGTTAAATGAATGAACAGATTTTCCTGTCTGTTTTCTGACTTAAATCTGACATTTACTTTGATGCTTTGTATCAGTGTAATCTTGGTACAGACACACATAAACACTTGCACGCACTCCTTCTCACACTCCCATACCCACACACACACACACGCATGACACTCCTCCCTCGCAGCTTATTCTCATTAGCAGAGGTAATGCTGTCATAGGAGCCAGCAGCCAGCTGGGCCCGTAGAAGTCATTTGGCTGCTTGGATTCGGTTACACAGCGGCCTCACAAACACCTCATTCTCAGCAAACCTCCACCCCGGCATCTGTTTCGAGGTCCAAAATGTTTCACAAGCATGTTGCACAAGGAGGGCGGAGAGCATTGGTAGGAGGGATAAGGGGTTTATCATAGTTTAACGACGAGGACAGCACTCAAAATATCTAAATATGACACCAGAAATCACAGCGTGGTAAACCAAACACTGGTCTCTTGGTATTAAAAATGGCCTCAAACAAAGAGTGGTGGAAAAGGCGTGAGAAGGAAAGTGTGAAAGGCGTCTGTGTGTTTTGATGCAGGGGTGAATTATTTCAGTACAATTTTAGTCATTAAACTTTATTCAGCTTTTTGAAAATGTGTGTGTGTGTGTGTGAAAATGTGAGACTGTTTGTGACCTTATCGTGGCGAAAGGCTCTGCATATGTTTCCAAGGCTTAGTGCCTGAAAGGGTCCCCCAAGGTGAAGTCATCCCCCACAAGAACCGAGTCAAGAACCCTTGTGAATCAGTATCACTGGTAAAAGAGTCACTTTATAGAGAACAGGGAAACATGGGGCACCTGTGCTCTTTTACAGGAGCCGTGCTGACTCAGTGCGCCAGCTCTTTACTCTCACAAAGACACAAGAAACTCTCTAAATGTGTTGTGTGGATTTGGAGAAGCCATCTTATTGTGTATAACTAAAGTGAGAGCTGTGTCTGCAGCTGTACTCTCTGTGGGTGTTTGATTACACCTGAGCTGCTCCTTGTCAGTGTATTATTTCAATGAACAAAATCTTGGCGTGTGGAGAGAGTCCAGTCAGTTAAACCTAGGACTGCGCTTCTCCTTTTTGCAGGTGATGTAGTTCTGCTGGTTTCATTCACTACATTTTCATGCACAAAATATCCTCTCTTATTCTGAAAAATACAACATTCCCAGGAAGTTGTTTACATGGCTAATGAAAATGAATATTCCACTAATATTCCTGTTTACATGCAGCCATGCATACTCCACATGTCACTGCGTTATTTGCACATATCCAAAAACCTTCTGTCCTACTATCCAGGTCTGTGTCTCCTTGAGTCTGGGGTTTTCTGTCGAACATCAGTCTTTAACTCAGCCTTGCAAACTGTTGTCTAGTTGGTTATTGTACAACATACAGGCAAGAGGCTGTGTCACAAAAACTATAAAAACCGTAACTGAGACGCAGAATCTGAATGTGCTGTATACATGTGTGTGTAATATTGGCACATCCCACATGTCTTAATCAGAAAATGCTGCAGTTTACAGCTGACTGTGAAGTGGTTCAGACTGGGGTCGTCACCTCCAAGCATGAGGCCAACACACTTGGATTGGTGGCTCCTTTGGTTTGGAGGTAACTCACTTCCCCCAGGTGAAGATGTTCAAGTGTCTCAGGTTGTTTATGAATGAGGGCACTGCTACAGATTGGTGCCATAGCCACAGTGATGTGAGCATTATACTGGCCTGTTGTGGTGAAGATGGGAAACGTGGTTTGAGTCTGACCCAGTCCCACTGACGAGGAGACAGGGGTCACTGTGAATGAATACAGTCAAAGAGAATACAGAGCAGGATAATAGTTTAATAGACTGTGGGATTTAACAGAGACCTGATTGCATTTAAGACTGAAAGTGAGCTGCTTTTGTCTCCACAAATGCAGAGGAATCTTTGCCTGATTGGCCTTGGATTTTTTTGATATTTCTGAACAGCTGAGCCATTAGTGTAGCCCCAGGTCTGGGCACTCAGCCCCATTCAGTGTGGAAATTAAATAATAGGAGCCCACAGCTGGTACTAACTGATGCCGCCCAGCTGCTATAAAAATCAGCCAAGAGCAGATTACAGTTGCAGTAGCATGCATTTTATGTAAAATTGAGGTAAATCTATACCAGTGGTGCAGGGTAAAGACCTCGATTTGGTGAAAGTAAATCAAAACCTTGTGTTTGAATTACATAAAAATGAAATTTTACTGTATTACTGAGTACATAGAAAAGAACTTTATATTAAATTTACATAAAAACACGTCAGTTTTGTCTGGGTGAAACAGGACAGGACAGAGTTCAGGCAGCAGCTTTCAGATGAACTCGGTCAACTCAAGGCAGTTGAGACCATTAAAATCAAATCCAGCTGAAGATCAGGCTAAAACATCTGACTCAGCTTTCACATTCTCACCACATCTCCACTTCTGCTCGGTCTTTAGCCAACTCCAATTTTTTTTGGACTTTTTAAAGCCCCTCACACTTCACCTCCTCTTCCATGTGCCTGCCGACACGTCCGACTCGGCCGCCTGCCCTGTGTCTCAGAAGACAAATATTTGTCTGTGATGTTGACAGCAGCGAGACGGTGGGTTGGTGAGATCATCGGGTCCACTAAGTCTGTGGTGAAACTGACTAGTGCTCCTCTGCTGGAGTTACTGCAGGTTGGAGCTCAGACTGGGAATTATGCAATCGCACCAGATGTTATAGGTAAAAAATGTACCATCCTAATTCTAAGCTTTGCTATGGCTACATAGCTAATGTTAGCATTAACATCTGCGTAGAGGAAACGTAGGAAGTTCAGCATCAGACTTCATTCCTTTACCCACCAGGAGCTGTCTCCAATGTTTTGCTTCTGGCTCTATCACTTCTTTTCTTCTACTGAAGTTAGCATGCTAACCAGCTAGCCTGTCTCATCTCTTTTCGATAGTGGCTCACCATTGCTTCCCTGAAGAAGTATGGCTGTTCAGAGGGCGTTTTATAACCTCTTGTACTGTACTGGCTGAAGCTCTTGACAGGCGACCATCACTTCCACCATGAAATCTTACAAATAACCCCTTAAGTTCTTTGGATTTAAATGGATGAAAACAATACAACATATAAATGCAGACATGTAGATTTAACACACATGAAGTTCGCTAAAACATTTTGCTAATAAAATACATATATAGATGTATAGAAAGTCTTAATATTAGAAAGAAAATTTACACACAGCAACATAAATGTATGTAATTCATTCATGTACATGAAAATACAACAATTACTAACACTCTACAGTTTGAACTCACTGTTTTATCAGATGCTCAGATGATAAGTTCATGGTGCATTTTAATCAGATTGATGTAAAGTTGAAGGAGTTTCTGTGTTAAATTCAAGACAAGGATTTGATTGTGCTGGTTTGAAGCTTCAGAAGTGAAAAGTTTCTTATCCTGGAGGAATTCATGTTCTTATATTGAGTCTGTTATATCTGTGTGTGTGTGTGCTAGGAATAGTAGTGTCAGTGACACTTGACCGCAATAAAGCCTCAAAGCAAGGAATAACGAGCAGATCCATTTTAGTCAACCTATGTGATTTTTCTATTCTTACCAATACCAGACTTTTAAATGGCGAGTTGGTACCTGCAAATAACACTTGCATTGTGAGGAAAAAAGTTGTGTTAAACCTTGTGTTGGTAATATTTCATTTTTTGGGCAATTGTGGTTTGAGACGTTTTAGCAACTGAAAGGACCAACTTACGATCGTACAAATAAAATAAATCTTTATCATTAATTTATCTCACATGCTAACATGGCATTGTTTCACATCAGTGAAGTAGCTCATGAACAGTAGAATCCAGAAAGTATGCCAGTGTACACTGACTACAATAACCTGAGCTAAATTTAAATGGCATTATGTTGTTTTAACATCACTAAACCAACTGAAGTGTTGAGCCACCACATGTTAACATGCTGCTGTATTACTATATTCACATACACATATCAGGAATACTGCACTCGCTGTGACTCCATAGTACATGGTCCAGGTTCAGCACTCATTAACACCTGAGTAAAACAAAGCATTAGTGATTAATAAAACTGTATCTTCATTCTGGAGGCAGGGTACTTTTCTGATATTAAGGAGGGACATGTCTCAAGTGTCGACCAGACCTGGTCTTGTCCAGTGTTTTTCTTTTCTCAGGTTCTTGCCAGTCCTAGAGCGGTGAGAAGTAATTTTGCTGTTCTGACACATCTGCAGATACGTGGGAAACAAGTGAGAAAAGAAAACTCGGTGGACGACCACCTGGACAATTTCTCTCGTCATTTCACTAACACCTCACCTGCTCTCTGTTGCAGGCGTCAGGCAACAACCCCGTCCATGTTAAGCCATAATACCGCGGGTCGATGCGTCAGTCACAAACTATATAATTGGCCACAGTTTTTGTTGGGGGTATAAATGTAGTTTTATTGAAGACGAATATTTAAATTAAGTTTATTTGTAAATAATGGTACATTTTGTTTGATAGTCCTTTATTAAAATTTCCAACATAAATACAGCTGAAGAAACATGACATCCAAAGTGTTCAAATATTTACATAAGATTTACTTCCAAAAATGTCTGAGTCAAAAGACTTACACTGATTTGTTTGACCACTTGCCCTTTCAGGAAGGCCTTACACCGAAGCTGGCGATGGAGACCCTGGAAGAGCTGGACTGGTGTTTGGATCAGCTGGAGAGCGCTGCAGGCAGGCACTCCGTCAGCAGATGGCGATCAATAAGGTGAGGACTCATTTGACTTCAGACAGACTCTAAGAGGTCTGTGAGGTGTCTCAACATTTTATGACAGATGTTAAGGCCCCAGTCCTCTTAGATATAATGCAAGAGGGTAATCCTACAAGGCGCTGCCAGGTGTGTCACAATTGGGTGGTTTGAAACACAGTCCTCCCTTCCTACAACATTAAGTTTTCAGATGATGCCAATCACATAGGCTCAAACTCTAAATTCACAAAGGTGAAAGTGCTGAAATGGCTTTAATGCACGTAAGAATATTAAGAAGATAAGAATTAAATCTGTGTGATTAAACTCACATATATTAATATATCATTCATGTATCAGCAGGCAAGGGAAAAGAGTCAGTCTCTTACTTGTTTTGAGGAATAATTTATACTAAAATAATTTTATAATCTGTGATGAATAGGCAGGCTGAGTTTCTGTCGCGACAACAATGACTGATTTTGATTCGAGCCTTCAAATATGAATCACATGCAGGTCTCATGCTTCACAATGTGATGTTGTAGCTTCTGTCCATGTGGTGCAGATCAGCAATTGAAAAACTACACTAATTCCTGTTTACTTTTAGAAAATATCAAATCTAAATCAATTATGAGGGAAATTAATTTGATGACACATGCAGCTGCAGTGTGGTCATGAATGTGAACGTTCGGGTTGATGAATAAGCATCCCCGCCACCGAAAGGATTAATCAGCATCTCCCCTCCTTCACTCCTTCCTGTTTCTCTCCACCATCTGGCTGCTACTCAAAACCTCCTCCATCTCCCAGTCAGCCAATCAGATCCCTCTCTCCACCCAGCCCTAAATCAGACCAATCTGATTGGACAGAGAGGAGGAGGAGGGAGGGGAGGGGGCAGTGTGTGGGAAGCAGGGGTAAGGAGGGAGGTGGGGGGTTCCTCACATCCCTCTCCTTCTCTTCCCGTCTCCCCTCTTTATGTTTCTCATTGACAACGTAAACGATAGTTGGGTGAGCGACTGCAGTCACAGCCTGTACTTCCCCACTCGATGACAGACCACATCCCCAACCTCACCCTACCTCCCTCATCCCGACCCCCACCTCCACCCTCCTCACCTCCATGACAGCACATGGGACTGTGGGAACTTTGTTTCAAGTGGTCTCCTTTTCGTAAGCAAGCTTGAGACAGATCCCACAGCCCGACACTAAAGCCCGAGAAAACTTGTCTTGCTCTGTCGTTTTAGTTTTACCAGCCTCCAACATCAACATCGCGAAGTCGACAGCCTTGCGTCGGCACTCTGGGTTTGCCTGTGGGTGAGCTTCCGGACAGGTGGCGAGGCCGGGCGTTGCTGGCTCTGCCTTGTTTACACTGGGATCGCTGAGTCAGGTGCAGCAGGGAGGGTTGAATGCTAATTAGCGACCTGCCTGGTTGGATCTGGCTCAGGTCTGGGTCTACAAACAGGTTGAAAATATGCGTGTGTGTCTGGCCATGTATGAGAGTGTCTGTATGAGAAACAGCAACAAGGAAAAAAAGGCAAGACAGCCATGTTAGGGGAGCTGTGATGATTTTGTAATGTCAAACAGATTCTTCGAAGCTGGCTCTGTGTGTAGAAGCAGGAATATATGCTGTATTGTTGTAAACATATTTGTTTAGCAGGGGAGAAAACCAGACACATGACAGAGGAAGCAGTTGTGTTATTGACTTCTAGTAAACCAGACAACCAGCAGATTATTATGTATTATATCAGTATGTTATGTGTCTGTGTGTGTCCATATGTGTGTGTGGAATCACTGCAGCATCACTCTCTCTCTCTCTCAGCCGTGCCAGGGCTGTTATATAATCAGTGTGGAAGCTACCGCTGTGATAACACTCGCGGGGTGGGGGGGGTGAACCTTTTTGTTTTTTAAAAGAAAGTTTATTGGTGTGAATTTAGTGCTTCAATTCCTTCAAACAACACAGTTAGCGATATTACTGCTTGTCTTCTTGTGAGCATTAATACAACCAGGTCCTAATTCGTAATTTTCAAACCACAGCAAAGATGATGCAGCGTCTTGTGTTTATAAAGTTGTGTTACTTTGTTCCTCAACAGCAGAAGAGTATTTTTAACAACGTACAGTAAAACATGTCTTCGATATTGTTTACTCCTATCTCTCCTGTTTCATTGTGCATGCATGTGGGATTATATTTATTTTAACCGTTTGACATCGTGTGGCACAGTCCTCACCTCACAGCAAGAAGGTTTGAACCCCGGTTCGCCCGGGGCTTTTCTGCGTGGAGTTTGCATGTTCTCCATGTGTCTGTGTGGGTTCTCTACGGCTTCCTCCTACAGTCTAAAGACATGCAGGTTAGGTTAATTGGTGACTCTAAATTGCCTGTAGGTGTGAATGTGAGTGGGTGTGTTTGTCTCCATATGTCTACAGAGTACCCCACCTCTCGCTCAGTGCCAGCTGGGATAGGCTCCAGCCCCCTGCAACCCTCGGAGGATAAGCGGTATAGACACTGGGTGGATGTTTGACATTGCATCTAATTCTGCACTTGTCTTACATATTTTCTTTTACATGTACCCTTTTTTATATGTGTTTCACGCTGGACTGGAGAAAGGACATATAAAAGCAACATGGAGGTCACATATAAATGCACATACAAAATAGCTGATGTCCACCATCTGAAGGCAGATAGTGGAAAGAGTGCAATGCCAATGAATGGTTCATTCTCTTTCACAGTTTGTACCGCTGTTAATTTCGCTGTTAAATACTACAAGCGCACCTTGTCAGTGTATGTCTGTTAATATGTTCATCTGCAGTTCACATGGACTGACCACATCTTTGTATGTATTTTCTTATGTCCGCACAGTTTAAGAGGATGCTGAACCGTGAGCTGACGCAGCTTTCAGAGACAAGCCGCTCAGGGAACCAGGTGTCGGAGTTCATCGCGAGCACCTTCTTAGGTGAGTTTTAATGCCTGACAGAAATGAGTGAACACATGAGGAAGGAAAGCATCAGCGTCTCAGCATTAAGAAAAAAAATATATATATATATTATAATAATCCAGTTTTTTGATGGAAACATGCACTCAGTTTCCAGTTTATTAGGTACACATAGCTAAAACTAGTGCAGTATAATACAACAATAAGTCCTTCCTTCATGAAGGTTTTAATGTTCAGTTCTTTTTAACATGTTTTTAAAGAGGTGTTGATTCTAATTTATCTTCATTTTGGTGGCTGGTGTGCTGTTGATCTGTTATACTGAGAGATGTTTCTAATGTTTAGTCATTGATATAAATCACAAAGGGTTAGGGGACAAAATACATTTAAAAAATGACCTTGTGTATATTATAAATTGTAAATATAAAATGTAAATTTCCCCATTGTGGGACTAATAAAGGATTATCTTATATTATCTTATATTATCTCTCTATATTTTGTGTTATACCAGACATGCCAGTGAGGTTTGTGTGTCTGTTGCTGCCCAGCTCTTCTAACATGAAGAATCTGATTTGCATAATTTCATCACCTGGCTTTATCAAGTGTTCTGCTGACAGTTGTATTAATTATATGAGAATTACACCAAACTGACCTTCAAAATATATGTTAGCATGTCATCCAGGAAACACAAGAGAATAAAAGGAAAAAATGGGCTTTTAAAAGTAAACCAAGAAGGAGAGAAGGATTTCTCAAGTAAAGACAAAAGAGGAGAGAAGGATTCAAGGAATAAAAAAAAGGCTGAGCTGGAAGAGGAAATGAAGTGATGAAAAAAGATTTGAAGAGCGGTGGAAGAGAAATATAAAATACAAAAAGGCTGTTTTTGAAGGAAAGGGGGTGAAAGAGGGGGATTTGTGAAGGAACGGAGAGGAGATTTTAATATCTTAAAGGCACAGAAAAAGAGAAGGAGGGTGGAATTGTGAGGGGAAGGAAAGATGGAGGGGAGATTTTCTAAAGTGAAAATATGAAGAGAGCTTGTTTCTAAAGGAAGAGAAGGAGGAGAGGATTGTTTGCTAAAAGGGAGGGATGGAGAAGGTGAGGATTTGTCCTTCCCTAAAAGAGAAGGAGGTGCGGCGACAGACAGCATTCCCGGACACACTGTGTGGCGTTGTCGTAGCAACAGGGTGCAATATTATTAGACGGCGTGTTGCATCAATAGGAGCCTCAGTCTTCAACAGCCCTGCCGGCAGGATGGAGGTCCAGCCGAAAGACGATGGAGCTGTCAGTCAGATGCCGTTTTGATATGAGTGCCTCGGCGTCAAGCCCGGCTGCGTCTAGAAATGAACACCATGGTTTTGGGTGTGAGGAAGAGGAGGCACTGTGAGAGAGGTGAGAGAGGCCAGACAGCGCCTCGTGTGATGCTGCCACTCAGGTCGCTCTGCATCCTTATGGTGGTGGTGGTGGTGGTGTTTGTATCTGGCCTCAGATCTGGATATTATTTGGGCAGTCGTTCCTGCTGTGCTGATAAATGTACGTGGACGGAAAATACTGTGGATGGTGTGTGGACGTGAGTTAAAGCAGGCTGTCTGTGATGTCAAAACAGGATTATCTTTTTCTTGGTTTGTACAAAAACGGATGAGTCATTTTCAACACAGCCGTGTCTGGTGGGACAGCACCTTTTGTGTCAACAAATCATATGAAGATTATGTCGATACTGTCGGTGGAAACGGATTACACGCTCTACTGAGGGTTGAAAAAAAAAAACAAATCTCCAGCCTATAAACATTCTCAAAACCTACATTTGGAAAAACATGAGGTGTGCTTTGTCATCAAGCTCAAAACAATGCTGAGCTCCTGAGAGACAGGTTTTACCCATCATCCTTAGCTTTCTACTGCTGGTATTCTGTATCTACTGCCATATAGTGGGTAACATAAGCTTGTGCTCTGACAACATAGCAACATACTGCTATTTACTGCATGATTATGCCTGTAGACATTCCTGTTTGTAAGTGACCTTCCAACCATGGACTGTATACAGTATGTAATGTATACATAAAAACATATCGCTTAAATCTATTTTGATTTGGCAATTAGATTTTCCTTAATATAAAACATCAAAAACAATTTTGTCTGTTTTACTGATTGTGATCCACAGCAGTGATGCAAAATCCAGTTGTTCACAAGGTTATTTATACAGATTCAGACTGTAAGAGACACACGTGCCCAAATTAGACTGTTGTGTTGAAATGATGAAAATTCTAAATTTATCTTCATGTTTCTGTGTGATGTTTAGGCGAGTTTGAAGATCTGTATGTGAGACCAGCTCTGTTTAACAAGGTGACACTTACAGTACTGTTTACCATACCACTGAAAGACAAGCTCATTTTATTACTTCAGCTGAAATGCTGAGGTAATAAATGATGTACGAATAGATCAGATCATCTGTGATCAGCTGATGTGAAATGTCCAGTTCCTCACTGATTGTGATTTTATCAGATCAGTTGTAGTGACAGCAGTAGTAATAGTTGAGGTACAGTTGTAGGTGTAATAGTAGTGGAAGTAGTAACTGCAACACCACTGAAACAGGAACACAGGTTTATAAAATCAAAGTTTGTTTACAGGTCTTGCGAAGTGTGACTGCACATGTGAAAAAGCTGGATGTTTTGGCTCCAGAGGGAGCTGTGTGAAATCAGTTGCGTCTGAGGACTACTAGGTTGAAAATGAAAAAAATCTGGGTTGTGGTGTTAGAAAGAAGTGAGCTCACTGGACGCTTGTACCCTCAATCCATTAGCCTCATGTCTTCCTAAGGCCAGCAGATAAAGGCTACATTAGCCACTATGAGCATAACATACCCAAATCTCCAGATGATCTGTCAGTGGGATATTTGCATTGTGGGTTCTGTAGTCAAGAAAAAAAGTAGATATCTTTGGTTCTGCTGCATCAGTTTTTATGCTTTTTAACCACCCACCACTAGTGGCTGTAGTTCAGCCTGAACTACAGCTGTTACAGCTGTTACAGGTGCAGGTGTTAACAAAACAGCAGCAGTATTAGCAGTATTACCCACTCAGTCCCTCTTCAAATTGTTGTCCACCAAAGCCAGAGAACAGTGAGGTGAGGCATTGTTGCCATGTGACCAGTACCTCACATATGCATCATATAATTTGTACAAATTGTTGATTCCTAACAGCCCAGGTGCAAACAACAAACAACATGTGCGCATGGAAGTGGGAATGTTTCCTAATCAAAGTAAATTTTGGTAAGTTTAAGAGGTGCTCAGATATTACAGCAAAATCTCTGTAAGAACAGGTGTCCTGTGGGGATAGAGACAACAGCAACAAAAGAGTTTCTCCCACTCATTAAAAAAAGAGTAATCAAGTGTAAACCAAGTAAAATCTGCCTTTTTAAAATTACCTTAAGACAGAGACGGGTGCTTACATAGCTCATCAGTTAAGGTTTCGATCAGCTACAGACATAATGAACCACATATAAATCTGGCCTTGACAGTGTGTGTCTGTGTGTTCACGTTGCAGAGAAACAACATGACGTGGAGATCCTGTCTCCACCTCCTAAGGAGAAGGAGAAGAAGAAGAGGCCGATGTCACAGATCAGTGGTGTGAAAAAGGCCACGCAGAGCCCCAGCTTAGCACCCACCTGCATCCCTCGCTTCGGAGTCAGCACACCGCACGAGAGTCTGCTGGCCAAGGTGGGTTCACGCTTGCACACACTCACACAGGCAGAAACATACACACAAAACACTTCGCCTCATAGATGTCTCATTTTACCTCTCCAGGAGATCGAGGACATTAATCGTTGGGGTCTGGATATTTTCAAGATAGCAGAATTTTCCGGAAACCGCCCTCTGACGGTGATCATGTATTCCGTCTTCCAGGTAGGAGGACCCCTCAGCTAGAAGTCTGTTCACTTCACCAAAGAGGAGAAACAGGAGGAAAATGTAATCCATTATAAAAGTTTGAAATTAAGTTTTTCAAATGTGGATCAATGAAGTTAATTTTAAAGGCGCTATGTTCATTTTAACATCAATAAATCATGTGTTCTCTGTTATACTCATGTCAAACAACAACATGAAAACAATGGTCACTTGTAGTAATAAAACTACAACGAATTGTCTCTGGAATTTGCAGCTCCTCCTGGCATTACAGAGCTTTATAGTGAGTTTCAGCTCAATGTTTAGCTGTTGGGTCTGCAAATTACTATTTTAGTCATCTTCAGCCACAGCAGGCAGCTGTTTTCAGCAGACAAAAAGCTCAAAGAACCCACCATACACAAGCTGTGGATTTTTAGGAAAAAAATCTGCTGGTCATTAAAATCAACTGAAACCTTTCATGCCACAGTAAAAGAAAAACAACTCTCTAATAATAGTTATTTGACGTTGGTGTGACTCTGGTTCTTTTCCCTGCCAGGAGAGAGACCTTTTGAAAACCTTTAAGATCCCAATTGACACCTTCATCACATTCATGATGACCTTGGAGGACCATTACCATGCTGACGTAGCTTATCACAACAACATCCATGCGGCTGACGTGGTGCAGTCCACCCACGTCCTCCTGTCCACCCCTGCTTTAGAGGTGAGTGAAGGAATACCCTCTGGTATTTTAGGATATAGCCGTTAGTCACAACAAGCTCCAGGGCTCTGTCTCTGACTCCTGGCTTTTGACCTCCAGTTTTTGCTGGAAATAAGATTAGTTACAATATAATATCAGTGTATTGTTTTGAAAGAATGTGTTGCGTTGTCTGTCCCTTGTCAAACCCAGGCGGTGTTCACAGACCTGGAGATCATGGCCGCTCTGTTTGCCAGTGCCATCCATGACGTCGACCACCCAGGAGTCACCAACCAGTTCCTAATAAACACCAGTAGGTCGCACTCTGTGTTTGTCCACATCTGACTGGGGATATGAGCACTGATTCAGAAGGCTACATGAGCTAGGATTACGTTTAAGGTGTCCTGTTTCAACACGTTTCAACCTACATCTCTGCAGGTTCAGAGCTGGCGTTGATGTACAACGACGCCTCGGTGCTGGAGAACCACCACCTCGCCGTGGGCTTCAAACTGCTCCAGGAAGACAACTGCGACATCTTCCAAAACCTCAGCAAGAAACTGAGAGACTCCCTCCGCAAAATGGTGATCGACATGGTAAGACTGCTGCAGTTCTTACAAGACACATTGATTTCCTTTTCATTCGACCTGTATCTGAACTGTGGCTTTACTGGATGATTTTTACGGGTCATTAAAGTTCGTGTACAGTAAAAGTATGCTGACACAGCAGCTCAATGTATCTGGTAACACGCCACTTTGAAAAAACTGCTGGCAAAACATCATTAGGAGGTTGTTGCATGAGAACACTGACAGACAGTTACAATTGATGGTTGGTTACTGCTTCGTTTTTTCCACCCTCAGCTGGATGGAACAAATAAAAGTGGAAAGAGAGCTGGGAACACACTATTGGTCAAAATGTTTTATAAAGACAAACATCACAGTAATGTATATATATATGACTCAATGTATTATATAGAATAATTCCAATATTAACAGTGTGTCTATAGCATGGCTGCTGAATTGTCAAGCCACGAGCCAATGGAACTTGTCTGAACACTTCTTTCACACTTCAAAGAAACACTGCAACACATACAGTAAATCACTTCATGTACACACTCACCACGCTCTCAGTAAAAGCCTCAGACCCAGTGAGCCAACCAGTGACTGGAAGCTGTGTCTCTGTTTAAAGCCAGCCAGCCAACAGACATGTCCCAACCAT
>BRZM01003569.1:7178943-7452378 GCA_033238685.1 Lates japonicus
GATCAGCTACAGACGCAATAGACCACATATAAATCTGGCCTTGACGGTGTGTCTGTGTGTTCACGTTGCGGAGAAACAACATGGCGTGGAGATCCTGTCTCCACCTCCTAAGGAGAAGGAGAAGAAGAAAGAGCCCGATGTCACAGATCAGTGGTGTGAAAAAAGTACACGCCCAGGCCCCAACAGCACCCACCTGCATCCCTCGCTTGGTCAGCACACCTTACGAGTCTGCTGGCCAAGGTGGGTTCACGCTTGCACACACTCACGGGCGAAACATACACACAAAACACTTAGCCTCATAGATGTCTCATTTACTCAGGAGATCGGGGACATTGTCGTTTGGGGTCTGGATGTTTCAAATGCTTAGAATTTTCCGGAAACCGCTCAGCGGTGATCATAATCTTCAGGTAGGGACCCCTCAGCTGAAAGTCTGTTCACTTCACCAAAGAGGAGAAACAGGAAAATGTAATCCATTATAAAGTTTGAAATTAAGTTTTTCAAATGTGGATATTAGAGATTAAAAAGGCGCTATGTTCATTTAACATCAATAAATCATATGTATTCTCTGTTATACTCATGTCAAACAACAACATAGAAACAATAGTCTTGTATTAATAAAACTACAACGAATTGTCTCTGGAATTTGCAGCTCCTCCTGGCATTACAGAGCATAGTGAGTTTCAGCTCAATGTTTAGCTGTTGGGTGCTGCAAGTTACTATTTAGTCATCTTCAGCCACAGCAGGCAGCTGTTACTAGCAGAACCAGCTCGAACCCACCATACACAAGCTGTGGATTTTTAGGAAAAAATCACTGGTCATTAAAATCAACTGAAACCTTTCATGCCACGATACAAAAAACAACTCTCTAATAATAGTTGTTTGGCGTTGGTGTGACTCTGGTTCTTTTCCCTGCCAGGAGAGAGAGACCTTTTGAAAACCTTTAAGATCCCAATTGACACCTTCATCACATTCATGATGACCTTGGAGGACCATTACCATGCTGGCGTAACCATCACAGCAACATCCATCGGCTGGCGTGGTGCAGTCCACCCGATCACTACCACCCCTGCTTTAGAGGTGAGTGAAGAATGCCTCTGGTATTTTAGGATATAGCCGTTAGTCTACAACAAGCTCGGGCTCTGTCTCGGCTCACGGCGCGACCTCAGTTTTGCTGGAAATAAGATTAGATTACAATATAATATCAGTGTATTGTTTTGAAAGAATGTATTCGTTGTCTGTCCCTTGTCAGAAGCAGTGGTGTTCACAGACCTGGAGATCATAGCAGCTCTGTTTGCCAGTACATCCATGACCGACCACCCAGTCACCAGCAGTTCCTAATAAACACCAGTAGGTGCACTCCATGTTTGTCCACATCTGACTGGGGATGTACTGATTCAGAAGGCTACATGAGCTAGGATTACGTTTAAGGTGTCCTGTTTCAACTTGTTCAACCTACATCTCTGCAGGTTCAGAGCTGGATTGATGTACTTGGCCTTCGGTGCTGGAGAACCACCACCTGGCAGTGGGCTTCCAAACTGCTCCAGGAAGACCTTCGACATCTTCAAAACCTCAGCAGAAACTGAGAGACTCCCTCCACTTAAAATGGTGATCGACATGGTAAGACTGCTTGCAGTTCTTACAAGACACATTGATTTCCTTTTCATTAAACCTGTATCTGAACTGTGAAAGCTGCGGATTGATTTTACGGGTCATTAAAGTTTGTCATGCAGTAAAGAGTATGCTGTACAGCAGCAATATCTGGTAACCATACTTTAGCTGCTGGCAAAACATCATTAGGAGGTTGTTGCATGAGAACACTGACAGACAGTTACAATTGATGGTTGGTTACTGCTTCGTTTTTTCCACCCTCAGCTGGATGGAACAAATAAAAGTGGAAAGAGAGCTGAGAAACACACGCACACACAAACAACAAGAGAAAAGGACAAAACACGGCAGTAATGGCAAGAGTATATGTGTATGGAAGGACTTATCACATTATGAGAAGAGGCAGAACAATTCCATTATTTAACTGATGCTGTTGTAGCTTGTGTGTGGTTTGTTAAGATGTGATGTTGACTCTGGTTGCTGTGGTTGTCAAGTTTCACGTGAGTTTTGGTCAAGAACTTCTATCTGAACACTCTTTCACAATTTCAAAGAAACACTGCAACACATACAGTAAAATCACTTCATGTACACACTCACTACGTTCCTCAGTAAAAGCCCTCAGAGCCAGTGAGCCAACCAGTGACTGAAGCTGTGTCTCTGTTTGTGTTTGTGTTGTGCTCTTCAGGTGCTGACCACAGATATGTCCAAACACATGAACTTCTTGGCCGACATGAAGACAATGGTGAAAACCAAGAAGGTGACTAGTCTGGGAGTCCTGCTGCTCGACAACTACTCTGACCGCATTCAGGTGAGAGCTCCCCCTTCTGACAATAAACAAACGAACACACGGTAATAGTATGCTGTGATTACTTACTAAAAATGTCAACTAAAAGTCCTCATAGTTCTCAGGCACTTGACAGCAGCAGGTTTCCACTTTAACCTGTTCCTTCGTACACTAACACTACTACTACTAACACTACACTACATACCTAACAAACTCAACAGCTGTTTGCATCTTTGTGCTTGTGTGATGGTGCTGCCTCCTGCTGGACACATAGCTGTCATTACATCTGTGCAGAGCTGAAGTATTGTAGTGTGAGTGATGACAGGGTTAAGAAAATTATTTTTAGTTGGTGAATACCATCGAAATGAATCTATGATCATAGTATGACCTCATTTATCCTCTGATTTTATCATCGATTTATGATATATTAAGCTGTTTGTCACTTCCATACATCCCATTGTTGTTGTGAGTTTTTGGTAATGCTTTATTTTAGAGGTCTGCCAATTCCAGTTTATTTCCCAGTAATCTCCTGAGAAGTCTCTAATCACAGAGAGTGTTAAGAGTGATAAGTTGGTACTCTTTCAGTTCTCTCTAAATGCTAAGCTAGCACAACCTTGAGCGTCTTATTTAGACGATAGCAGGGGAGCTACATGTGTAAAATATGAACTGTATCTACAAACAATCAAATAATTCAGCATAACGAGGAATAGAGTTTCTAGTAATACATTAATGACTAATAATTGTTCATTGGAGCTTGAATGCAGCAATTTCTTTCATGGAAATTAATCTGTAAATTAACCAATAAACTAAAATAACAGTCTCAGGACTTTGTCCCCTGTAATTAATACCAAACTGTGTAGTTCTTTTCCAGAAAACATCTAAATATATCATTATAAATTAATGTTGTAGCTTTTCCCTGGCTCAAAAATGCTTCCTCTTCCATTTCCAGTTTCTCAACTCAACCTACAGAAACTTATCATCATCAACAGAAAATCCAAGGAACCCCTCACAGTCCCTCCCACACACTATTAGATTGACAGGAAGGTCTGAATCCAAGTCCCCCTCCCTAAAAAGACCCAGACGTCACCACCCAGCAGAGTCTCACTGAGCCTTGTCTCCTCCAGGTTCTGCAGAACATGGTCCACTGTGCCGACCTGAGCAACCCAACCAAACCGCTGGAGCTGTACCGGCAGTGGACGGACCGCATCATGGTGGAGTTCTTCACCCAGGGAGACCGAGAGCGGGACAAGGGCATGGAGATCAGTCCCATGTGTGACAAACACAATGCCTCCATAGAGAAGAGCCAGGTAACGCACGCTGACACACAGAGGTGTGGAGGAAACAGAGATACAATACAAGATAGAAAAAGAAGACACTGAAAAGTTATTTAAGAAAAACGCTACTTTTTATACTTTTTATAGGATGAAGTAAAAAATACATGTTACTTTATTAAACTGAGTATCATTATTTCTTTTTTACTTTTCTAATGAATCATGTATTTTCATGATAGCTGGGAGTAAGCTCACAGGACTGCTTTCCTAAACTGATTACAGTTATTTGAAAATGGCAGCCAAGTGTTGTGTTTTTTATCAGGCTAGATAGACTTCCACTTATTAACAGATAAACAGTTGACCCAGCCAGCTGCTTGCAGCTCATCAGTAGTGGTTGTTGTTTGCAGGAATTCTGTGTTCCAGTTCAATATATCAGGCATTTTATGATTAAAATTAGACATTATTTTGTGATTATTGATGAACAGATTCACAGCCCATATCCAGCATTTAGTTCACACAGATTAGAATAAAGTCTGGACAGCAAACTAATGTAAAATGATTTTTCCAAATGAGGTGCAAACCATTTTCATAGGAAGGTTTATTTCAGATCAAATGTTCTTTATAACTCTTTATATGAGTCACAACGTGGCACTAAGAGCCAGATTGGCTGCGGTCTAAACATAGTTTCTATGGCACTGATATATTTTATGCTCATATCTAGACATTTACACCCATTTTCCCTTTGTCAAGTAATTTCAACTCGACATCTTCGACAGAGCTCTGTTTACATTTTTTATATTTCATCTCTGTCTTACTTGTCTGTTGATTACCATCACTGTTGATTTTATGACCAGGTGGGGTTCATCGACTACATTGTCCACCCTCTGTGGGAGACCTGGGCGGACTTGGTGCACCCTGACGCCCAGGACATCCTGGACACCCTGGAGGACAACAGGGAGTGGTACCAGAGCATGATCCCCCGCAGCCCATCACCCTCCAGCCCAGAGGAGCACCACGCCGAGGTGGAGCCAGGAGGAGGAGCCGTGGGAGCAGGAGGACCTGTCCCTTCAGGAGGAGGTGGAGGGGGAGGAGGAAGTGCAGGGGACAAGTTCCAGTTTGAACTCACGCTGGAGGAAGAGGAGGAGGATGAGGAGGAGGTGGAGTCTGACCTGGAGAGCCCCTTAGAGGAGGAGTCCCAGTCGGGCGGGGAGCGGCACCGGGACTCCTCCTCCCCCTCTCTGTCCCCGGATCCCCGCAGCAGCAGCAGATACCGCCCCCCCTCGCCTCACCCGTCCCGGACCCTGAGTCTGGCTGGCATGTCGGTGCGGAGCCCACACCCCCACAGGACGCTGGCCTCCCCGGGGCGGGAGGGCGCCGACAGGGACAGAGAACTGAGCCAGGAGGGCGACGGGGTGGCGTGCCTGCGCATGGGCACGTAACAACCAGCACAACCTGCCCCGCCCTGAGAGACACGAGCGCCGGGTGTAGAGAGACGGACGGAGGCAGGGCAGGCCTTTACCAATAAAGTCTGTAAAATCACCACAGTCCCTTTACACTGGAGACACCCTCTCTGGAGAACAGAGGGACGTTCCCCCCTCTGTTTTATTTTAATTTTCCGCAAAGAAGAATCGTTTTAGTCTCTCTTTGGGCGCCTGATAGGCCTTTGTGTCCCATCCTGCTTTGTTGTAGCTTCAGTTCAGAGCGTCCCAGACAAAGACTGCTGCAATTTATACTGGGAAGAAGAGCGGAGCCGAGGCGTGATACTCTAACATAAGTCCATAAGATTTAAGGAAATGTCTTCCTCCAAAAATAACTGTCTGTGACATTCGGACAAGAACAGCGAATGAGGATCGCGGTGGTTCGACAGGGTCTTGGAAATGATTTTGCACCATAGTTTTAGTTTGAGATATGAAATAATTGAGTCCGTTCGGAATAAGCGAGTATGATTTCTTTGTTTGAGAATGATGTGAGAGATGAATCATTTTACCAAATACAGTATGTAGGTGAGCAGCGAGAAAATCGATGGACCTAAACCTCAGGGTATGAAGAGAAACTAAAAATCTAATGTAGCACAGATGTAGTGGGTACCCCTGACCTGACCCCTGACACCAAACTCTTTTCTGTTTGATTTACCTCCAAACTAGAGACTTTGTCTAACCCACGTGTCTCTACATTTAATTAAAACCCTTTAATAGAAAATTTGGCAATTGAAGCAATCAAATAATAAGTATTTAAACCAGCTTGTAGCACCACAGAGATTGAACACTGAAGAAGACTGTGCCCCAGTCTCACCTGTTGGAAATACAAAAGACACCACCTGTATAATTTGTTTAAGCTTTATTTTTTTACCTGAGATGATTGTAAATGGTGTCATTGTTTTAGGTTTTGATTTTCGAACAGTTCTTTGTTTGTACATTTGCTGGTCTCGTCTGTGTTTATGTGCTTAAAAAGCATTTTTATCAGGGTGCCTCCGGTCCGCAGTAGCACTTTACTGTCTCTGCTGTTCAGCTCTTCTATTCAGTCACACAAAGGGCTTCACCCACTGTAGACCTACTGATCACACAAACACAGTACACGAAATCTGACGCCGCATACCGAAAGGCAGGGCAGGAAAGTAACTGAACTAATATCCCAACAGGGGATTTGACCGACTTGGCCAACACCAAAACTCGCGACCTTCCTGGTGGTCAGCCATCGTTGGAATAATAAGACTCATCCGTCTTCAGATACAGAGACTTTAACTAACTGCAGCATTTGTAATTGAAAACCTTGTGCCTCCTGTAGCTCAGCATCCTCAGATGACAGCATCTTTATATTTACAAAATCTTTTTCAGAGTTTTGATTGTAAAAGGCTTTTGTGTTGGCTACAAATTAATATTATGTAGGAGAATTATTTTTAATCCACAGACTGAAACTCCACAGCGTTAAGTCTGTGTGAATTCATTGTAAATACCATGGTTCTCTCTTATTTTGGGAAGAAACTTTAAATGAAACTATGGCTGTGCGATATGTCCAAAATCTCATATCCCAGTAACAATATATATCTGGTCCATGTCAGACTTTTCGTTATGAAACCATGTCCATGCTTAGAGGCAGCCCCTCGTTTAGGAAAGAGCACCTCGATGTGTCTTTTCTGGTCCTGCTCCTGTGCGGAGCTACACCTTTAATCGCCATGCTGGTATTCACATTTCTGTCTGCAGCCATGAGGTGGTGTGTAAGACTGAAAACTATCATCCAAATGATGAAAAATATGGCTGTAAACGGTGCATTTTGTGACACCATGAAAGAAACGATAGAGCATAATAAGAATGTTTTTATTTTGTCATATTGCACAGCCCTGAATGAACCTGAACCTGAATATTTCTTTTGAGCCCTTAAAGAAAAGCTACTAGAATGATTTCAATTAACATTTTCTCTCTCTGACATTTTACATTTAAACATTAAAACACTTGGCTGTTGTGTTAAAGGAGTAGCATCAATTTCAGTCAGAGAGTCAGAGATATCCTGACTTTTAGTCCCTATAATATTGGATCCTACATTAACCATAATGCAACCCTCCATGTGTAGTAAATACCCAGATGCCCCGGGGGTACTATTATTAATCTCTATCTATCTAATCTCAAACCCAATCTGAAAATGACCCTGATGACATCACCGGGGTTATTTTTGTCCTTCCTTTAGAGCCACATTAGACATTGAACTGTTTTCACAGGCTGTACTCAAATAAACTGACCTCCATGTCTAAAATTAGTGTAGTAGCCCTTTAAATAAGCAGATTTCCTTTATTCCTCATATCAGGAAGGATCTTTTAATTCCACAGTGATGTTACTTTCCGGCTCTGACGACAGGTACAAGCGGCAGAGATCACGAGGAGCACAGTTTCAGATGTTTCTGAGAAGTTTCTGATGAAGTCGCCTGTAGTTCAAACTAAGCTGATTGTGTTCCATCAGGTTATCTGTCAGTCTTATTTGTTCGTTAGTGCTCGACTGGGATAACTGTGTGCCATAAGTGTTGAAAACACACAAACACCTGCCAGCCTACGATGCCGTACATTTTTACACTAGAGATTTTAACCTGATGATTGTATCAAAGTCATTGACTTTATAGTGTTAGTTTTTATGAATGATAGATGTCAGCGGTATTTAAAGCAGACAATTTCATAGATTTTGTGCAACTTAAGATCAGTCTCTTCAGCCCTTTCCTAATCAGATAGCTGAGACTTGAGAATGTGTGTAGTTTCAGGACTCTCTCTGTACCGAGTACATGTTCAGTCTAGAGCAGTGTTTGTCGCCGTCACTGAGGTAGAAAGACCAGGGAGTGAAACAAGCACTACGCAGGATATGATGCACTTCCTGGTCAGGCAGTAGTAGAAAACACTAGTCTAACAGTATTTCATTAACTCAGCTAGTAAGCTTTATTGATCAGCCTTACATGTGATAGGAGAAGTTGGATAAACCTGGTGTTAAAAGACCATTTTGCTGTTTTTAACATGCCAAGCCTCAGATCGTTGTTTGACTCACTGTTCTTTAGGTGTTTCAAAGGTTCCTTCACCATCCTGGAAACCTGGGAAAAAAGAGTTCCTATTGCCAGGCCTTAAAAGAATACATTTATAAAACTTTGTATTTCTAAAATGACAAGAGGAAGAGTTTTCTCATGTCCTTTACCACATGTTGATTCAGTCATTTCAGAGTGAATATTGTCATAAAAGCAATCAAATGATAATCGGAGAAATTCAACTTTGCAAACTTTATTTAGCAAAAATGAACCATAGATGCCTTCACATGATGAAAATGCCACGTAAACCTCAGCTTTTGTTTTGGTCGGTCGGACTTTCCAGCACCATCAGCAGAATCAGCTAAATTTATACTTGCACAAAACAAATGTCAAAAACTAGTGAGCACATCACCATGAAATGTGGTGAATTCTTTGTGGCCTTTTCTTTAGCATCAGTCTGATGATAAACTTGTTTTTTTACATGAAGCACCTTTATATTGTATTGTGTAATAAACATTGCAGCCTAGTGGGGCTTTAAACTTTAAAAACAGAGACACCAAATGTCTCTTAATATTTAATTGTGTGTGCAGTGTAGCTGGAGCTTCTTTTTTTTTATTTTTTTTTTTAACTTTGTTACTGACTCAGCAATTCAGACTTTTTAACACTGGTTAAACAGCTTTCTGTCCCCAAAGTCAGTTAATATTTTTGATAATGCGTTGACGTTAAATAAGATGAAAAAAGGAGCTCAGATACCAGCAAATCAGACATTTTTAAACTTTTGGAAATATATATTACACAGTCTAAAATATTAAATCATCCATCAAGATCATAAGTCATCCATCAATGTAAAAAGAAAAATGCCTGCTTCTTAAGATTTGTTTGAACCATCATAGTTTATTTGTTCAATTTATATAAAATGGTTAAAGTAAAATGTAAGAATCTTTGACATTTTTATCAAAACAAAATTCTGAGCTTCCCACTATGTGACAACTCTGATACAACAGTGATCTAGTCTGTTGAAAACACTGTCTATCAGGCAGTGATGACTTTTTACTTACCTCCAGTTTGTATGGAATAACCTGAGTCGTACCAGAAACACAACAAATGAATCTCTTTATGCTTTTACTCTGAAAGTCCTCACATTTTTAAGCACTTCCGCTTGATATGAACAGAAACACATCACTGTTTTTATGAAAAACAGGTTCAGTGTGGCATTTCCATCATGTGGGATGTTTGTGAATTTGAAACATTTAACAAGTTTTCAGTCGTCTGAATGTGGAGCTTTTTAGCTCAGTGATCTGAGGCGTTTTGTTGGCGTGTTAAACTCATCACTGTGGCTCTTCACAGGACATCGGTGCCATACAGTGTTAAATGTGTCGACGAGCAGCAGACTCCCTGCTCTCGCTCCGTTATTGTGTTGTGCTGATACTGCCACCATTACTGTCCATGCGGTCTCGTTTTCTCAGCCTCTGTGTCGTGCAAACTTCTATAAAAGATATTTATTCTTCAAAACATGTCTGTCGAGACAAAGTACTGTAACATAGGACATTTTGATTTTATGTTCTGGAGCCTAAAAATCAAGTATACTTTACAAGTATGTATACATCTGCCACTCCAATGTTTTTGTCAAAGAAAATATATTTTTGTTTCTCATTTTAAGCCAAAAGAGTCTCGGGAGTTCAGGGTGTTTTAAGTGGAAAATGCCAATAAATTATATGGAAATTTACATCAGACTGGCTGCTTGTTATTTCTCTGTTTTACACAGTCAGCCTAATGAACAAATGGAAAGGTCAGTCAAAAGCGACGTGTAAGACAAATCAGATTTATTCCACTTTCAAATCTGGTCCCATTAATGTGCAACAGACACATAAAATCTCACTGTATGATCCCATATCTGCACTGATATCAACTACAGGCATTCCTGAACAAAAACTAAACAGGTTAGTATGAATTTAAATGTTGTTATTTGATACGTTATGGATGTTATGATCTGCTCTCTGCACACAGGCATTTTAAAGTTGATTTTGTTGTGTTCAGCAGAAGCTTCTGTCGAGTCTGACCCGGGCTCCAGTGCAGGCTGGAGGCTTCACCCCCTGCAGACATAAAACAGATAGTCACCAGCATGCCTCATTACATGTCAAATATGGTAAGACATAGAAGAACTTTATAAATGTGGAGGTTGAAGTGACACAGGTAAAACTGAGGAGACACAATAGGGCTAAAATACATAGTCAGGGACAGCAGTAATGAATAAATATATACAATATAAATAGTTACTTTAAAAAAGGGATGTATGGTGCAAATAAATTTGATCTAATTTGAAAGTTAAAGTAGTTAAAGTGACGGGGGGGACCCAAGCATGTCCTCACCTTATAAAGCTGACAAACCAAATGGAAAAGAGATGACATCGCCTTGTCCTCATTCTCCTCTGTGTATTCCTGCAACACAGTGGTTCATAATTTTTACTTCTATTGATTATTTTTAGTTTCCATTAGCTGTCAGAGCTTCATCAGCGACTGTTGACCATAGAGAAATCCAGAGGCAGAGCAGCCGACATGACAACCAGTTTTCCTTTCTCTGCCCAAACATGCAACACACGCTATCTAAGTAATCAAGACTGACCTTTCCTGCCTCATTTACAATCAGCAGAAACAAGATAATTAAATGATCTTCCAGCATCATGAAGACATGCAAGTTTCATACTTTTCCTTGAATTCCTTTTTTCATTCAACTCCTCTGCTTTTAACTCTCCATCACTGAGGGTTAACTCACCCACATCAGTTTATGTCTATACATCTGATATTTAATCTGCTGTTTACAGCGCTACACAACACTGGGATTAACAATTTGTAAGATCTATACAAAGTTTTCTACGGATGAGAAGGTTCTGCCTTTGTAACACTGTATATCCCTCTGATCATACTGTATCTAGTCCAGAGTGTCACTAGTGTTTTACCCCGTTGAAGGTGACCCAGGGGACGTGTGTGTGGGCTGGGTTCAGAGCTCTGGTCATCGCAGCGTTATCGTGCATCAGCCGGTATCCCAGATCTCCTTTCACACAGGAGTCGACGCTAGACCAGGAGACGGAGGGAGCATAGAGCTGGAGGCACTGAGACAAAAGGAACAGGACAGAGTCGGTGTCACCGACGAGACACATCTGCTGTAATCCAGCAAGAGTTTTTAAAACCATGCTAAAATCCATAAAACACACGGGTCAGTGTCAATTTCTCTGTTTACAGTGGGGGATGTAGACAAACGTATCAACTCTTGACACATCCATGTCTCTTCCTTCTGGTATGAAACAACACAAAATGAATCGGTAACTTTGAGGCATTTTTAAAGAAAAAAAAGGGGGGGGGGGGGATCATTTTGAATATGTGCTGTTTTTCCCTGAAAACTACACAAATGCTGCAAGATCCCAGCAAAATAAACACAAAAAGAGGGACATGTTTTTCTGTAGATACTCACAGGCTGGGCAGCTTTGAGAACATCTGCAGCTGACTCCATGCAGTAGATGATGTGAAGTGCTGAGTGTCCAGTTAAGTGGATGATACAGGCCTGAGGAGCACATCAGTTCATCTACAGTCATCATGCTTTTGTGTGAATAAAACACAACAGAGCTACAGATGATTAAAAAAAAAACAGGCAAACCTCAATTAAGTTTCCTCTGCATTCAGGCTCCCCGTGCTGACAGGTGAAGGGAGAATTTGCCGACGGAACCTCCTACAAAACATAAAAATGTGGCATAAAATCTCTCTACTTGTCAGAGCTGCTGTGTGTGTGTGTATTAACAGAAGACAAGGATCAGCGTACCTTAGCGTTCCCGTAGGGCACCAGAGTGACGGTCATGATGTCCTGCAGCATCGTCCAGGTGGGGAACAGCTGCTGGGAAATGAAGACTCTGCAGGCTGGACACAAACTCTCATAGTACAGAGTGACAGACACTGGAGGAACAGCCTGTTTTGGTCTGGTAGCATTCACCTCCATACACTGCTTCTGAACCTACACAAGAAAAAAAAAAAGACAAGACTGTAATGTGTGTTGTTGATCTACAAGTTTGAAGTTTTTATTATGGTTAAATATAAGTTCATGAACACTGGGGTCCCCCCCATAGAAATCTTACATACCATATGTTGCAATAATAAGCGTTCTCTTGGCCTTTGGGCGTTGTAAAATAAACAATAGCGATAAAAAAGATTAGATTAATGAAAATAATCACGATGTAGCTCATAATATTCAAAGTATGACAAACTGCACATCCTGTTATTTTGCTTTTTCCAGTCATCTTTAAACTGATTAACTTTGTGTTATTTGACCGAGAGCTGCTCTGCCAGTCACATGAAAAACATCTGGTGTTCAATTTCTGGAGCATGACTCTCATTTAGAAGCAAACCAGAGAAACTTTGAACTCTGCTGAACTTAATTTTCCATGTTTTGAGACAATGACGCTCAATGACATCTTCCCAGAACAGACAGAGCAAGAATTTCCTCTTTTCACATGCATGAAGGGAAAAATATGTTTGATGTTTCAGGTACAGATGACTGATTCTCAGAGACTAAAACTTAAAAAGTCTAATTGGAGCAAAACATAAAGCAGGCCTCAACAGGGAAAACAAAGAAGTAGCCTATATGTCAGGTATTTAGCTTGATTTTCTCTTTTTATAGTAGTAAAAATTCTTCACGTCTACATTTGTTCAATTTAGATACTTAAGTAAAAGACAAAATCTCTTTCTTTTATTGTTATATAACGCTCCACATAATTATCACAATATTTAACACAAATACAGCTCTGTTTTTGATTACTATTATTCTAAGAAATGAAACTGGGCTGAAACACCCACTGTTGTTCAGCCCGAGGAGTTCAAGCATAATTAATAATGTGAAAATAAACTACTCTGAAATAAACTCCATGGTGTTTATTCTACTCACCTTACACTCTATTGCTATCTCCAGTGATCGACACCACTGAGATGGAGGGTAACGGCAGGCCGGTCTGGGGTGAGATATCCCAAAACCTCCCCTGTTCGCACAGAGGAGTAAAAACACAGCCAGCAGTCCTGACAACTTCATGTCTGATATCAGCAGAAAAGTCCACACAACCACACTGACGAGAGAAGAGAGAGGACTGAAGCTGCTCCTCGTCAGAGCTGCATAATCAGCCCCATCACCAGCTAAATAACGCCAGGTGTGATTGACTGCTGCTGCCGCCTTCAAGGATCCTCGGACACTCCTGCTTCCTGCTCCGTGAGTAGGAGGAAAAACAGTAACAAATCATTTATTTGGCTGTTCAAAATTGGGATTAATTACAGCAGCATAATCGTTGAGAATGGAGTGGAAAATATGAGTGGTGATGTACAAGAAAAAAAATCATTCACAAATGCTATGTCAGCTTTCAATGGTGATAAAGCTTCTCCCTACAAGAGGGGATAATATTATGGTTATTGGCCTCCCTCTAGTGGTCTCACATGAGCAGATCAGTGTTTGCAAATGTGTAATAATTTCTAATAAAATGACCAATTTCCAGTCAGGAAAAAAGCATGAAAGGTTTGATATCTACCTTTTAGCCGTAAACTGTACAGACACTCAAAGTGAAGTTGAACTAAAAAAAAAAAAAAAAAAAAAAAAAAAGCAAAGGGAACTGTAGTTGTTAAGTGTGTTTTTCTTTGTAAAAATTATTAGGTGCTTATGTGTTACGAACAAACACGACAGTAGAAACTGAATTGAGACCACAATATGGACACAAAACCGCAGGAAAGCGTGTCGGCGGTGTGGAAAAGCTGACGGTAGAAGCGTCCGAATAAAAACCGTTGACGATAGGCCATCTGGTTAATTGGTGAGACAGGAAAAAAAACGTGCGCCATCTTGAAATTTGGTTTCGTCAGGTGGATTTAACAGAATTCACCTGCACTCCAGTCCAACAAGTCAGCAAGGATCTTACTACTCTACAAACGCCCGAAATCGGCGTGAAATATTTTGAACTGTTTCGGAGAAGTTCACCTGCCCCGTCGCTTGCTTTATTGTCAATATTTCCCCAGTAAGCAAACGTTATCAACGCCGAACATCATAACGGTTGAGTCGCTTAGAAAGCCACCCGAGAGCAGTTGAATAACTCAACGGCCCCCATCAACTCTAGAGATGAAAATGTCTTCGAAATGTTTATCCGTGAAAGCACCGGGACAGGAGTTACTTCTAATGCTCGGTCGCCAGCAGTTGTGTGTGGGTACTGTAGCTAACGACGCTCGAATTCTGCCCGGCGATGCTAATGGACGAGCCCAGTGGAACACAACTACTATATGTGAACAAAATGGCGGAAGGGAAGCCATCGTGACAACATTGAATGGACAACTCGTCAGTTTGAACCATGCTATTCATATCTGGCATTATAGAGAGCAGTGGACATTCATCCGTGAAAATCACACCCTTTACCAAACGGCATCAGAAGAATGAATTGTTTACTCTTAGCTACATTGGTGGTCTACAGCTGCAGTCATAGGGGCTGAGGATTATCATGACCCTGAACTGACTGGTTGTCTAAGCACCTGGTGAGCCCCAGGCACCTCAAGGATATAATTATCCAGCAGAGTCTGGCCTAAAAGAAGTTCCTCCAAAGGTAAGACGACTATTGTTTTTAACTCAGTGCTGTATACAGTGTTTGGTTGGATGGGTGTTAATGTTCAATGCACCTGCAGGTTTTGAACCGTCTTAAGCGTTCTCACCTAAAAGGGGGAGAAATAACTAAAACGTGATATCAGTGTAAGTGAATTCATGCAATTGGTAAATAATTCCAAGCTATTACATCCCTACTGGATTTTATTGATAATTACTTTGGTGGAACAAGTATTGAATTTCATGTTGTGTGGTCTTGAAAAGGTTTTCAAAAGTCTCAACTTTGCAGAAACCCTGAATGTTGCACGGTTTTCTGTTTGGTCAGCCCAGAGGTTGTTTCAAGTTGTCATGCCTTCACTGTGACAATATTTTCATATACTGCTGTTTACGTTGCTATACTGTACCTCTTGTATTCTGGTGCTCAGTATAACTGCTCTTTGACAGTGGTTTTGGTTGTTAAGATCCTGTGAGTAGAGCAGTAGTGGTAGGCTGCTGGATGAGTGATCTGACCTTCACCACAGTTTCCTCTGCAGTCATTTGGCAAACTACAGTGTTTTTGTACCATACACTCTAGCTGTGTAAAGTATTACTATGTGCAGTAAACTTTTATAGTGTATAATAGTATACATGGTGTAAACCTTGGTTTTGTATGACTGCCACATACAGTAAATCTGCATAGACCTGAATTTTCTTGATTCTTGTAAAACCACAGTATGTGTTATTGTGGTATATGGAGTCCGCAGTTGTTGTAGTGTGTAATCTAGCACTTTTGTTGTAAAACAGGATTGATATGTCAGTTAGAGCTGCGACAATGAGTCCATTAATCAGTTAGTCACTTAAAACAAAATCAATCTGCAGTTAATTCAATAATCAATTAATTGTTTCAGTCATTTCATCAGCAAAAAGTCCAAACATTTGGTAGTTGTAGCTTTTCAGATGTGAGGATTTGCTGCATTATCTGGCCTCATTTGAACGTAAAAGAAATATATTTGGATTTTGGACTTTTGTGTGGACAAAACAAGACATTAAGATGTTATTTAAGGCTCTGGGGAAACTATGAGGAGCATTTTTCACAATTGTGTGACATTCTATACGTTAAACAATGAATCAAGGCAATAATCAGCATATTAGTCTATGATGAAAATAACAGTTAGTTGCTGCCCTTACAGAAATGAGTGGTATTTGTGGTGTACATTGTGTTAATTGAGGCTTTTGGTGTGAAAACAGCACCTCTAAGAAAAAGATTTGAAATCCTCAGGTTATAAAATAATACTCAACAACTCTTTAAATCATCATCTCAAATTTATTTGGGGATCTGAAAGTGCATACATGAACAGTAATGTTCTGAAGTAGGTAAAGTCAGGTTTTACACCAAAACATTTGAAACCATCAGATTACTTCAGATGTGACTCCTAATGGAAACTATTTTAATGCCTGATTAAACACAAAAAGCAGAATGTTGTTGCATAATTATTACAGTAAATAAACATTTACAATAACAGTATTTTCTCACAGCAATAGGCTATTAACTAAGGGTAGCTAAATGCTTTAGATTAAAGCAGAGAGACCAGTCAATACAGCCACAACAGAGAAAATAAAAGTTACAGAAACATTGTTTTAACAGGTACTATGTTGAGTGCGATGCAGAGACAAGTAGAGGTATTTGATCGTATGCACAGCTCAAAGTGAAACAAAACCTTTTGAAATATAACAAGTCCCTGGATTTCAGACATTGAAAGATGTTGATAACTAATGTCTTTATCTAACTGAGGATGAAATGGAAAACAAACAAATCTCCCAAAATGTTGTGGTTTCTGTTTATTACAGCTAGATCCAGTCATTTTATGGCATGGAAGAAAGTTGATGGGAATAGATGAGCCACTGAATGGCAGCTGAGCACATCAGTTACTAACCAGCTTCCTTCCTCTTAACCCTACCCATAACTACACCAAACCCATAATAGGTGTAACCTTTCCTATACTTACAAAACGTAATCTTCAAAGTAAATTTCCAGTGTAATACCTAAACACGTACCACTCCAAACCTACCTGTACCTACATAACCAGTTCCCTCGTTTAACCTTGTCTAACCCTGCACCTATACATGTCTGTATAACAATCTGTTCACCACACTGAACACTGATCTTCACCAGATCTGCAAAAAAACAAACCAAAAGTGACTGCTTTGAAAATTGCATTCAGTGCAAATGCTTTTGAACATTCGGCTCAAGCAGTTTCTAATTAATTAATCTCACAATATCTGTGCCATACAGTTACAGTATGATTAAGGTTAGCCAAGCAAAACCACTTCATTAAAGTTTTGGAAAGATGTTGTTGCAGTTAAATATACAAAACAAGGAAATATTAATTATTGTTCTGAGGTATAGGTCATCAAACATGTTACAAGCCCATCCACCATCCCAGCCTCAACACCCATACCTTAACCTCTCTACCTAAATAGCAAAATACTTGCACTGTGTAAATCGTGTCCTGCAGAATGGTCCAATATGAACATACTTCATAGGGAGGAGGAAAGCATTGTAATACTTTCCCCTCCCAGGAATTAAACCTAGCTTTATTACCACTAAAAAACATCACCATTATGTTACATCAGAGAACCTGACAAACTTATTGTTATCTTCCTATTTTACAACATTGCTCTTATTCAGTCATTCCTATATCTCACAATATCAAGCCTTTAAATCAATCTCATCAACCCAAGTAAATGGTCTTAATTAAGAAGACTTTCCTAAAGACATCTGACTGGCTTTAATTTCTCTTAAACCAAACAAAGGCTGATAGCAGCTGTACACCAGCTCCGTCTTCCACTAAGTCAGTCTTCCATGCCATAAATCCATGGTATCCACCACAAATTTCAACAAACTTTTAAACTCAAGAAGAAGAACAAATCTTTCAGATTTTAATTCTCCTTGGTAGGAGGATTAAAATCAAATAAAGAAACATAAGTATAAAATGGCAATACCATTTTTTCCCTTTCATTTAGTTGTAGATAAGGTATTAAATATTTTGAAAGGTCACCAGCTGAACAGCTTATCTAAATATCTAGTTCTTAGGTGCTTATCTAGATAAGTAATTGTTGCAGTAAAACTTCAGACTGCTTTATAACACCAGGTAGTTTGTCATGAAAAATTACTTTGTTGTACAGAGAACTACTTTACATGATTTCTTCAAAATAAGAGAAAAACGCCAAACCAAATGATAGCACCTAAGGTTTCTTGCCAAAACACACAATATATGAAAAACCTTCAGCTGAATGTAAATCATGACACGTATTTTATAATATGAGACACCAATTATTTTCCCACAAAACAGTAATAATTTTGAAGTGTGTTTTCAGTAACTTGTTTGTTCATTTTTGTTTGCACAGTGATAAAACATTTAAGTTACAAAAACCAACAGTGACAACAGAAAAAGACCAGATTGCGCACAAACAGTTAAAAAATACAAAGATGTCTCGTCTGTACAGAATTAAACACCATTAAGAGGTCAGCTCATTAAAGATGCCACAGAGGAAAAAAAAACCTTGAAAACTCATATTAGTGCTTTATCAGTGCTACGACATGTCAATCTCATCAGCAACTTGTCCATATTTAGCACCACCACATGTCCACCTGCTTCAGTGAGAAGGTGGATGTACATAAAGACAGTCATAGTATCTCCACCTCACGTGAGATACTTGTGTGCAAATGCTATGCTTTAAATCTATACTCCACAGGGCAGTGGTGTAGTCTGTATGTGCACATATAAACTGTGTACACCTTTTCTGTGTTCCTGCTACAAAATTAACTTGGATATGTAAAGTTTCTTTTTTTTTAGTATTCACAATATTAAATAAACTTATCTTTCCAGTGATATACCTAGACTCAATCTGTTTGCTGTACAAAAAGTAAAAAAAAAAAAAAGGAAATATCTTGAATGACATCCATGTTTACTGTGTAACAATTAACTATGAGATGAAATCTTCCTGTGAGACAGCAAATTCAGGCTAAAAAGATGAAAGTACAACAGTCTGATGACAGCAGTTAATTGAGTTGTATGTTGCTAAAACTGACAGTATGCTAAGTAGACTACACCACCGTCACAGAGTCTTAATTTCTACGTGTTGTACACGGAATATAACAGAACAGTCTGAACAGCTGTCCAAAATTTCAAACTTTGATTCTAGCTTTAAAAAGTAAAAGTCTTGCTTGCACTGCCATCTAGTGGCTGTGTTATGCTCTGTCAACAACCTGTGCAATGCAGCATTTGACATTTCACTGCTGTGCAATGTTGTATCGAGGATTCATGTGATCACAAGCACAGCAGATCATATGTTTTTGAAAAAGGAGACGTGACTAGAACGCCCCATACTGTATGACTGACTTTTGATCGTAGGGAAGTGCATGTAAGGAAAACTACAGCAATGAGTGCCTAGCACCGATCATAGAGACAAAGTGGAAAAAAAAAAAAAAAGAGAACACACCGAGACTTTGACAAAACACGTCTAACCCATCAAAGAAAGGTCACAAAACCTATCTTTTATAGCTGGTGGTGAACTTAGTTCGAACTGGTATCAAAACAGTACTCAACCATAATGTCCCTATTATAATTATTAGTAATACATATAATACCTAGGTACCTATCGGTTACACAACAATGGCATGCAGAACATTTACACCTTTTCACTGCCACTAAGTAGGAATAGGGCACATTTTTCCAACTCCCTTCATGGCAATAAACAGTCTGACAAAACTGATAACTTCAAGTGTTTGTACGTGACGAGCATCAAGCATGTGTTTGACTTAAGTGACTCATTAAACCAGAGAAAAAATACGATACAGAAAAATAAAAATATTCTGTTCAAACCAGTGACAGAATGTAAAATCAGCTACTCTTATATGCTTTAATGGGCAACCCACACTGACAGAGCTACAGTGTATTAAATGACTACTGTATTTTCCTCTATAAAAAATAATTTGAATGATTCACTGTAACCCACAAGCACCACCTCATCTCCACTCACAAAGTGCACAATCAAAGGAGTCCCAGTTACCTAACCAGGGCTGGAGGGACCTGGATAGGCCTGAAATGTAAACAGTTTCTATTTCAAGAGATAATTATCATAATAGATGTACTTTTCTATCACCATTTTGAATATACCTCACACTTATGAAGAAAACAAAGGTATGTTCTGCTGCTGTGTACCAACATTTATCTAACAAGCAAATTTCAATATCACGATTTGTACACATTTTATGGTAATATACTCTGTTTGGTCCACCATAGCTGGAATATACCATGATAGCTAGTAGCTAACATGACTGCAGTCATAGTAATAATTTTACAACTATTTAGTCAGTCTTCAGTTGTTCTGTGTTGGTGTACCAGTAGTTCTGTACAGCTCCTCTTTAAACGTGGATATATGATTTTAATATTCATTTTTAGCCTCTGTGTCTTTAGTGTTACAGTTTCTAGCTGTACACGTCAGATCATGGCTAAAACTGAACAATAATCTAATTAAGTTCAACCATAACCACTTCACCATCCAAATTAATATCTCTTGCTTTTCTGATTATTTATGTCACATTTATGTCACATAAATTACATCTGGTATATAAGTCTTTATCATGTTTATCAGCTTCCCATACCCAGTGTGATGTAAATTCAATATGGCAACCTGCAGGGGAATAAGTTCTCTTTAACCAATACATTACTGTTTTTATTGTGGCTTTGTATCTGACTAGACACAGCCTCAGTGTCTGGTTCATCAGAATATTGTTGTCTATAAGAGGAATATGGTGGCTGGAACAGAACTGAAAGGCACTTTTCAACCATTTCCTACAGAACTGAAAACCTACTAGTCCTGTACAGTATATTATCACTCCACACCCATCTCCAGACCACTTATCAAAGCTCTGAGATCACTGACGTTAACCAAAACTCTTCAGGGAACCACAGAGAAATCAGATTTTAAACAGCAGTCTTATACCTTGCATACACCTAAGAAACTGCTTTTTTCGTGGAGGATTGATTTTCCAAAATTTGCTTGTACACAACTCACAGATGTGTCTGTCGGTGTTTGCTTGTGCCTTAAAACTTTGAAGTATTAATGAGTGAGCTTAAAGCAACACATAGAGTGTGAAAACTTTACCTTGATTGTCACAATTTTCTAAGAACTAAAAATATAAAACAAATTTGTCTTCAGAATATTTTAAAAGATGCTGTAGTGTAGTATATAAAGCATGAATAAAACTCAAACATAGAATCCATCAATTCCTATGTATCTTTTCTTATTTATAATGTGTTAATATGCAATATGTGAAATCATTATCATGAATCTCCAGCTCTGATCTCTGTGCGTGTGTGTTTTGTAGTTGTCATGTTTTGGATAAAGTGCTTGTTTGTCTCCTCATTTTTTCTACATTACTCATACTGTACATGTGCTGGGCAATGCAGAGTCCCATCCTGAGTATATGGAGGGACACAACAAATCCACCTCTCTCAAAGCTTAAAAAGTGAATTTTGCTCAGAGCACTCAACATGCCAATACAGCATAATACAGAGCATGAGTTTGGGTTGTTGGACAGAAATATTTTAGAAATGTTTGAGGTACGGTATAAGGCAAGAGTGGCCAAATCTAGAGACAAGGACTGCATGAAACTTAATATTTAGCTTCTTAAATATTTATGATTTCTTGTGCTTGCCTTTCAGGAAAAAAACAAAAACGAAACAACTAACATTAAACATTAAAATTAACATCTAATGTTTGGATTAGTGGATAACTTCCATCAGTATCTCTCCACTAGAGAAATATTCCATGTCTGCTTTGATTGTGGTTGTTAGAAAAGCGATCACTTTTGTATTAGTATTCTGAGAGTTAGATACTTGTACCCTGTGTTACCCTGATATTGTCTTCATAAATCACTGTCCAAAGTGTTGCAAGTTTAATACCAGCACAGATTTGGGAAACTTGCTGATACCAGTGTTAATGTTGTTGCCATGAGGCATTTTTTTTCATTACTACCTCAATAAAAATTAAAAACATAAAAAAATAAATAAAATTAAAACCTCAGTTAAATTAAATACTGCAAAATATTTAATTCAGTCTTGAGTCCTGTAAAGGCTAAGTACTTAATCCCAGCTGTACTTTGCAAGCTGTATGTGCAGATGGCAAATAAATGGGATTTTTAACAATAGAAATAATAGTTTTAAAAACGAAAATGGATTAGAACAGAGCTGCAGTCTGTCTTTCTGAAACAATCCCCGGGACTCCAAACTGCATCTCTGTTCACCTGAATTAGTTGGCAAACTGATACCAGGAGCTAAAAACAAAGCTAACAATGACCGAGACCTAATCAACCTTAAAACTACTGTGGAAAAATGGCTCAAAATCTGCTTTAAGTAACTTAGCAAAGTGTTTCAGTGATGTGTTTTTTGTTTTCTGTGACATCATACCAATGTAGGATTATTACATATTCAAATCTTAGCACTGAAGCTGTTTGTGAAAATTCTCGTATGGTGACAGCACTAACCGGTACTCTGTCAGAGCCTGGTAACAGTGTCCATATTGGCGCGTCCTCAGTGCTGATACAGTGAAGCTTTGGGAAAGCGCCATCAGGTTGGCGTGCTGGTGTGTCTCAGCTGGGCTGCTGGCTGAGAGCGGGCCAGGCCAGGGTTACATTCAGCTGCTGGTTGTGCTGGATCAGGGACGTGTGTCGGTAGTGGAGGACCAGCTCGCTCAGCGATGAGTACAGGTTGTATGGCTCAGCAAAGCCGTACCCCGTGGACGTCCTATAGATCACACAGTGCTTCACATCCCCGTCCACACTGCATGAGAGGAAACCTAATTGTGTCACTTTCTGTGCACAATTAACATTTTCAACAAAAGATATTAAGTCCAACACAGACAAGATTAGGAGTTTATTTGGATTGCAACTTGTGTGTAATGACACTGTAATGAAATTTAGGTTGAAAAAAAAAAAATCTCCAGCAGGCAATGTCAGTCATCAGAAGTCCCAAATAAGCCCCAAAAAGGCTTAATTATACAAATATGTTTAATCAAGTGGTCACTTCGACCTTCAGAAAGGTAAAACAGAAATTTACACTATTTACAGTACATTAAAATGTGGTAATTTATAAGTTTAAATGCCTAAAACATGCAAATTTGAAGGTACTCACACAACAGAGCAGGCAAAGGAGCCTCTCTGAGTCTGGCTGTCTCTGATGAGGAAGGTCCCATCCCTCCTCCCCCTCAGCAGTTCCTCTGCCTCCTTTCGTCTCATACCACCAACATACCAGCTCCTCTCCTCCTGATGTGTATCATCTGCCAGGGTGTACGGGCTAAAGGGCAGTAGGGAGGTGGGAGGGTTAGATTAGGCAGAGGAATATACCTTCAAAGCAGACAATTCTCCACAAAGTTACATGCATCTCATAGCTATGACCTGTCCTTCAGCTTTGCCACTTTACCCTATATTAACTGATGATACAAACAGAAAAAATAGACATAAAACTGGCACAATGAGCTTCATTTAATAACTGCTGCCAAAGATTGCACTTAAATCCCATTTATGCCATTTAAAATGAGCTAATAGAACATTTAGCTGCTATACTTCACTGTGTCTACACATGGCCCAGATGTTTGATTATGTGCTTGTGTGTGTTGCCAAGACTTGTGTACACACTAGAAGTATGTTTCAGGCTGTAGTAAGTGGAAAATTATCTGCATTACCTAAGCTGGAATACATGTAGCAAAAGCGATTCCTGTATGCTCCTCACTTTTCTGTTGTAGTGACAAAGCTGTGAGTTCAGTTGACCTACATAAATAATGATACTCACTCTTCTTCTTCATTCCTGATACCCAGCCAGTCATTAATCTGGCTCTGCCTAGTGCCTTGCTGGGTGAGCCAGCTGAAACATGGACAAAACGCAGTTAGTAGGCTGCAATATGTGGATGTTAGCAGAACATGCTGTAAGAGCAGTCGTAACAGTTATTTGACAAAATACCAAACTGTGATACAGACGGTTTTACTATCAAGATAGAAAACCCAGACAAAAAAGCAATATAAAACTGTGTCCCTTACAGTTTTTGGAATGTAATGTCCTTTTCAATCACAACCTAACAAAAGCTTTATAGGCCACATCTGTTTATTTGAATTTATTGTAGAAGAGGGTGAGATTCAGCTAGAAGGACATACTCTTCCCATTAGACTCACAGTCGATCCCTGTTCTGAGCATACTTGGGATCCACAGCTGTGGCAACATGGATGAGAACAGCTGACTGCTTTTTCTATGTTTACAGCTCAGCTTAGTCATCAGTATGTGATGGACTGTCTTTGAACTAAACATTTTATCTCAGATGCGTTTCATCTCATGTCCACTCGTTAGCTTATTTACCAGAGTCATGTTAACACATCTGATTTGCACGGGGGCTGGGACCCATGTTGATGGTCTACTAATATGCAAACGTATGTATATAATAATACCATGCATGATATATTCATAGGTGATAGCGTGCAGAACATGAGGCGCTAAACTTACAGCAGGTATTGATCTCTGATCTTCCTGAGCTGCACCAGGTCGGGCTTCAGGCTGTTCATTTTCCTGTCGACCTCCGTGTGAGCCAGCGCCTTCTTTCTTAGCTCTTCCTCCAACTTCTTCTTGCTGTTGTGGATCTCCTCCACCCTCGACTGCAGCTCATCAGAGTTGCTTTGAATCCTTGGAACAAGAGAAAGAACAACTTCAGTAATAATTGCTGAATAGAAAATAAGTAAACTGGAGTACATGAAAAGTGACCGTTGGAGAAAAAGGCTTGGTATTTGGAAACATACTTGTCCGTCTCTGTGCTGTGGTCCAATGTGAGGAACATGTTGATGTATTCCTTGCTGTAGCGTTCTTGAGTTTCACACTCCTCCTCAAAGATCCGAATGATTTCACTGAAGGCCTCGATGGCCGTCCGCTTGCTCTGCAGGTCCTGGAAAGAAAATCTTTACTTATATATTCTAGCTAGCAGAGTTTTTAGAGTCAAAGCTCTGTGATAAAGCAGTCAGAAGTGAAATACTAACTTGATGTTAACAGATTTACTCAGTAAATTTAGGTTTAGGCTGCTGTTGTACCTGGGAGGTTTGGTTAAACTCCTCAAACAGACGGTCATACTCTTTGCTCTTCTCTTTGTATTGATCCTGAAATATCCTCAGCTGTTCTCCAACCGCATCAATGTCAACTTCCATCTCAACCTGCTGTTTTTCAGATGAGAAATTAAGAGATGTTGGACCAAATCAATTTCTAAAGCTCCTATGATGCATTTAGTCTGATGTAAACTAACATTTCATTTCCTAAAATTTTAGACAATTAAAAGCATCCTTGTAATGAACTGCTTTCTTGCTCATTATCTCTGTTGATAGTTTTAGCATAGCCAACAGCTACAAGTGAGATATGTAATATAAGAGAGCATGCATTCATAGATAGAGGCCTCAAAAACCCACCTGCTGGTATCTGGATATGGGGTAGAGTAGCCGTGTGTCCAGTTTGGAGTTGTACTGGGCCAGTGACTTGTTCTGGTAATACTCGATCAGGTCCACCACAGAGGAGAAGGCCAGGGGCTCAGAGAAGCCATATTTACCCCCATGATGGAAAATCTTTATCAGTCTGTTGGAACCATCTTTTCTGTAAAAGTCAAAAAATAACTGAAGCACGTAGAAGGATGTTTTTAAGCAGATACCAATGGGAAACTGTTGGTAGTTTAGTTTTTTGACTGAGCTACTTCTGTGTGGAGGAAAGTTTTCTTTTTCAGCTGGTTTTTCTATTATGAAAGAACCACCTGATACCACCTGCGTTTAATATTACATCCCTATACAGTCACTTGAAGGAAGGCTGTATTCAACCAACCTCCTCCTCAAATCCAACATCTAATGGTGAAGAAAGCAGTAGTAAAACAGTCCTTTTTTAAATCAGAAAACTAAGAATGGGACAAATCAATATTCCAATTATTACATTACTGTTTTTCTCTGTGTTTTAAGTGATCTATCAATTAGACTCTCCCTTGCTAATCTTTTTTTTTTTTTAATCATATTTTCCTTGTTAAACATTGTGGCTAGTGAAATTCCAAGTGGTCTTCAACTTTAACCAGTGTCTGGTAACTTTAAAGGGCGTGATCCAGAAATCTTGGGGGGGTTGGAACGTGATTGGGATCCCACAGGTCCTGAAGGATTTATCACAAATGTTCTGGGCATGGGATATATTTACTCTAATGTGGGCAGGAGCAGGCGGTCAGCATCATACTTGTGGGATGAAATTTCATATATCTATTACTGGGTTTAATGGTTCATGTAAATGCATTGTCTTGACCACAGATCTGCACAGGACTTCTAAATCTGGATACTAATGTCAAACTAAGACTGTGTCATGTCAGCCCAAACGAAAAACTTGTCTACATCAGCTGCGAAGTGAAAGTAGCAAGTCAGCAGCTTTAGTCTTTAATCACTGTCCACACTGAATCTGTTCATCTACAGAACTGTTGTACTCAGAGTAAGGAAGAGTTTTAATTAACAAACAGTGCATGGACATGGATGAAAGAATCAGTGTTTCCCATACATGGGCTCTATTTGGGCAGCTCACCCAGGTAGGTGAAATTGGTCTGTTTAAACTTAGGTAAATCTTATATTAGAACACCTTATTTTACTGTTTTCAAACCAATTTTTGGCCACACACCTGTTAGAGATGCCTGTGCTGCAGTAACTGAGTGGAGACTAGAAGCTTCACTGCAGTCGTCTAGCTAGCATCTGTGTGAGGTGTTTACTGGACATCTGTAAATTGTAGCTACAGAAAATACACTCTCCCCATCTAAATGTACATGGGTCACACACTGCGCCACCCACCGCCACTAACTTGTTAACCATGGGGAAACATTGAGAATATAGAAGTCTAATAAGAGCTTTGGGTCACGGTTACACAAGACAAGCAAGAGCCAAGTGTAAGAAAGATGGTGTAGACAGCACTGATGAAAGTCGGAGTATGTCTTTTCATTTTCCTTCAGACAGATGTGAGATGGATTACTGGAAAAACTCAACTATGTAGACGGTGTTATGTTGCTGACCGCTGAAGTCTGCGCCAAACTCTAATCAACAAAGCTTTCTGTCTGAAACCTAGTCGGTCCTGATTCAGCTAAAATTAGACAGAAACCAGGAAATGTATAATATTACACTTTAAAACCAGTAAAACTAAATTTAGACTTTGAAACCAGAAAACTAAAGTTAGATTTTGAAAGCAGGAAATGATAAGTGACATCTGACTATATGTATTCAATGTAGGACACCATATCCCATAAATACTGAGGACTGATTATTGTAATATTAGCAGCTAAAAAGGTTAGAAACACTAGTACTCATGCATAGTACTAGTATGGTAGTTGTACTTAATAAAATGTAACCTTTAGCTAACCTTTTAATGTGATGAATACATGACAGTTTATACAGTATGTGCTCCTGTTACAAAATCCTGATGGAGGAATGTCTCTTTTTCTCAGCCAAAAAAGAATTTACCTCAGCGTGAGGGTGTATTCCCCTTTAACACGACTTGAAGCATCTCGGACCAGGAATGTGTGCCATCAGGGGTGTTTCTCATCATTTCGTTAACTTCCTCTCTAAACAATACACAATGGACACAAAGGTTTCCAACAGTTCATGTAGGGGTTTGATGAAAACAACTCATTAACAAAAAAGGGTACAGAAGCCTCAAAAACTCATATATTGTAAGAATTGCCATTAATGATACAGTAGGAGTTTAAGACAGTTCACAGGAAATGTAGTTGGCAACACACCAAATGAAAATATTCTGTACCTGGAGATGTTGCCCCAGTACCACTGTGCATCGGACAGCTGGTTGTCGTCAGCGCTGGAGTCGCAAGCTGCCATCGCTTTGGTTATGTTGTTCTTGGGTTGAAGTTCTTCACAAAGGAGATTCACCAAAAACCAAAAAAAAAAGACAAAAATACAGAGATTTAAGTGTTCAGAAGAGTAATTTTTAAAAAATGGAAATATAAGGTCACCAAGTATTAAGTTTTTTAAGGGTACTCATTCTGGACAGTATCTATTGTTTAAGTCGTTTTTTGTTTCAAGGATGCTTTTTTTCTTCCATTAATTTCTCAGTATAAAAAACTACTTAAGGAGAGGAAGACAATCTGTCATAATCACTTGTTATATAACCACTATCTCTTTTTTGATCCACTCACACTAACTGGAAGAAATAAAAACATTGTCCAGGGATGACAGCCTCACAAGCAGATCATTTCTAGGGTTAAATTTCTGATTTAAACAATGACAAAACTACAAAAGAGGAGAGGGAGTGAATGAGCTAGAAATGTGAAGGATACTTGTATTTGGAATAAAAGGTACAGTAGTTTGTGCTAATAATCCCCACAAAAGTGATTAATATGCTACAAGAGATCTGTTATACTTCTAACAAGCAGAACAAAGAGATGTTGGAGAGTACCTCCTTCCTTGGCAACGTTGTTTCTCAGGGCAGGAAACACATCGTCATGGTCAACAAGGGAAGAAAGGTCCTGCAGGAACGTGGTCAGGGTGTGAGACTGAGCCTCGCTGTTGTTTTGGCCCATCTCAGGCTCCAAGAACTCTGAAACATCAAACGCACAACGTCCCAGTGTTACCCCCTGAAGTCAGTTCAGGCCAGTCTGTATGAGGCTATCTGCACTTTGTGGCTGTTCAGCACACACTGCTGGCCCACTGACAAGGCCTCAAGAGGGAGATATCGTTCTGTTGCTTAGTCTTGCACCATGTGGGAGACTCTGTCCAGACTAGTCTGCTGACAGGTGACACTGTCTGACTGCCTAAAATACCAGAACTGGCACTCCTCAGTGCTCAGGCACAGTCAGCCACACTCAGTGCTGCTTAGTTCCCCGACCTCGCCTCGCCTCGCCTCGCCTCGCCTAACAAACAACAGCTGTCTATAGAGAGATGCCATGTCGGCCTGAAGGACCGGAGCTGATGTGCCAGTGTGTCTGTTTGTGTTTATTGTCCCTTTGTGTGTGTGTGTGTGTGTGTGTGTGTGTGTGTGTTAATGTGGCATCAGGGAAGAAGGGAAAGGTGAGAACCTGTCTGCCAGCCATTTCCTGAAAGCATTGCATTTACGTGTGAAGTGTTTGTGTTTACCAGTGTGTGGCTGTGCACACAAGCGCAGCTGCATGTGTATTGAGAGGCGTGCTGTTAGCGGTTGATGTAAATCATCCCTTCAGCACTTGTGATGGCATGCCTGGAGATGCATTAAATCGCTGCTGCAGATGGAGTTGTATGTTGGAGGAATCACATGTATGCTGCTGTAAAATTAGAAAGGGCGGAAACTCATAAACCCAGGGAGCTGCAAACACTGAAGCTCTGTCAAAACTTGCCTGGTAGAGAAACCTGAGAGAAGCTGTGTGTAATGGATCCTCAATCTGGAGTTTTTAGAGCTGAAATAATTAGTTGATTAATTGGCAGAATATTAAATCAGCAACGGTTTTCTTTATTCAAACTAGCTACTACTACTATTGTTCTAGCTGCCCAGTTCTTTTCCTTTACATGTTTGTTTGCATGTTTTGTTGTGTTTTATTTATTTATTTTTTTTTTTGTTATAGTAAACTGACTACCTCTGGGTTTTGGACAGTTGGTCAAGCAAAACAATCAATTTAAAAGCACCTTGAGAAAATGTAATGGGCTCTTTTTTCCCCTGATTTGATGAATTGGATGAATCTGAATTGATGAATCAAGTAAGGAGCACAATAATCATGACATTGTTAGTTGCAGGGATTCTGCTAGCCATTAGTTAAAGATGTGAGGGTGTTTCAGTGAGCCTCAATGACTATTCCGGTGGCAAGGATGTGAGAAATCTTTATCTTTACAGCCAAAGAAATACTGCCACATATCTGCTGAATTTATTCAAAACTAAACCAAAATCACATAAAAAAAAAAAAAAATTCAAACTGCTGAATAAGATAAGATAATCCATTATTAGTCCCACAGGAGGGAAAATTACAATACACAAACTGGTTTTTAAGTTTTGACTCCGCTTTGACTGGATGTCAAGTCAAGTCAGGATAATTTATACAGCACTGAATCACAACAAAAGTTATCTTAAGGCACTTCTCGTATAGAGCAGGTCTAAACTTCCAGAAGCAGAAACCTTGAGCAGAACCAGACTCAGGGTGGGCAAATTTCTTGGGTGTTGTAGTTGACTTTCTCCTGTAGTTTTTATGCACACAGTCTTGTACTGTGACTATTTATTAAGACAGGAGTAATATTATTTCCATACCTACTCATTTAATACGTCTCATCTCTAACCAGTCCTCTTGAAGTGGCTCCAACTGCCAGTCAGCTAATATCCTGTACTAAAAGTGAGCGTGGCTTTTACTCCCTGAACCCTGTGTGACTGAAATAACTTCACTTTGTGACTCTGTTGTAAATGTATGATTGCTAAATATAAATGATTGATTACTGTAAATGTTACCATCACCCAGCAAAGTAACAGTTGCTAAAATTAACACAGATGACATAAAGAAAAAAGAAGCATCAGTTGAATTGAGTTCATGCTTACAGACAAGAAATACTGAAGACTCTCTAAAGGCTCATTACATGTAGCAGTGGTTTGGTTTTGTAAAGCTGAGGCTTTGTTGCACAATGAAAGCCAACACCTTTTCACAATTACTATTATTTCAAAATCACATCTATATTAATGCTTAAAATGCTTATATATATATATAGCAATGTAATGTTACCTTGATCTGCTGGTGAAGGCTCAGGCCCAGTAGCCATGGACATGTCTGTCTGCTGTTGTGATTGGTTAAGAGGTGATGACATCATCGCAGGAAACACAGCAGGGGGCTCAGGATTATCTCCCATATGGTTGGTGCTCTCATTGATGACCGCAGCCTTGTGCCTTAGATGGAGGGATGCTAGCAATGATATTGGGAAGTCAGGCGGCTGGAGCTGGAGCTCGTCGACCTCCGTACAGTCTTTGCTGCTGACGACATGTTGGAGCTGGAAACCCTCTTCTGCCATTTTCACAACACAGACCGAAACAGTCCAGCTAGGTTTTATTGAGGTGGTGACGCAGCAGGATGCTAGATGCCACGGTGCTGTTGATCACATATTATCAGCTAACAGTTACACTCATCGTGGAGCGTAGAGAGGGTGACGGTGCAGAGTTCATGGCTGCCCCGTGTTGTGGCGGTAGAGCATGTTCCTCAGCTTCAGCCTCTGGTTTAACCACATCACATGGCAGAGCGGTGACATTGCCAGCAGATCCTCCCCCCCCCCCCTTTTTTTTTTCTGTATTAAAGCACTGCTCTGCCTCACAATCATTTGCTTAAAGCAGTTCACACCTGGGAGCTACTCAGAACAGTCATCATTGGCTACTGAACAGCTGATTGTCTGGTTCATAGAAACCTTGACACTAGTTATTGGCTGTAAACCCACTGGAGAGTGACAGATCGAAGCACGACTTCATCAAGGGCTCACACATCACCTCATGTCTGAGTACCTAAAACAGAGAAGGCACAAACAGAGTCTGAGAATCAACACAGTAGAATGGGTCTTATTGAATTCAGGCCCTGCAAGTTACAAAGTCTTGAAAATTATATTTGCTTTGGGCTTTAAACGGTATTGTTTGACAAGTCCTATCACCCCTACTGATGTATTTGAATAGTTTTACCTCTTCATATCTGAACTTTTGTCCAGTGTGTATGAAACAAGGATGAAATAAACCTTAGGAAATGGCAGTCTAAGCATTTGTAATGGCTTCCTACAAAACAGGCTGAAATAAATACTGCTTATTGCAAATGATTACACAACTACACTGCTACACTAGTATGCATTTCATAAGAAAAAACCTTTTCATGTGCAAAACAAAAAAAACTAAAATATTGAATTACAGTTTCCTTGGTGTCATTAATTTTAAGACTGCAGCTAATAACATAATTAATTTCAGTATTGATTCATCTACTGATTATTTTCTTAAATATTCAATTAATCTTTTAGTTTACAAAACGTCAGAAAATTCAGAAAAATGCCCAGTGTAATTTCCTATCAACTTGCTAATTTTCCCTAAAAAAAACACTTCAAAGCCTAAAAATATTCTGTTAATTATTAAATAGAAAAGAAAATCTGTGATAATGAGAAGCAAGACCTAGACATCTTTGCTGTTTTTATTGGATAAATTGCTCAAAAGATTAATAATTCCTTTGAAGGTTGATAAGTCAATATGATGACATGTTTTAACTGTGAAATGCTATGATATTTATCTAAATATAATATTGTGATTATCATTATGATGAACATAATGGTCAGATCAGACCAAGCTGCGTGTATCAAGAGGACAACAGCTGATAAGGTATTCTCAGTCCTTAATAAAATTAAAGAACTAGCAACCATCCATCAAAAAAAAAAAGAAAAAAAAAAAGCTGCATTCAGGCTCATAAAATATTAAACATGTAAGAGGTTAATCTGGTAATGAAAAGTCTTCTGTTTGCACAACAGGCATGACTTGCTCTAACAGAATAAATAAGTGTATTTAAGCAGATTAATCGTTACAGTGAAAATCATTATACTCTGAACCTTATTTGTCCCAGGATCAACATTCAACATGCTGACAATAGCACAATAGTGATGATCTGCACTTCTAAAAAAAAAAATATATATATATATATATTTAATGAATTTAATTTCTTTCTTTACAAAGAAAATTACCCCTCAAGGATTTCTTCTCCCAAAACATATTCATTTTTATCCCTTGACTGTCACCCTTAAAACTAAAAGGGAAGAATGTCTTTAAATGTAATGTCCAAAAGCATGTAGGATATTGCCTTTAGGATTTCTGGAATTTCATGGGATTGTGCTATTTTTTTTACGTAATGCCTGCACAGTGTTGAAGTCATGAAGCGTGTTACATGGTAAAGAATTCAGGGGGACTGCGGTTAAATCCTCTTCGCCTCTCAAAGCGTCTGGGATTAGTCAGCGGTTTATTATCCTCCTGTACCCTTTGCAATGTGACATCCTATTGAAGGGATGTGAGGTGGGGGTATCATCTAGCTTCTCTGTGAGAGGAAAATGACAGTTGAAATAATTTTAATCAAAGATTTGATTTTCTTTTCTTTTTTTGTAAACAAGACTCCTCTCATCCTATCACAACGGGTAAGGTTTTGACAGAAAGTAGAGAAATCATAATTGCTGTAACTCTTTAAGTTCTGGTGAAAAAAAATTAGAGTTACCATTTTTTTTACCTTCACTGGTAATTTTCCACCTTTGAATCTGGTCACATACTGATTTATGCATCGATTATAAGATCTCAGTGGCTTTAAAAATGTCACATAGATTACATAACAATTAAAATTCACTTTATCTGTACTGGTAATGTTATTGGACACGTTGCTGTTTATAATAAAGCAGCATGTGGTCGTATCTTAATTAACTGAGTGATGCAACATTTTAGATCGAAAGTCGGAGCATTGGAAATGGCGTCAGCATCAAATCACTTCCAATGGTACGCAACCATGAAGTCTTTACGGCTCGATGTTCACGGTACATTGTGTCCAGCTCCTTTTGAGACAATGTGCAATGCTAAACGCGATTTCATTTGCAAAATACTGCGATCTTTATTACATAAGCATGTTTTCTCATGTTTCAATACTTGTAACCTTAAAAAAAAACTTAAAGTATGCATCCATCTGGGACGACACACAGCCGAGTTACTTCTCAGTCATCAGTAACCTTTTCTGGTATAAATACATGTTGATATTTGTGTTTGCAAGTCAGAAAATGTACCGTCCCAAACTGGGTTGTTTTAATGGCGACCCAGTCAAAACAAAGTAAATGGTGTTTACTCGGCTCATGCAGTATTACTGGATTGGTGGATCTATGAACTAGGGTAGAAGCAAAGTTGGAGACATAAAAATCTCATTTCATATGTTGCATTTTACAGCAGCGCTGCACTGCAAACATCACATATTTTCAGTGTTGGGCAACTGAAGTTGTCAATCCACCATTTAACCGATACAGCTTAAAGTATTTATTTTGCTGATGATGACTGTCCTCCAAAAGTGTTTTTGTGAAATATTCGGCCATAGTTTCATATTGATCAGTGTTGCATCCCAAAAACGGGACGGCTGACGTACGCCATATTTCCCCACCGCCTTCAAGCTTTCCATCGTCCCGTACCTAAGCTTGGAAATGACGAAGCGATACAACGGCTCAACATGCACAGAACTTTCAAAATGGCAACTTCTGGTAGAGATAACACCCAGACAGCCTGAAAAATTAAACATTGTCAGGAAACTCGTTACAGGTCAATACGCACCTACCTGGGCCAAGACAGAAGGGACTGGGCGGCGGGGGAAGCCAACATTTCATCGACATCCATGAAGAGGCGAAGAGATGTGGCTGGACGCACACGTGGTTCAGATCAAACCAACCACTGGCCTCGGTCCTCACGCCATCCTATGTCCCTCCCCCCCCCCCACCCCCCCCCAACTCCTCCTATCCCATACCGCCTCTCCTCCCATGTCCTCCATCTTTTAAAGATCCTCTCCACTTGGTTGTTGTCCATCCCCTCTGAGTGACACCTTTTCCCACGATGCCAGTCCTCTGGGTATTTCCCCTCGTCTTCACCGATAGATCTCATGTCTTCATGAAAATCAAACCTTTTTACAAGACATTGTCCACTTTGTTTTTACTTTTTCTTGCTTTTTGAAATTGAAAAACTCCACTGATCTGTCTGGTGCTATTGCTATTGAATATATATATATAAGTATTTAAAAAATCTATAAAAACCTATGTAAGATTTAGAGCTTATGCAGGTAAAGGAAAAGCAAAAGTAAAAGTAGCAGCACTGCTCTTCGCACCGTAACTCTTTTTCACAGTTTGAGAGCACAGTGTGGATGCACAGTGGGTGGACAGAAGCGTGAGAATGAGTCGGTGGGAAAAAAAAACCTCCCATATAAATAAATAAGGGAAGGATGCCACTGTTGCTATACAGAGCGAGGGGCTTAGTGGTCTCCTGAAATCCTATTGGTCGGTCTGTTGCCATGTGCTCGGGAGTCAGCAGAGATGCTGCTAACAAATCAAGGAAATGTTCTAATATTAGATTGTATGTATCCAGGCAGCGGGAGCCCCTGACCTCTCAACTCCGCCAGCGTTACGTTCCACTTCACAGATCAGCATAATGAAAGAAGTGGTGTGGAAGTAACTGGTTAAAAAAAAATGTTGCGGCACTGTAGACAAAACAGCAGACACAGCCCCCCCCCACCCCCACCCCCCACCCCCCACACACACACACAGCCCCCCCTCCCTACGTGACATCCCAGCCAGTGCAGTTACAAACAGACAGAGAAGGAGAAGACGGATTCATCTTCTGTTTGTATTTCTGATGTTTATAATCTAGAGATACCTCTTGTGATTTTACTGTATTCTGGGTTCTCTGGAGAATTTGTAGAACGTATAGTTTGTCAAATATGTTTTTTTTAGGTGAAATGTAGCTTATAAAAACAACAGCCTGTTTCTGGTGATCTTACACTGACAGGTTCTGCTGTAATAAACTAGGTCCATGCATTAAAAATTAAACTGGTGAGCAAAGGAAAAAGACATTTATTTTTAAAGTATGGTGGTTATTCCTCTACTTCTGTGTGTTATTTTACCATATACCCCACATTTGCTGTATGTTTTATGAATAATATTCTCTTATATCTTATATATATTATCATCTTTATTATTATATTATTAAGCTGTCTGCACTGCTCAAGTTAAACTGGTTTTACACGCATTACTTATTATAATTCAGACACCTGAATCAGCCAAAAAAATAATAATAATTCCTATACATATATATATATATATAGCCCCAGCATCTTGAAGAACAATTATTGTCTGACCAACAAAGATGTTGTCATAAGTCTTACTTAATAAATACAACCTAACATAAATGTAAACAAACATCCAAAATAAAACCTACACCTGCAATCTGCACATGTATAAAACTAATTCAGCTCAAATTCAAATGTATTATCTATCATCCACTTGGGGAAAAGTCTGAATTTTAAATTTGTTAGAACAATATTTGCCAAAAACATGATGTGGAGGAAAGTAGAGACTGGATGAACTATGAATTAATTTATTCCATATTTAACCTTACTAAGCTCAAAATACGCACAAATCGTTTCATCCTTTTCCATTCCCCTGTATTAACTGGTTTCAATATAGTTTGCATATACCTTCTCTTATATATCAACAGAGTAATCTCTTAGACAGCTTGTACTTGACTTTTTTTTTCTACATTTACAACAGATTTTGTCTTCGGTAATCTCATAATTACTCATTTTGTGTGCAGATGATTTGGTTACATTATCTCACTGCACTGCCGCTCTCCACCAGCTGTTGAATAAATGTTCCTGACACAGGAGCAGTTTTAATGACATGAAAATTAGATGTAAAGAGGTTAGAAATATTGTGTTGTATGTAAATAAATGTTTTGTGCTCAGCTGATAGGAGCAGTTTTCTTGCCTGTATATGGCTCACCTCTGGTATAGCTATAAAAAGACCTAACAGACTTTAACTTACAGTTTCTTAACAACGAGGCCGTGATGTATACCTTTCAGATAAGGTACAGCGTAAGATCATGTATTGTGCTGTGTATTGTATGGAAGTATGACGGCATAGCGACCATGAAATGTCATTGTTAAAACAACATTGTCATTTTATAACCAAAAAAAAAAAAAAAAAGAACAAGCACAGTGGAAAATAGCAATACATTAGTGTTTATTGGAATTGGAAGTTGTTCTTGAAGCACCATGTCACCATTACATTGATTAAATGTAACAAACAGTTGTTAATTTACCACAGTGAGTGAATGTTTGGAAAGACATTTAAATATGATATATACATACAAAAAAATTAGCTTGAGAAAGGCAGTAATTCACTGAAAGCGATTGAACTGACTGCCGGCTGATGTATTTCTCACTTCTTCAGTGTCAGAGTAAGAAACGCCTTCCTGGCCTTGGGATCATCATAAAACCTTCCCAGCATGACACTGGTAACAGTACTGGCGTTCATCTTCTGCACACCTCTCATCACCATGCACATGTGACTGAAAACACAAAAGAGGCTATTAGTTTTAATAAAACCTCAAAATTCAAGTCAGTGATTTGCAAAGAATCCATTTAATATCAAATCGTGGGAGTTAGGACGTAAATCTAGCTGATCTCAAAATTCATCTTTGTATCACCATCTTCCACAATTTTGCCAGTGCCACTTACACGCTCAACCAAAATAGATAAGATTAGATTAGATTAGATAGATACTTTATTAATCCACATGGGAAATTCATCCCCTGCGTAAAGTATCACGCAGATTGGAAAAAGCAAAAATAAAGAGTAAATAAAGAGAAAACAGCAAAAAAAGAGCAAGGCACACATGGAGCTGCTAAAATGGCTGCCACTCGCGTCAGTGCCGGAAGTCAAGAGGATAATAACGCACTGCCAATAATTAAGCCTAATATGTATGATAAAAAAACTGAATACTCACGCAGCCTCAATCACCACTGCCACTCCAGCAGGCTCCAGCGCCTCAGAGATGGCTGAAGCGATCTGTTTGGTTAGACGCTCCTGAACTGTGGAGAAAGTTACACATTACATAAAAATCAGAAGTAAAATAAAAGTTCAAAACAAGACAAAAGAGTAGAGCTGCAGCGATGGACTCTTTTGATAAGCAGTTAATCATTTAAGGAATTTCTGTTTGCCATTTTCAGCCTCTCAGTTATTAAGATTTTCTGCTTTTGTGTTTTATCTAATATCTTTGGGTTTTGGACTGATGGTTAGACAAAAGAAGACATTTGAGGGCATCTCTTTGGACCCTGAAAACAGAGGATTTACTATTTGCTGACATGTTATAAACTAATTAATTAATCAAGAAAATATCTGTTAGATTAATCGTTAATGAAAATAATTGTCGCAGCTGTACAAAAGAGTTTATTGTAGCAGTTATTGTTACCTTGAAGCCTCCTGCTGTAGATCTCAACAATTCTGAAAGAAAATAGAAAGAACAGGGGACACATTTCAGACTAAAGACCATTTGGGGAAGGCTTGTTCCACTTAGCCAACCAATGTACTTTTCCCGCATTGGGGACAAAGCTTTTGTCTGCATGCATTTACAAAGTACAAAGTACATTTTTGGGTCCGTGTTTATGGTTAGGCTAGTAGTGGTTATGGTTAGGGTACGTCAGTCTATGTAATGTCCCCAGAAGTGACTGAGATCATTGTGGTGTTGTTCAATCTTTGTGAGAACCAGTTTGACTTTTAGACCTGGGGAGAGAGGACATTTTGGGAAAATAAGGATGCAATGAGGACAGTCCTCACACCTTCAGAGGGCTGTTTGCGGTTCAAGACTTAGTGTTAGGGTTCAGGTTGCGGGTCAGGCATTTAGTTGTAATGGTTGAGGTTAGGATAAGGGGCTAGGGATATGTCAGTGTCCTCACAGAGATAAAAGTACAGCTGTGTGTGTTTTATCATCACCTACCTTGCAAGTTTGCTGAGGCCAACCACTTTCTTATTTGGGAGGTATGCTATATGAGCCTGACACAATAAAACAAAGCATATGATTATTTAAATAGCAACAATAATGCATATTATGCTTTATAAACCAGATCTGGTCTGTAATATAGATTATACAGATCAGAATTGTGTCATCATTACAATAATATACATATATTATTCACCCGAGATTACTGAAAAATGTATTATAATTGTAAAATGTACTGCTCAGTAAGTATTTTTTAATAACCACGTTTAAGGTATCCTTGTTAAAAATACTTGAATTTATGTTAAGAAATTAATATCAGCCAGTATATTTTTATTGAATATCAGTATTGGCACTGACCTAAAAAATCCAGTGTTGGGATTTTTGGCTCTAATGTTGAGCAGTATTTCGGGACAACTTTAAATTACCTTGCCATAGAAAGGCACCAGGTGATGTTCACAGAGAGAGAACAGCTCGATGTCCTTAACAATCACCATCTCTTCATGGTCTTCATCAAAGATTGCATCGTTTAAGATATCTGTGTGGAGATTTAAAATTCTCTTTTCATTATATGTTATAGTGGAGCAAAGTCCAAAGTGACAGAATGACAGTGTGTCCATTAGTTTGTTTTTGGCATTTAGCAAAATCTATGAAACTTTTAATGTTTTATAAATCAGAAAAGAAACCAAGAAAACAAGGCAATATATGGTAGTTCTGTAGGGCAAGTTGATTATAGTCATATCAAAATTTTCCTTATCCTTTGACCTTATTGAAATGTGTTTTATAGAAAAAATTCAACTCAGACTTCAGACTAGCACTACTGAAAGTTTCTGTCCTCACCTTGGGTCGTTTCCTTGTAGCCTTTGGTGAAGAACTGCATGGCTTTGGATGCTCGTAGTGGTGTACGTAGAAGTCCCTCCCGGTCCACGTCCTCTCCAAGCTCACTCAGTATGGTGCTGTAAGCTTTCTCAATGTGACACAGGTTGTTTGAATCTGCAGCGTCCTCTGAGTGCTTCTCTTCTCTGCACAAACCGTTGTGTTTAGACTCGTTGCACATGCTATGGTAATCTGCAACTACACCGTTCATCTCTGAGGTGTGGTGATACTCCATTCTGGCTCTACTTTCAGTGAAAGACGCTGCAGGATACAATGGAACAAACCCAGTAGTGAACTGCTGGCTGAGTGGTGTCAGAATGGCCATCCATTGGTTTTTAAAGCCTGATGTGAGGCCCTGAGGCTACAGCATCACAGGAGCCTCAAGACACCCATGCAGAAGAAGATTACACGTGAAAAATTTCTCCAGTGCAGCTGTTGAGCACCTTCTAGAGAAGGTATCTAATGACCGCACAAATCAATTTCATATTTTCTTGGACCTCGCGCCATTTGACTGATCCTGTGATTTAAATACCTGAATGTCCTGTGCTCTCAAGTAACATCACAAACCATCAGATTTAAGTTTCAAATTTGGGTGAAACCATTATTCATATGCCATAATGTGTTTTTTTTACACTGTAACCAAGTCTTCAGTGTAAATAGGTCTACTAAAATGACAATTGTGAGCCAGTTTGGCTTGGTAATTTACAAATTATATATAGTGTAAGCCAGTTAGTCTAGTTTTGCATTCAATAATATAACACACAGTACTGAGTTTATTCGGTTTTCAACGAATAAACATATAACATGCAATTATAGCTATTTCCTGCTCAAACAAATGGTTTTGAGAATGTTTTTTGTTACATAAATTGCAGAAATGTTCAAAAATATTAAAATATAAACGTTATAATCGGTCAGCTGCATAAAGCTTGATCAATTTCCGATCCTTTGTTTACTTCACTTTAAAAAGAAAAACGCTGCAGCTACATTTTTCAGGTGAACCATCATTGCTGCTGCTGTTGTGGTGTAGTTTCATAAGTGCATTTGAACGTCAGTAATTCAACAAGTACAGCTAAATTGCCACTATAAAGTGTGTTTTGTCTTGGTGCACTGGCTGTATAACAATCATACTTCACAGATTAAATGCATGACCCTTTTGTTTCTAAGTAGTTTTGCACATCAGCTGTATTTATACAGTATATCATTGATTTCCCCTCTGTTACGTCACTTTCGTAGATTGTCATAGTTGGAACAGTGTTGACGTTTTCAGTATTATGTGATGATCTTTAACTAGCCATAACTGGTCAAATGAGGACTGAGGCAGTCCTTTATCAGACTATATTTAATTGTATATATCAAGATATTTTATATCATGATTTACAGTTTGGAAAATTAATTTGTATTATTTTGCAAAAATCACAAACAGCCAGTATGACAATAAAGCAGTCCTGTCCATTGATTTGCAAAACCACCTGCAGAGGCCTAGTACACCCAAAAATATCAAAGAAATAGCTACAGTGGTATAAGCGGAACGGCAATATCCTATAATGTCACTGACAAAATTTATAAAGATTTTGCAAATATAAATCAACATTCCCACCAGCTGTAACCTAAATATTACCATAAGCAATTATTTCCTAACCATTGTTCTGATGCCGTTTTGTTACGATGGTGAACTAAAGGCAGTTAATCCAGACAAAGACCACAACAGAAAACAACAGAACACAGATTAAAAAGATTTAGGCTGAAGTTATGTTAAGAAAGTTTATTGTTTATTGTGATTGTGTAGCTATTGAACACAAAGTCAAACCTCACCCAGCTGACTGCCTTGTGCTTCAGAGGACTGCTGTTACTACTACTAATCACATTTGCTTCAATTAAATTCATCACAGTGAACCCAGCTGATCAGTCACAACAAAAACCACACTGACTAATCATGATTATACCAGAGGGTCTCACATGATTTTCAAAATAATTTAAGGCTCAGCATTATTTCTCTTATTCTACACAATTTTTTTCCTTTTTCCATTAATGAAATTGTTGAAAATTATGTTTCGTGAAGGTAACTAAGACCTTTGTATTTAGCAGTTTATAGCATTATTTCTTTTTAATTAACTGATTCACATTCTCAACACTTTAATCTTGAGAGGCATGACTGTCACAGTGCTGCCATGACTAATGATGCATGAGCACATTTTTCTTGCTAATAAAAGAGCATAATCTTTTAAACCAAATCGTAATAGAAAATCTACCCACAGTCATAAATGAGGAGGAGATACCCACAAATAAACCCAAAATAATCAGATAATAAATTCATAGACTTTGTAGTTTACTCCTTGTATAGTGTTAAACAAGTGTGACTGTCACCAGATACACTCATGAGGGCTGCACAGAGCGAGCTGTCACACTGACGAGACTAAGTACATTTTATTAAATGTGCAATCCCAGTTTGTATTTTACAACCAAAAAACAACCAAAAAAGAAATAAAATATTTGCATATATAACGCGAAGCTTCTTAGAACAAGGACTGCAACTATATCAATTAATCTGCCTGTTATTTTTTCCCTTTAATCGTAGGTAAGTAAGGAGAATACTTAGTACTTAACGTCTTCAGTCGTCTTGTTTTATCCAGCAGCAATCAGAAAATCTTCACATTTGGGAGGGTGGAATAGAAGTTTTTGCAGCAAAAATTTGGTAGTGATTAAAAAAACAAACTAAATAGTATAAAAAATTGTTGATTTTTTAATAGCTAATAATTTTTGCCACCATGACTTTTGGATTTAAAAAATTTTTTTTTAGCACCATGACTTTATTAGCTCAATTCTACAGCTCATTTTGCCCACCCAACTGCAGAGAAGCTGACATCAGTAACTTCAGAAGTGTCCTAGCCAGTGTGATCACTTTTTTTCTGTTCCTGAAACACGCTGTCATCTGCGCATCTGTATTTAGTTGTCTTGTTAATATTTGCAGTGCGTTTTTGTATTTGGTTGTGTTGTGAGTATTTGCAGGGCTTTTGTCTGGTTGTGTTGTGAGTAAGGGTGTAAATCCCAAGTTTCATCACAATACAATATTATATCGATTCAATGGAGAACGATTCGATGTTTGCCGATATCACAAAGTCTGGTACGATACGATGTCGATGTCGATTCGATTTGATTCGATTTGATTCAGGAGCCAGTGATCGATATGAGACGATATCATCTGCTGATTTAACACAATCATATCCATTCATATCAAATCACAAAAAGCAACTAAAACATCATTTCACATTTTTACTCCTGAGCTCAACCAGACATTTAAATGAAAAATAATCATCTCTTTTAATAAATAGACTTCCTGTTCAGATTGAGCTTTACATTTTTCACATTTTATAAAAGAAAATTGAAAGAACATTAAATTCCTATTTGTATACATTAAAGCAGGATACTGTGTAAACCTGAGTATTTTATCTTGAAGTGGCTGAAACACAGCATGCTTGTCAGTAGACCCGTCCTTTCTCCAAAATCCAAAATGTTTCCAGACCACTGATTTACTGCCCAGAGCAGAGACAATATCATCATTAACTGTTTTCTCGCTGCTTGCCATAGTGCTGCTCGCTTTTTGTTTGGAGGTGTGTGCGCGCTTAGGCAGAGAGAGACGTGCCGGGGAATTTCAAAATAAAGGAGTGTCTTACAAATGATTATATTGTGACTGACTGTGATGTTATGCGTTATGTTAGTGTTAGGTTAGCAAGGAAATGCTGTTCAGACTGTTAAGTTGAAGTATTGTTATTCCAGGGTTAATGAACATGTTGCCAGCTTAGAGGCGGCCTGTCTGTCATGTCAGCTGCCTGGATCAGCTGGGAAGCAACTATGGAGACGGTCTTTCTACAGTAAAAGGGCTGAAAGTGAGTCGATGTAGGTAGTTTGGGGTTTTTTGTTATTTTTGTCGGCGTTGGCTACACAGTAGCTCACAGCAGTCTGTGTTATTGTGCTTAATAAAAGTTGTGATGAAACCAGCTGGCATCTCCGCGCTTCCTTGGCGAGGTACATTACAATATGTACGATGAGTGAACGATGTTTTCATTTTGGATTGATACTATTGGATCGTTGATAATTGAATCGATGTAGATCAATGTATCGTTACACCCCTAGTTGTGAGTATTTGCAGCTCATGTGTTGTCAAATTGATGGAAATGTTTCCTCCCTTTGCTTGTGTTCTTCTGTTTGTGTCTTCTTAAGCTGTAATGTATTGAGGTCTCCTGGCCACCGTACAAAGCAGCTCTAACCTGAACCACCAGTCTCAATGTTTCCCCAGCCATTGTCTTATGGGGCTGCCCACCCCCCAAGAAACCAATTCAAAAATAAAAAAAACTAAATATCTTATAATGTTATTTACCAAATGTATGTGCACTCATTTAATTTCAGCTCAGTTTGACAGTCTCTGCTGCGTTTTACTGCCACATTTCTCTCCTCCTGTCTCACGTGTGTGCAGAAGAGACAGGTTGACAGCTTGTTATGTTAAACACAATTAAAGCGTCTAGAAGCATTATGAGTCTCTAAAATCAAAGATGGGCAGACATTGACTCCAAAATGCACGCGATCTAGAAGCCCCCTGTCCTCCTGGACCCCAGACCACCTGCCCCCCAAAACAGTCAACCCAGGGGAAACACTGAATCTTATTTAATAGATTGGACTCCAGGTTTTTTGACTCCTGACTCGTTAACCTTTGATGCTGTTTTTAGGGATTCACATACTTTGTACCTGAACCTGATTCATTCAATATGAAGAACAACACAATGATTTGTGTGTTCTTAGTAAAAATAGATTTTGTTTGTTCATAACTGTAAATCAGCTGTAGATCTGACTGTACTTTAAGACAAATTTATACATAAATGCAGGTAATTTCAAAGTGTTCACTTACTTTTTCTTGGTGCTGAACTTCTGTATTTATTTGTTTGTCTTTTCAGATGCAGTGGCTTCAAGACTAAAGTGAACAGTGAACAACCCAAGTGTCCCTCTATTCAGGCCAGGTAGGAGTGTGATATTACATTTAATTCACACTGAGTTAGGACACACCTCACATTTCACAGGCCGGCTACGTCGTAGAAAAATGTATGAAAACACACAGTCAGTGTTTGTGCTTGTGTTTTAACACTGAGACTCAGTGCAGATGCAGATCACTCAGTGTAAAGACATTAAATAATGCTTCAAGAAAAACACACATTCCAAATCAGCTTTTATGTAAATATGTTTATTTTAGACATGAATATATATATGTATATATTTATATGAACATACAATGCACAGACAGTTAGTGCAGACGATGAAGGTGAAGAGGTTCACAGATCAGTTAACGAAGGTAGGACAGAGAGGGTAGACTAGAGGACAACACACACACCAGATACATTGTTAAATAAAAAGAAGTGAAGGTAAAGTAGCCAGGAAGTCAATTTGATAAACACAGAGGTTTACCATAAGATAGTCGTGTACTGTGATCCTTATTGTTGTGTTAGCGTGAGGGCTAATATGGAAAATAACAGCTGCTGATTCTCTGTTGTGCATCATATGCCACCTCTGTGTGTGTTGCCCTTAACAGTAAAATATTAGTGGAGTGCAAATAATAAATGTAAGGCCTCATTTCCTGTCACAGAAAAAAAAAAGCACTGGGGACCTCATTCAGACATGCTAGGAGCTCATATTAGTCAAGTATATAACATAACCATTCACGACTTTTATGGAAAAATAGTATTTTCATATTAACAATACTTATAAATGCAGGACATATGGCAATATATAAATACATATATATTTAAGTAAATTCCAGTGGAGCTTTTCTTAGCTCATATCCAGTTATGATTGCTCGTCTGTCCACCTCAGACAGCGGATATGACCCGGTCAATCTGTGGGCCAGGGCTTGTGGGGGCTGGTGGGGCTTCGCTGCTGGGCCTTTGGACTCCCCTGAAAGACACAATGTGAGAGAACAGGGTCAAGTTTTAAAAGAGGAATTTATTTTTCGGCAAGTGAATACACAGGGTGCGATCAAAAAGCTCAGAGACTGTTCCTGTTGTGAATGTACAGAGTGCAACAGGTTTTGTGAGCCAGTATTCTGCGTTGTGTCACCTGAACGACATCTGGACATGTGTTAATACATTTTTGTGACCTCTTGCAGGTGAACATTTGTAATTTCACCATGGAGCAGAAAGTCTGCAAGGATCTCCATCAACAGGCCCAAGGTTGAACCAACCTTCAGGTCGAGGATCATCACTGAGACTTGGGTCTACTATGGAAAGCCAGGTGATTATGTATTCCATATCCTTCATATGTGATCCTTTTCCTCCAGTTTCCCTCTATTTATTTGGTCTTCATTAGCACTAGGTGGGTAGTTGGTCAAACTAGTTGATTAAACACTTTTATTAGCCACTCTTTTACAGCAACTAGTAGCACCAAAATCCAAACTAGTCAGCTTTTTGAGACACTAGTGGCCCACTGGACCAAATTAGTAACACCCTTACTAGTTAAGTAATGAGCTACAACAGCTCTGACATGTTAACTAGTAGCACCTACTTACCTCAGTAGTTAATAGTTACCCACAATTTACTGCACTAATTATGAGAGCAAAAATGCTGACCTCACTAGTTGACCTCTTTTGACCTTACTAGTAAACTAGTGACTCTTTTTGTACCTCACTAGTCACACTGGCAAGGTCAAAAATGCCCTTATTAGTGTAACTAGTGTATATTTTAGCCTTTACTAGTTGACTTGGAAACATTTGGAGCCTAACTAGTTAACTAGTAAGGTCCAAATAATTTAGTCCAAGCTAACATGTAAGCTTACACAACACACACCAACTAGTTACAGGTCTTCAGGCTAACATTTTAAATAGTGTGCAACGTGCAAATGAAGCTGGTGGGAAAATGACAAAGTCCTGGGTCCTGATTGGTTGGCATTTTTTATTTCGAACTGGAGAGCCAATAGGAAGCCCCAGTGCACACGTCTACTCACCTCCTCCGTAGTATTTGGTGCAACTAGTATGACTAGTGAGCATTTTAGCTTTCATTAGTTCAACATTTTGGAGCTTACTAGTTGACTATGAAATGTCTCTCACAAGTGAAATAAAAAGCTGACTAGTTTGGATTTTGATGCTACTAGTGTGGCGTCAGTAATAAGGCCTCTGTTGGAACACAAAAGCGCTACTAATTGCTGTAAAAGAGTGATTAGCTTTTAATATGGATAATGCTCAAACAACTCTCCATAAACAGGACATTAAGGGAGTGTGGCAGCACACAAAATTTAAATCAGGCACTGTTTCTGCTTATTGTAGACACAGTCTCTGAACACCTCATACTCTCAATTTCCTCTTTATAAGATACAATCTAATGCAGTCCAATACAACAGCTCTGCCACAACATTTATCTTTACAAAGCTCTTTATGTTCACTTTTTGTTTGAGGTATTTAGAGCCATTAAACCTTGGGGGAATGAAAAAATAACACTTGGACATCACTGAACAGCACTTTGAAAACATCAGTGATGACTCTAAAAGTATGGAGCACAATCACATTTAAAAGTGTACTTAAATTGTGTTCACATTGTAATAAATTTAACTAAATGTAAACGATCTTGTTGCAATAGTACTTGATGGCAGTATTTTATTCAGTTAACCGCCCATAATCTACAGGAACTTTATAACACCTAAAGGGGGCAGCAGTGCACCTTCAGCCAACGCTGCCCACACCCAAACTACTTGGAGAGCTGCCGTGGAACTGATCCTACCCACTTTAAATACAAGAGACATTGCTCACTGTACAGTTATGTTGTGACTGTGACCTGCACTAACTTCAGCCTGCTCACATGCCATTTTCTCAGCAGATTTAAAGCTGCTGGTTTCAAACCTTTCAGCTTCTGACCCCCAAAAAATGAAACACTGCCAACTAAAATAAAAAGTGAACTCTTGAGTCCACATGTTGACATTTATTCTCCCTTTTCAGGCTGTTAAACCTGATCACAGTATCACCAAGCCAGATGAGGTAGGTCAAATTTATTTCTCTCTCTGTCTTATTTCTCTAGTGTGTTTTCCTAACATGTAATTAATAAGGTATTTTTATGCAAAATTAGTCATCTTATCAGTCAAATTTACAAAGTGTGACTACCCCATTCTCACTAACTCAGACTACACAGATACTCCCTATTTGCCTAAATTAAATTCTTGTGTCTCTGTGGGCACATCTCCACAGAGGAGGAGGAGGAGGATGATGATGGGAGGGTGGACTCACCACAGCAGTCTGGGTCTTGGCATAGTTCATATGGGCGTAGAGCAGCACAGCTGTGTCATTGTGAGACGCCTCCAGTGCGATGGACAGAGCGTTGCTGCCATCCTGCAGAGGAAAGAGAGAGAGAGAGTAGAAGTGAGTTCATTGACCCTTAAAACACGAGAGAGAGTTTCTAACTAGAGCAGAGAGATTTTGCAGTTTGAGATGGACCACGTGATCGACATTACACACGGCTGTTACTTTTCCAGCCGTCTAAACCCACTCTGTACTGTAAGACTGTGTGTTACATCACTCGTGATGGATACTGGGACAGTTAAGTCCTAGGACATTCATTTGTCCTGTTTTCTCAGTATTTCTTTGTTTTTGCTATTGCCCTTCGCTGTAACTACATCAAACACATCAAACAGGAAAAAAGCATAAATCTACACTAAGTAAGTACCCGTGGTTTTGACTATAAAACTTCAGCAGGGAGTAATTTAGGGTTGTTTAATGTTGGAAAACCAGAAACTGAATCGTACTCTACAGCTTATTCTTCCACAGTCAGTGTAGGTTGCTGTGGTTGATTGTTGTGGTGTAAAGGTACAAACATATGCAGTTTGGTACGTAAGTCGGTTTTGGGGTCATGGTTAAGTAAGCTTTCCGCACAGTGGGAAAAACACAGCACATGCAGACTTTTTGTTTATGCTGTGTTTATGTAATATCGGCCAATTACCAGAAAGATCCTGAAATATCACACATGAAGGAACACTGCAGCTGCACTCAAGCCTTGTAAATAGGTGCATTTGATTTAGAGAAACAATACCAACTAAATGTATTTCAGCAGGCTCCAAACTTGTGTACCAAACCTTAGTGTATGCACTTTTACATCTTGAATCAAAAGAACACATGAAATGAAAGTCAAACTAAAAAAGGCTCACAGGCTCTGTGTTTCTCTCTACTTGCACTTAGTTGCCAGTTGGTTAGGTAAACATAGCTAAAACTAATGCAGTATAACAACAGTTCTGTAATAAATCTGACCTTAAAGGTTATATTGTTCTGTTTTTGTTTTAAAAAAAAACTGTTTTAGAGGTGTTTATTTAACTTTATGGTTATTATGGAGGCTGCAGTTTGTGGTACTGTTGAATTGTGTGGCAGTGTACTGACAGGTGTTACTGTTATCCTGTCCACCCTATTTATATCAGTGAGGATAGGCTAAATAACAGAAACACCTCTTAGTGTAACACAATACAGTCCAACAGCACCACAAACACAAACACAAACTGAATGAACATTACAAAGGTAAAGATTTAATGTTGTATTAGACTGCATTAAGAAACTGCCGGTTAAGTTTATACAGTATCTCCACTGTGGTTTGCAGTCATGGTTTGTCATGCTGTTCTTTGTTTTAGGAGGACGGGGGGAGTTGGGGGCTTTTCCAAATATTTTCCCACCCCCCCCTCCTCCTCCTTCGGGTCGATCACTCAATCCAGCTGTGCTGCACTGAAACACAATCCAGTGGCCAACTCGTTCTGGGACAGATGTGAACACTCAAATATCTGTCTGCCTGGCCTCTCTTCAAGCATTCAGACCAATCCACTGTAAAATCACTTTAAAATACACAACTGTGCAGATTAACAATCAAATGAAGCCAGAGGTGTCACAAGCAGCGATGAGAAGCGTTTCAGGGTAAGATTTCTGCCCTATTGATGAAACTGTTGTATGATCTATAAGTATTGCTGATTAACTTTTTTGGACAGACTAGTAAGAGCCTGCAGGGCGCTGGGTCTGAAATCTGCAAGTCTGTGTCTGTGAGCAGACGATCTGTGGCTTTCTAATTCATCCCCCGGGGGCTTATGAGTAGTCCAGTGATTGTGTTTCCTGTAAACAGTGCTGATTTGAGGGGAAAGCAGATGAAACTAATCTGATAATGGCTCTTTAGCTTTCAGCCTATCTTGCTAACTGAGGAAAAAGGAGACAGAGAGTGAGGTGACAAGGAGAGGGAAGTGCAGAGACCAGTTTCCCATGAGGAGCCATTTCCTGAGCACAGATTAAGCTGAATCCCAGACCAGAAAACACTCAGATGTTTTCAGCAGTCACACATCAAGCAGTTGGCTTCAGCATTAGACTCAGAGTGAGTCACTCAAAGTTTTTCTCAGTAAGCACAAGCAAAATAACTAAAACAACTTACATTATCCATGATTGATATGTCACAGCCAGGTTGTTCCAGGAGTAGTTTGACGATCTCGGCTCGGCCGTGTTCGCTGGCGCACATCAGAGCCGTGGAGCCCTCGTCGTCCTGCACGTTGACGTCAGCGCCGCACTCGAGCAGCGCCCGCACCATCTCCTGACGCCCGTGGCTAACAGCTAGCATCAACGCTGTCTGGCCCGCCTGCAAAGGTATAGAATAATAAATTTAATTTCCTCTTAAGACAATTCAGTTTTTCAAATGCTGTCACACTGGTTAGATTATCCACTAAGTGATGAGAAAATGTTGTTTATAGCATAAGACTTTGTACCGACAAGTTACAATTAGTTTAACTAAAAAACTAACTAGGAAAGGTATACTTTAACTTTTCTTTTTAGCTTTTCTCTTTTTCAGCTCTATTTTAAATTTTTTTTTTCTAAATGCAGTCCTGCACAGTGCAACCAGACCTCTACTGTGTATTGTGGCCTAAGAGCATTTCAGTTATTTAATCATTTCTCAATACAGATTGTTAATTCTTGATTTTACCACAGTAAAGCTGCTTCACCACAACAGTCATCCATAATCATTTGCTAACAGGTTAATGCCATTTTTTGCATCTATGAAATGGGAAGCTTTGCATTGTGGGAGTGTTTAGCAGAGTGTACATTGCCATAGATGCTACTTTTTTCTTTACATTGTGGAAATTTTTGAGGACATTATTCAGAGTTTGGACACTCAAATAAAATGCATAGGGTAAATGTTTCTTTTCTAGTCTTAATTATTTACGCCTTGCATAACGTGTTATTTAGACATGATATCAGATACAGAGTGCATGTTAATGCAAGGTGTAAAAGTGGTTTTGATTACAACGTGAGGATTATGGAAACATATTTTAAGAGCATTCAAACAAATATGGGTAACTAATTTAAAGTTTAGTCCAACAAGTATCTTTTGCAAATGTAATTCAGTATGTAACTCCCCAGTCTGAAAGCCAAAAAAAAAAAAAACAGGACAGGAAATAGTTTGACTTAAATTCCTGACTCTAAAATTGCATTGCGTGCCTTGTGTTTTGTTCCCCGCAGCAACAATAACAAGTACCGGTAATTGGATTTATAGTCAGTGATGCTATAAATTCAGAGTCCTGTGACTTGGCAGTGTGAAGGCCAGTCAGGCGCCGTGTCCAAACACATACACTACACAACCTGATTAGATCAACCCGAGAGATACAACCACTCAAAAGTCAACAGGTTCTCAGGAACGACGTCTGTGTTACGTTAGGCTTCACATTTCCTTAATCAAATTTTACCTATAACCAATTAGTCCTAAATGCAGCTTTTAATTACAACACAGGAAATGATGATAACACCTGAAATAAACAGGGACATTATCCTCTGAACACTGTTTTCTTTAGTTTTCCTTCTCTAATTCTTTACAATAGCTCTAACCATAAACTAGTTTCTGTTTTGACGAATCTAAAAACAGTCACAATTAACTTTGACTGTTCGTTACGTTAAAAAAACACAAAAACTGCTGCAGCAACACAAACACTCAACCAGCAGGAAATGCTGCAAAAAACTCACTTTATCCAATGTAATGCTAGTAAAAGATTTAATTAGTGACTTGTTCACCTTGCTCTCAATCTTTTAAATTTGGCTGTAATATGTAGAATTGATCCTATGTTTGGTTTAATATTTAATTTTTTCCACTTTAACACTTTAATGTGTCCAAATCAGACTTAATTGATTTAACAAAACCAGCTGAGTCTGTGTTGACCGTCTTAAACGATAAAATGCTTCTGGCTGATGGAGCTGACGACAGATTGACAGAAGCTCTTTGTGCTCTTTTTTGGACACAATTTATTCAGCGGATACTTTTTTCTTTTTTCTTTTTTTTTTAAATTAAGAGCTGTATCTTTGCATATAAAATGATCACGCCAATAGTTCCTATCAAATGTTAAAACTTATTTTTGCTTTTTTCTTTGACAGGTTTGGACTTTCACACCAAGAGAATGAGATGAATGACCAGAATAAAATAACTGCAGGAGGACTGAAGGCTATGAGTTGCAGTTAAAGAGCGAACAGCTCGAGTGTTGTGTTTTTGGTTTAAGTGGCTCTGTGAACTGTGATGCTGACTTGCCTGGCTGGCCTTGGCGTTGACGTTGCCCTGACTGAAGAGCTTCTTGACCACAGCCATGTCCTCCTCTTCCTTCACAGTAGAGAGAGCAGCCAGCATGATGGCCGTGTAGCCTGCCTTGTTCTGCTTATCCACGCTGCACACACCTGCAGGGAACACATTTTTAGTACTGTGTATTTAGCCATTTGCTTGATCGCACAAACTTCCTGTAGAGTTATACAGTTTTAGTTTAGTTTTTGAAAAGTTACAACATAATGCAAATAGCATATTTATGTGGGAGGAAAAATCCAAATTAATGGTTCATGATAAACATCTGCTACTTTTTTCTTCTTCTCTTAGGTTTTCTCCAAGTAACTGGCTCATCATCATCTCTATCAAACTATCCAATTTCAGCAGTGAGAGGTAAAAGACAAAATCTCATCCAGGCACATAAAGACTTTTGTTTTTTAGATGAAGTACAACATAATTCTCTGTACCATATTAATTTTTTTCTTTCTACAGAGATTCTCTGAACAAAAGTTTCAAATTAGGGAAAACAGTTAGCTGTCTAGTGAAAGCACAAGCCTCCAAACCCCAGAACTGTCTCCATAACATGGTGCGAAAGTTACCAACGTCACTGGATCTGTTTTCTAGTCAAGCAGTAGCTCTGATGTTTAAGTAACTGGCTCCTTAAACCACAATGTCTCCTTTTTTTCTATTTCCTCATGTTAAACACAAACAAAAAGGCACAAAACAACAGAGGAACTGAAGTAAACAAATGACCGGTCTCGTCCGTACAAGTAGCAGAATCACTGGTTGGATTATTGTTATCTGACTCTTTATCACTGACCTGTGTCCAGCAGCAGCCCCACCACACCGAAGTTGGAGTGGGAGACGCTGTAGTGGAGAGCCGTGTTGCCGTTGCCGTCGGTCATGTTGACCACATGTTCCAGCAGCACCGACGACACCTCAGAGAACGCCATCAGGTAGTCGGACACCCGCGAGGGCTGAGCCATCTTGGCACTGGAGATGCGGAACCACTCGAGCTGCACAGTGTGGGTGCTGGAGAGCTGAGGGTGTGAACGGAAGTCATGTTATTATAAGTGAGCACTGTGAACACCTGAGAAATCTTATTAATATTATATCTTATTATTGGTAATTTCTCACCCAGTTTTGATCATAATTTGAAGCTAAAACAAAAGTGTTTGTCTCGAGTTAGAGGACTGACATTCCTCTGAATGTTTAGGGAAGTCCTTTAGTTAAACAGTGAGTCACTTCCTGGACCTTTTCTCTGTCTCAGCTGCTCTGTAATTGTTACATGAAGCTCCTATTGTTTCTAATGAATGTTTGCTGAAGCTAAAAATATCTCAAAACAATAAAATACAGTCACACAATGTTCACCTACTTGAAGTTATTATGACATTATTATTATAGCGGTGAAGTTAAATGAGTATATCAGTGATAAAAATATTTGAAGAAGCATGCAGGGACGCACCACTTCCTTACTCTTCAGCGTTTTAATGTCGTCGTTCAGGTGGTTCTTCAGGATGAGGCAAGCTTCACGCATCTTTGAACTCAACTCAAACCTGTGACAAAAACACAAAAGTGTGAAACACAAAATAATTTACTGCTTTTTGTATATCATTTCTAGTAGTATATTAACCCATGTAAAACAACCTACTTCTCTTTCACAGCATCAGATGAATAACTCCCAGCTCTCAGAGTTTCCTCGTCAGTGTCACTCTCGTCCAGGTTGACGTTTCTCTCCTCCTCAGACGTTTCTTCCTCCAGAGCAGCCTCATCCTCCTCTGTGCTGTCCAAGCACTCGCCTTCTCCACTTTCTCCAGAAGAACTCCCGTCTTCCTCCTCCTCCTCTTCCTCCTCCTCCTCACTGGATGTTGATTCATACCTGAGAGACAAATGTTTGCTGTGATACCGAGCAGATTCCCGCCTCGTGCACTTCACATTTTAGACGCTTGGTTAGCTGATATTTCAAAAAAGCAGCGTAGCAGTTAATGAGGAGAAGGGTTTTGTTTCTTACTCGTCAAAGTGTTATTTCCAACCTGCAGACATTCTGTCGCCCTTATTTTATTTTTACTGTGGTAAAAATAAAAATTAGGTTTCACGTTACTCACCCTCCATTTAGAATACCAACAAACTGCAGGCTCTTCTTGCCAGAGGTGCGATTCTCGCCCGAGTTACTCCCATCCTTCCTCTTCATGATTGATTTCAGCATACCCGTTTCTATGAGGGAGGCACATGGATCAAACAGTAGTTCAAACAAAGTACACCAGAGAAACACACAACACACACAAACTTGTTACAAGTCTCTACTGCTGGAATAGAGATGATGTGAACTTTATCTTTCTACTAATAAAACTGATTTTTAATTTGGTCATCTGGGTTTGTTTAGTCTCTGTAAAGAATGTATGATCTACACCTGTTCTAAATAAAATAAAATTGACTTGAGTGAGTGACGCTGTATTTTGATATTTATTATATTTCTGTGTCTAATCTCTGTCTAATTCTGTGATTTTCTGAATAATTTCAAATAAGTTTTATGGTAAAAAGTTAGAGTTCAGCTGGTACCCTACAGAGCCCCTCTGCTAACATCTGAAGGAAAAAAATATTGCGTGGTCACGAGTTAATAACCAAATAGCCAAAATAAAATTATCCATGCTTGCAAGCAGCTACTGATGATACCCCTGCACAGTACGTCAATAAACAACTGAAAAATAATAATTTTATTGTGGCCACAAGTCATCGATCTTGTTCCCTGAACTTCTTAAAACATCTCCACAACTTAATGATCTCGTTCCCACACATTAAGATAATTTTTTTTCCTTCAAATGTCACCTGAGGGGCTCTGCTCTGTAGGACACTCCTGAGTAATTTGTGCAATCGCAGTTAAAAATGCAAAATTCCTACAGATGAGAGAATGAAATTTCCACTAAAAATGAATAACTGAATGTTTTGCTTGGTTGCTCGGCACGTTCTTACTTTGTGTACAATTTATCACGACATTACATAATCTTTAGTTGTACTTGGTAAGACTCTCCAGGTCCATTATTTGGACAATATTAACTGTAAAATTAAATGTTACCTTAAGAGGTAATGTGTGTACTCTCTCAAGCTCCAAGCTGCTTGTTGCAAAAATAAAATTATGTTGTTTCTTTACCACTTTCCCCAAAATGCAGTTAGATGTAATTCATACTTAATTCTACATTTGATGTATTTTTTGGGGAAATAAAAGTATTTGAAGCAGCCACACATGACGTCCTGACCCTGAGTGAAGGCAGTAGTTCTCACCTGTCTTAGTGCTGCTGGGCACAGTTTTCTGTCCTTCCTCGTTCTTCTCAGCCGTGCAGACCACCTCTTCCTCTGGACAAACCTTGTACTCAGCAATGGTCAATTGTCTCTTCTTTGGCACTGTAACTTTCTGCTCCTCAGTCTTTTCCTCACACAGGTTCTCCCACTGACACCCAGTGCTGACCAGTGCGACAGGAGCTGGCTCCTCTGGTTGCTGTAAAGCATCAGTCTGGGTGCCTCGTTCAATCTGATCTGCCGCTAAAATCTCGCCTACGCATGCATCAGTCACCTCTGGGCGGCACATGACCGCAGCATGCTTTAACACGTTAGTCAGTGTCTCTACCTGGGCGTTTGTTGTGTCTGGTTTTGCGAGAACCCCCTTCTCAAATGTGACTTTGGAGGTTTTCTCCTCCATCTGGGCTCTGAGCGTTCCCAGGTCTTTGTCAGCCACGCTCAGCTGGTCCTCGAGAGCCACAATGGTCTCCTGCTGGAATTTAATGGTGTCCTGTAGGGTGTCGATCTCCCGCTGTGCCTCGCTGGTCAGTCCGAGTAGCGACTCCATGACCCAAACCTCAGCCTCCTCTGTCTCCACCCTGGTCTGTACCCCCTCCTCGTGAACCAGGGGGGTCTCTGTTCCCATGCCTTTCTCACAAACATTCACCTTGGTGCCCTCAGAAGCATCTTTCACACCCTGGCTGTAGTAGAAAACAACAGAGTCCATTGGCACGTCATCCCCAACAGCCACCGACTTCTTCTCAACAACTGAGACTTTCTCTGGAGGTTTTACTAAAACTTTTGATATGAGTTCGGGAGTTTTCTCCTCCTTTACTTCAAATTTCTCCGCCAGCCTTTTCAGCTCACTGGACTTTCCGAGCCCTTTGACACCAGGTGAGGTTGGTGAAGTCAATCGACTGAGGATACGGTGGTCGCTTTGGGTTTGAAGAGTCTCTGTGGTTTGGGTGGAAGACTCTGTGGACTGCTGCTTCTGCTGGGCCGCCTCCATGGCTACTTTCTTCTCCTGAAGGGCTAACAGGAGCATGTCTTTCTCTGCACGAAGCTTGGCCACCTCTTTCTCAAGCGCAGGAACACCCTTTACCCTCTCCTCCATCTCCTTCAGCTGCTTCAAGGCTGTGGCCATCTGCTCCCTAACCGTCTGCAGCTGGCTAGGAGGGATCGGAGTCACCGCGGTGCCGGCAGCTGGAGTGCTGCGCCCTGAGGTCTGAGGACTGGGTTTAGTCCAGCTACTCTGCAGAGGCTGAGTGGATGGGGAGGGTAAGAGCTGTTTGGGAGGATCCGCGAGCTGGAAACGCCCGCCATTATGGTGCTGGTGGGTTTGCTCCTGCTGTAGCCGCCGGCTGGTTTCCAGAAGAGTCCGCTCGACTCTGGGGTTGCGCTGCGGCGGAGGGGGCGGCACTTTGGCCCCGGCGGACAGCGGAGGGCCAGTGAGGAGGGTTACAGGAGAAAGAGAGAGTCCCTCACAGGGTGCTGAACCGAGGCGGTTGCGTGGCGGCGGCGGCGGAGGAGCCCTGCCATCTTCACTTGCCGGGGAGGCAAGAGACTCTGTGGATGTCCAGCCACTGGTACGCCCACCTACACTCGGGCTCCTCTGGGAGAGTCTGACCCCTCGGCCCAGGCGGCGGGAGCTGACAGGCGCCCGACGGAGATTGTGCCCACTCTCTATTTCCTCTACATATTTGAGGAAGTCCAGGTCCAGCTGGAAACCATACGGGGTCTGGACGGAGTAGGAACCAGGCTGGTCGGCCTCCTCCTGGCTGGAGTACATAAATGGAGAGCCCAGATCTGAAGGGAGAAGGACAAGTAACTTGGCAACATTGATACATCACTGGTAGCTTCCTCATGAATAATTTCAAAGAATGTTTTTTACAGCATGATGCAGCAGCAAAACCTCAACTTAAGACTACCTAAATACAGAAACAAAGGCATCTGTGGGCAGTTTCTTACCAGGCAACTTTGAGTTAACTTGCACTGACTGAGTCATTTTTCAGGACTGGGACCTTTCAGCAGGCGCGCAGCTTCAAATCAACACCTGGCTAGAAAACACACAGTGACGAGTACATTTGTCATGAACGGAGGCGAAGAGGAAGGAAAAGGATGTAGTTTCTAAAACAGCACACAGCAGTTTGATATAACACATCACAGGAAGTCTATCATTTATCTACTGACTGTCAAGACGTGTCACCGTGTTTGGGTTTTCTATCATCGTGTATCAGCATACTTTACTAATAGGACACAGATTTACACAACAAACAGCAAAAACTTCTAAACAACCCCAAGTGGCTCTGTGCTCTTGCTTTAATGGCGGACATAGATGCGTATTTATGGGAGTTGTAAACTTACTACAAAGTGCAGAAAAGCCTCAAGAACTTTATGTGTTTTCTTATGGCTCATTAGTGCAGGTGACAGCCTGTGACTGAAGAGGAGGTGAAGTCCCTTCTTTCAGAGATAAAGAGGTTTTGTTAAATGGATCCCTTGTTTGCTTTTCGTCTTAGAGGTGTTGAAGGACGTTAAGCCTGACATCATCCATACCTCAGAGAGTGTATGTGTGTGTTTTCTACTTTGAAGCTTGTGACTTCTTTGCCTGAGATTGTTTGAGCATTCAGCGGATCTAAACTGTGGAATTCAAGCACTCTCTTTCCTGAAGTCATGAGTCATTACATGCCACTAAGAGTTAAGATACGTGTCTGAAGTGCATGTGTGTGTTCTGTAAACTTCTGGCACGCAGGGAAGATAGCAGTCGGTGGGGGGACAACACCTCAGAACAAAGTCAACAACAAAGAGCTGAACTTTGTCCAAAAACCTCAAGACTGCTGCTCCATTAACAACAACATTGCACCATTCAGCTTTACTGAGAAACCACAGGATTCCTCTCACCACAAGGCCGCTAAAAACTGACATAAATACTGCTTCACTGGGAAATCAATTATTTCCTCCAGGCATAATGTCCATTTGTGCAGACACGTGAAAACTGCTGAGAGGGAAAACTTGGTGGACGTGGCACAGAAAATCTGAGGGATTGGAGGGGAATATTAAAAAGTGAACTTTTATATTTACACCAAGGAACTGATGCATGGAGGTCTGACTGGGGCAGGAACTGAAGTGTCTGACTTATCAGTTTTTGGGCATCTTTTAAGAACATGAGTGCTCACAGGATTAGTGGTTTGTCATCAAGAATAATAATGGAAGGTTAAAAAAATACCTGTTCTTCATTAACATGCAGATTTATGCAGCAAGAAATATCTATTCAAATGACCTAGTCTATATGAGATACCTGAGGTGTAAGGATTAAGTTTCTACTCTGTTGAGTTCACAGTCACAGACACCATCATGACGACAAACCATGTACTATGGTGGCAGAACGTTAAATCACAGTTTATTACAATTACACAACTAATGATGCAAAACAAAGCAGACAGTTATGGTGTGTCGAAGCACAGTGAAGCGTACCTCTCTCAGCTGCTCAGTGAACGATTCATGCAGCTGGAGTTCAGGCTGGTTCCCTCCTCCCTGCTCCACACAGCCCTGAGAGACACAAACAGAGAGACAGAGAGAGAGAGAGATCGTCAAACCAGTCCAAAAACTACTGCCATCACAACACAAGAGCACAATAATCTGTGAAAAACGAAGGAAAGACCTGAAGAAATAAGTGAAAAAACAAAATAGGTGTAGATGCTTCACGTCTCTCGATCTCAACCTGACTGAACACACTATGGTAGATTTGAGACCAATGAGTTAAACATCATCAAAACACTGAGATATCGACATTCATCTCTCCAGTAGAGAATCACACACTTCTCTGTCAAGGAAGCTTTACTGGAGGCTTGTGGTGGCCCAACACCATCTGACAGTGTACAATCTGTGAGTGAATGTGTGTGCTGCCCTTAATTAACAAGTCTTTAGTGTCACTTGATTTATAAGATCAAAAGGTACAAATGAAGCCTCGATCTTTCCAGCTATGGAAACAACAAAGGAAAATATCTACAAGACCACAGAGGAACATGTGCCACCACCTGACAAGAGAAGAAGACACAGAAAGCCCAAGTCATGATGTCACGTCTCGTTCAGCATTTCTTTCATCTGTCTTTGGAAAAACAAAGCCTGTCCCTGATGTTTTCTTTCCATATTCTAAGACAAATCTGCATCCACTACAGCAGCTGGAAAAAGACACTGAACTCTTCATGATTCACTGCAGCTTGGTTTTCTCCATATTCATAAAACTCAACACTGTTCTCTTCTAAACCTTTATACTTTCTAGTTGTAATCTCTGCAGTTTAACAACTACACTGTCCAGTCCTCTGTCCTGCTGTTATTAAAGACGTCTGATCTAACAGCGACCCCTCGACTTGCTCTAGGACTCATCTCTTTGACTTAGCCATGAGTTATCCGTGAACGTCTAGGCGCACTGAAGTCAAAAACTCTACTTTTCCTGAGGACTGAGTTACTAAATGTTCTCACGCTGGAAGGGTCCATTTAAAAAACAAAACCTACTTGAAAAAAAGATATCCGTGTATATGTGGACTTGGCCTACAGTAGCCAGGAGGTGCCAGATGAGGAAGCAAGAACGGAAAAGCCATGAGGCTCGACAACAGGACGCTAGTGTAAACTGGGACAAGGTGTACATCCACCTGCACTGCTGCAGACTGTCACAGGTGTGTGGGTTTACAAAGAAAATCACTGGGGCTGCTGTCTGCGTGGGTCATAAAAACCCAGTGTGTCATGTACGTGCTCAGTTTCTTCTTTAAGAAAGATTCGTGCAACACAAAATCACTCTGTCTTTGAAAACGAAACCGTACAGTCTCTGATAAAGTAACCTGTGCCCCCACCTCCCACCCCCAGTATACACACAAAACCTTGGATACACACAATCATTCACTCTGTTTCAAACACACGCACAGATGTGTTTTTCAGCAGCCTCAGGCACATTCCTACAGTAACACATGCTGCTGCAACACGCTGGTCGTCCTTCTGACTGACTGACTACTGATAACCCATAACACACACACACACACACACATTCTGCACACACACACACAGATCATCTGTCAGCTCTGACTGCAGCCAACAGACACTTTATTGTCAAAGAAAAGACCACAAACATTCAGCCACACAGAAGGCCAATTAGCACAAATTATATCATGGAGCATGGATTTATTAAAATATGCAGTGGAAAGAAAAAAGAAACAAACTAATCTAACTGAAAACAATGTTTCTCCTCTTTATCTTATCTGTCGCTGCTCTGTTTCTCCTCAGAGTTTCTGTTGGCCTCCTCTCTCTGCAGCGCCAATCGGACCAATCAGGCGTAAGATACACAAAGGCTAAAAGGTTTTCAAGGACGTGACCTCGCCTCAGTGTTTTAACTTTGGTCCAAACCAGAGAGAAGTAGTTTACTGTACTTTGAGTTTATGTATCAAGGTTGTTTAGGATCAAAAAGAAGCTAACCAGAGCTTATAAACAAGCCACATGATTCGCTAGTAGTTTGTTTATTGGGCAGTTTTAGTAACGTGTAATCCTGCCTGGTTGGATAATTGTGAAGCTAAAACAAGTCTCAAACCAGTATTTGTCTCATCTTATCTGTGCCACAGTAAGGTTCAATTCAAGTTTGTGCTAAAAATCCAGTTTAAGATTGTGTTCAAACGTTGTACTCTTTATTTATTTTTCTTTCTTTGTTAAAGCTGGATGGAGACTCCACAGTATCTGTCTGAACTCTCTTGTATGAAGTACAGGTCTGGGTACAGTTCCAGAGCAGGACTATGTTTTATATCAGTGACAACAAAGTATGTGTCTTTAAAACACGTAACAACAAGCATTTGTATTTCTGGGCCAGTTTTGATGTGACATCATCGTTACTGCTGCACAAAAACATAGGACGCCATGTTTTCTACTCATCAACAATTCTGACTGTATGCAGACACTTACTGAGGCACTACGTCATTCGTCATTCACACCAAATTTTAACATTACAAAGAATGCCAAAAACACGTGATGACGAGTTTTACCCAGAGCTATAACAAGTGCCTGACTGTAAATGACAGAATATCTGTCTGTCTGTATTTCAACTTTCTCAACAACCGCTCATCTGATTGACTTTGAACTTGGCAGGTGTATTTCTGAGGATTCAATGAAGTGCAGAGTTGAATGTGAAGTTTTTTGGATGAGCAGTTCTAAAGAAAGCCTTAAACATGGAACTACGCCACAAGGGCAATGCAGCACCTGGACAATTTACAACGCGCACATGCCAGGATTTTAAAAAAGGCAAAACTCAACTGTGACACTTTCTACGCCGTCACCCATACGCTGTTGGGCAGTCAGCTCCATCAGTAACAAATAAGACCAACAGTCTACACACACTGCAGCCTGGAAAGCAAGCTAGGTCAACCCCTACCAACATGCACATTTTGATTAGAAATGCTGGAGATTTGGAAACAATCATACTCAAACCCATTTTCATGCACCTGTGTACCATCTATTGCTGTTTTCCACCGGAGTTCAGGTGGCATCTTCTAAACCTGGCCAACACAACTCAGAAAACTAAAAACAAGGCACCTTAAGTGGTCTTTCTTCTCCACCAAGCTGACTGAAGTGAGAATACAATGTGGACCAGCTGAGAAGAAGAAGAAGGCCAGTTTAAGTTTTAGGCCTTTTTCTAAAATTTAACAACCCATAACTTACTAAAAAGTCTGGATTAAAACAACAGTCAAGTGCCCATCAGAATATTTGAAACAGGGTTCAATTGCTGTAATCATTCATTCACTGGTGTAAAAATGTATGAAGTTTATCTGAAGCTTAGCTGAGGTTTCAGCAGCCTGAGTTCGTCAAGTCACAGTTTTCACAAATTCCTTCTTTTTGTCAGGGTAATATTTTATGGGGAAACATAAAGAAGGAATTTTATTCTGAAAAGCCCGTTTCTTCAAAAGATATCAACTCAATTTGAGTAACTCAGAGTTCTGACACCTAACGTTAACTTCAGATAAACTTTGGAATACATTTTCATCGTCACTCGTAGTTTGACATTTCAAGCACATTAGGATAAACCTCTAACTGGTCAGACTGAATAAGAGGAATCATTACACCAAACAAAACCAGTTCCAGTGTTGATATGAGCACCTGATTATTATTTTAAGACTTTACAAGTCGTGAACCCTGTTGTCACAGGTTCAGCTTTTGTTTCCACTGTTGTCCTTTACTCTGTCGATTCTGGAACAAAATTTTGGCTCAGCTCATGAAGGTGGTACTGAATCCAAACAGCACATTTAATAAAACAGGATGTGTGTTCGAGTATACAGGCAATACTCTGACGCAAAAACACAGTGGAAACACAAGGAAGAACACAGCAGCAAAGCCTCACAGGTTCCTAAAAGTTCATGTTATGGGGTATGCTGACTGACTAATTATATTTTTAGAGATTAATTCCTGATTTAATCACTCTAGAGTGACGATATCTACAGTATTATTTTAATAAAACAGCACGGTAAACTTTTGTTAGACAATTGTCCTTCAGTTTCTCAGTCCGTCATCCACAGCAGCATTGAAACACCATGAAAAGCAATTTAAAAAACAGACACAAAGATGGCAGCTGCACGAGGCACATGCAGCATAAACTGCAGTGTTTTTTTACAACCAGTAATTTATAAAATGCTGAGATGTATTTACTTTTCATCCCAACACTCATCTCTCCTCTCTCTGCTCTACTCTTCATCCTCCACTCTGCTCTTTATCATCCTCCTTTCATCCTTCATTTCTTTTTCCTTTCCCCTCATCGATTCCCTCCACATCTCCTCCTCTCTGCTCTCCCTCCTCTCCTCCATGGCTCTCATTCCTCTCTCACCCTCTTCTTTTCTCACCCCCCCACCTTTACACACACACACACACACACACACACACACACACACACACACACACACACTTCCCTCAGCTCCTCTCAATCTGCTGTTTCTCTCTAATGATTTGATATTAAGCAGCAAATTACAGAGAGCTGCATTCCTTCTCTCTCACACACAAGTCTGACCAGCTGAGAGTCGCTCTCTCTCTCTCTCTCCCACACACACACACACTGTAACAAAAACACATGTAAAAACTTGCAAATCCTGCATAAACACACAACATGTGAGCATATATATTCACACACACACAACATCCATAAATCTGATTGTACTTAAAGGTCCCATATTTTACTCACTTCTCCAGTGTTTTAACTGTTCACACTTTCAGTGAACTCATTTTGGGCATACCTCTTTAATTCAGTAAACATCTAACTGGATTCTATTGTGAGCAGATAAACTGCATTGTTCTCACCAAACAGCCGTAGATATCGGTGTTTCCACGACTGCAAATTGAGTTCAGATGACATTCCTGATTCAGATTTAACGCAACATGACAATCACAACTGCAGCAGACTCACACCCAACACCGCAGTCACATTTCATTACATTAGAGGCAGTGCAGTGAGAGCAGTCATACAGTAACCGTTATCAGACACCAGGAGCAGAAAATAAAGCCAGAGCTCTGAGGAACCAGGTGGAAATAAGACTCAGATAATATGATAACAACACATCACAGTTTGTTACAAATCAACTCTTTGTGCATTTTCATTGGTTCAGGTTTAATTCAGTGTCACTTTATGCCAGGGTGTTATGTAATACTTCATTTTATGGGTGTGTGATTACAGAATCATTTTTTAAGAAACTCCCAAGAAGTTTTCCAGAACAGAACTACCATATCTAATTTAGTATTACAGGAAAACTTTTACACAGCCAGTTAATTGATTTCAGTTAACTTCTACAGCAATTAGAGTCTTTTGGTCCATAGACAGCAGATCAACTTATCATGAAAAAATCTGTAAAATAATCTGTACCCGAGCATGAAGTCCAACAAATAGAGAAAATAAAGTTTCCACTCATAAATTAATAATGAATGAAAGAAAACTTCCATGTGTTGTCCTTAAAGGACATTCCGTTTCCCTATAAGCAGTAAATAAAATTATAAGGAAATTATGGACCAATGAAGTAAATAAAGTGTTTAATTGCCAAGACCTGGCTGTAAAGGTTGTAAACAAGACGATTTATTCAGATTGTCGACATCACTGTACTTGGAATCAAGTGAAAGTGATGGTAGTTCAGTGTTAAAGCTGCTCGTTTTTCTTTCCCCACTGGACTAATGTTTGGCAACATCATCATGTTCTCTGACTGTAACAGGAACTATGAAACCAAAGGAATTAAACTAGTCACTAACTTTGTTGAATTTCCGCTGCATTTGAAAACCCATGTAGACTGATGGTGGATTAAAAGACGACTGTGGGCATTTGAACCCATTTCCATAACATGGGGAAACAGTGACACATGCTGTTGTGCGACTCTGATGTTTGAGTTGGATGAACAAACAGGAGACTGAAAACTTCCATGAAGCTATTAATAAATAAGATTAGATTTCTCTCATTCAGTCTCCAGCTCACTGAACTGCCCCTTTCTCTCTCTGATTAAAAACCAATCCAGAAGAAAACAATATAACTTTCATTATCATGTCAATATGTCAAAAAGTGATTAAAAATCCACACCAAAATTTAGCTGGTTCTTCTCTGGCCCATCCCTCCATCAACATTAGTACAAATTGGTTCAGTAAATTTTTGCGTAATCCTGCTGACAAAAAACACACCAACACACACCAGCTGCACCCAATACATCCTTGTTTTATGAATGAAGTGATACACAAGCTGAAGCATCCATGGCATCCCCGCCACTAAAGTTAATAAACGTTTGGAAAGTACCGTACTAACCCCCGGAGCACCTGAGATTATCTTACAAGAAGCTAAATTAGTTGCTGGTTTCCAGTTGAAACACAGGTTTAAGTGCCTTAAAGCTGGTCTGGGACATGTAGGAGCAACACACACATTTATTTCTTTAAAAATAACTAACATGGATCAGTACTTCAATGATAAAAAAGTGTTTCCTAACAAGTATCATTTACAGAACAATTTGTCTTTGATTCGGTTTTTTCCCCTCTGGGTTCAGTAGGAACATGTGACGAGTCGCCCCAGAGCAGAAGCTGTTAATGAAGACGAGAACATTGGATCGTCCTGCGTTCACAGTCCGCTTCGTGGAAGAGGAAATGTTGGTTCGAGGCTTAGGGCCATGTTTTGAAACAGTGACCTCATCCCCCAACGCCACCCTGTTCCCGAGAAGAGAAGAGAGGGGAAGCCAGAGAGAGAGAGACACACACACACAATCTGACTGACAAGGAGGGGAGGGAGCGAATGCCAACATCCTCTCTCTCACTGACAGCAACTTTTACTATCTGACTGCTTTACATGAGAAAAACCTCCATTCAGAAATCTGGACACACACAGAGATACAAACACAGGCTTGCACCCCTACATGCATACCATGCACACAAACACACTGGGATTGCTATACTTGTGGGGACCTTCACCGTTTCAATTTGTCTGCTGACCAACTTCTAATATAATTCTTATTGGACAATACAACTTAAATATGATTTATTTCTCTCCTGAGATTCAGCATGACTTAAACTTTCTGTAGACAAACATCCAAAAATCTGCTCAGAAACCACAGAAAAAAGACGCTCCTTATGATTGCAGAACAAATTTCTCACTATCAGAGAAATCCAGTGACAGTTGTCAGTACATCCACTGGTACATTGTAATCAGGGACTGCTAATAGTTAATTCTGCATATTTTTAAGGGCATTACGTAATTTTATTTTGAAGAAAATTAAAGGCTGTTGGATGTAGAAGAAATGTTAATACCTTTAAGCACTTTAATGTTTTAAAGCAACATTGGTATTTATCTGAAGAATCATCGAGGATCGGGTCAAAGAAAGAAACTAATTCCAAACTTTATGAATCTAAATTTAATCAGGAGATTGATGTCGATATCCAAACCTTTTGTTTTGAGATTGTCTTCCCACTTCCAAGGTCGAGAACAAACTCTGGATTGCAGCTTTCAAGCCAACACTGAATACAATTTACTGACAACCATGTAAACTCCCTGCTGATGAAGATCATGTGATATTATCAACAGAACAGCTCTTAAATTTACTTTGAGGGGAGACTGTTGTGTAACTGATGTTCCCAAGGTCAAGCACGAACCTTGAACCTGAACTCATCTGTAGCATCTCGGAGCAAACAGCGTTTTTCCACAACTTTTAACTTTCATCCCAGTTACTCATAATCCTGAATTTAATCAGCTGTGGAGGCGAGGAGAAGATCTCTTTCATGTCTTTATCCTCACGAGGACATTCAGGCCTCATAGACACAAAAACATGAGTGCACACACACACACACACACACACACACACACACAGTAGGGCCTCTCTGCTGCTCGGATAAATCTGCAGTTTCCTGAAGGGAAGCCCACTACTCCCCCAATAAATCCCCCCTCATCACCACCCACACACACACACACACACACACACTCACACACTCACCCCTCCATGCCCCTGTGGGAGACCTCCCATTGTCTCCCAGTAGGAACTGAGGGAGGGGAGGGGGGGGTCCTGCCAGGAAAGCCATCAGGCCGACCTGAAAGCTGCTTCCTGAAGGCAGCAGGAAAACACCGGAGAGAAGACAAGAGCTGAACAAATACAACCAGTGTGACACCAACACAAACACGCTGCCGCATCCTGCAGCCGACAACAGCACTGCGGTCGACATCACATGATGCATCACACTGAGGTTAGATAACGTGTTATCACTTTTGGCGAGGACTCAAGTGTTCAAGTGTTTGTGTGTGGTAAATCTCACACACATGCGGTAACACTCTGTCACCTTCACTCACACACACACACACACACACACACACACACACACACACACACAGGACTCCTGCCTCCAGACGCCATCTCCACTGCCTTCATCATAAATCACACACCGACGTCACATCGCTAACAATCAAGTGTGTCCCACTGTACAGAGGAAAAAAAGAAATAAATGTTTTATCGTAGTCAGGTTGACTTCAAACATCACATGCGTCCTGCCTCCCCTCCCTCTTCCTTCCAGATTCTCCAGCAAACACAATCAGGCACATTCAACCTCCACAATGAGGCATTATGCCTCTTTGGTGGCAACGCTGTTTGTCGAAAAGTTTTGTGAGGCCTCGTTGTTTCTCTCCACTCAAAGGCCCCCCCACCCCGCCCTCCCGTGCTCCCTGCCTTTTCCCGACTGTGCCCAGGTTCAAAATGTCACAAAGTGAATTCAATAAAGTTGCTGGGGAAGTCCAACACTTGGAGAGTTTCAAGATGAAGAGGCCGTGTCTGGCAGTGGAGGCTTGGGCTCAAAGCTTCAAACAGAGGACAAAGAGAGGCCACTGTCAATGGACGCAGACACCCAGAGACAACTATTACAGAAAAAATCCCACCGCTCGTCTCAGATCTCCTCAAGTCTGAGACATTAAACACATCTGAGGAGTGGTGTCATGATAAATTACTGTCTACTACACTCCAAAAAACAAATCAAAAACAGGATACTAGTGTGAGTGTAAATGCACATAGCCACTATTTTCCATTTTGTTTGAGTCAACTAAATCTCTAATCTACTGAAATATACTCTTATTTATTAATTCCTGTGAGAGAGACTCAGTTATATTTTAGATCTGCAGAGCACTGTTACTCCAGTTGGCAACTCTGCCCAGTGACAAGATCCCAGCACTTGTGCACACTCCATCTTATGCTATATCATCAACAAGGTACTCATTACTTGAGGCAAAAACATGCTCCCACCCAGAAACAGTCAAACCACTATCTTTTAGCAGAGGATCACAGACTCTCATTACAACTGCTTGACACTGAGCTGAAAACCACCCAACAGCACGCTGGCAGTCACAGTTCAATATACAAGACAGAGCTACAGCACTGAGCAGACGTTTTAGGCACTTTAGATGTTTAGATTCTTCCATCAGGGAGGCGTCTGATTGGTCCTAAATTCATTCTGCAGCTTCGCAAGGACCTCAAACAAACTATCTTCAGCGACTACAAGAACTAGAGATTTGAAGAAATTTCCTTAATCGATCATCTGGAAAATTAACAATTATCACTTAATCATTATTTTTTATACTGATAATGCCTATACGCTACTAAAGAAAGTGTGTTTTTCTTCAATGAAATCTTTATTCCAAGAGGGAAGACTTAATGTTGAACTAAGACAGCAAAACAGAAAACCGTATCAAATGTTTATGTTGTTGTATATATAAATGTAATATTAGGTTGTTTAGTGCAGACAATGTAGCTTGTATGAATCTAAAAGGCACCCGGCTGAGAGCGAGTAAGTAACTACAGCCTACTGATATTTTTATCGAGAAAGACGAGCATGTCAACATGTTCAGTGGTGAGACAGTGAGTCCAGCAGCTGAAAACACCTGCTTGTTTACCTTCGATTTCTACGGCAGCTCGGTTTTCTCTGTTAAATTTTAATCACACCTCCTGCTGGTTGCTCTGCAGTAGATAGTCTGCCCCTCCACAGAGCCCTGATCTGAACATCATGGAGTCAGTCTGTGATTACATGAAGAGACAGAAGAAGATGCTGAGAGCAATATTCCTGCCAAGCGACATAAAAAACTGTATCCAGGAGAACTGGTGCTGTTTTAAAGGTAAAAGATGCTCACAGCAAATACTGACATGATTCAGGTTTACTGCACTTTTTATGAAATTAGCTGATAAATAAAAACGACTCATGGCATCATTGATGAAAGCATCTTCACTTTTCTTTCAGCAGCTAAACCTTACTGTTTATGACAAACAAGAACAATAGGCTCAGTCATTCTACACTCATCAAGCTGAATGTGCTTACAAACCACTACAAGTATTTTTGTGTGGATTTTCTCCACAAGGATGAAAGGAGCCCGAAACAACAATTTGCTTTTTGTTGGGGGGAAAAAAACTGCACCGCGGTTTTTCATCCAGTAAAGACTCAAACACGGAAAACCACAGAACCAAAGACCTGACTGGACATGAGTGAATTCTTGGAAAAGCAACATTATACGTTTCTTTCTGGAAACAATGATGCTGGCGTCAAGTTTGCAGCCTAGAAAGCTTCAGACTTTGAGTTTGTACGCAGTCAGCTGAGGCAGTCCCATGCCTGCCAGCTAGCTGCCTGCCCCTCCCTGAAACAAAGCAGGGCTCACAAATCGAGTTCCCCCTCTCAATTAGCCAGTTTCCAGCTCTGATGTCAAGTTGCATTTTGGACCAAACACACCTTGTTTTCCCTCTGTGGTGAAACACACACACACACACTGTCCAGGCCCCCCCCCCCCCAACATGTCGGACCAAACCTTAGTAGAAGTTCAGCTTGTTTCCTCTCTCTCTCAACTTTAATAATTTGTCTCTCTCTTTTCTCTCATTTCCTTTTTCTCTAATCGCATCAGCTCTTCGTGTTTTCCAGCCAAGCAAATAACAAAAATAAACCAGCCTAAGGCATCTGAAAGTTCCTTTAAGTTGACCTAGATATCTGGTCTGCAGATTTGTGTTTAAGAGGAGACTGTGACCCATTTGTCTTCTTCACAACAGTAGCAACTGGGGCCTCCAGATGTTTGATTCTCCTAACTACAGAACAAGACCAGATGTCAGCCTCTGCTGTTTTCTGCCCAGAAACAACTGAAATATGTGTCAGTTATCATGTTATTTCCTTCGCTGCTGGAAATTATACCAGTTCAGCATCTCTTTGATGAGGAGGGTCGGGGTAATGACAAGGCAGACGGTGCACGTAGGTCTATGAAACGCTTTGAAACGTCTTCCAAAAAGCTCCCTGAGAACACACCTTCATCACCATGGAGCTGCTCCCCTGGAAAAATACACGTTTGTGGGCTCTAATTCAGTTTTCCATAATGTAGTGATTCAGTTAGCTTCTGAGATTCAGGCTGGTCATTACTCCTGTAGTCGCAGTGAGATGCAATTTGCCGTCTGCCAGGCATTACGAAACTCAATTGAACGCACCCAATGCCCTGCGGTCAACTCAGAGACAATCCACTGGGTGATTTCACCCAAATTGCAAAGGAGACTCTTTTCATAAAGTTTGGCTTTTATTCAGCTCTACTTTTGTTGCCTTGACTGTTACATTATTTATTGAATTTAGTCTGTTTCTAACAGTTTTACCTCTACTCAGTATTTTGATGCTTTTCTCTCCTGAGGTAGAGGAAGAAGTTGTAACTAATTTATCAGTGGTTATTCGATTACATATTAAAGCAACATTACGCAACTATTTTACCCAGAAATAACAGCTTCAAAATGATTAAATTGTGCCTCTTTCATTCCCACTCCACGCCCCAAACACCTGCTCTTGCACCATGTAACTTTGGTGAACAAGTGTGTAACGTTGTACGGTGCTACGTCACACACAGAAGCTAGCTTGGGGAGTCTCTTTCATTAATTATCCCCTTCAATGAATTTTGTGTTTGTGACAGAGCCACTGATAAGTTTAGTTTTCTGTACATGAGCTGTTAGCTTGTGGGGGTAATATGGCCCCCAGTACCCATGACCACTCAGACTCAGGGGCCCAACAGAGTTTAATGCACCAGTGCCCTGTAATTCCCTCTTGTGGCTGCAGAGGCTGCTGTTGCCTCTGCTCATTAAAAGTTACATAGTGTTGCTTTAATGCTTTATATATCAGTTTTAAGTCATTAATAAGAACAATTTTTAGGTTGCCTAGTTTTGTAAAATTACTGTGGTTGGTGTTTTTCCTCATCAGCATGACATGTTTGTCATTTTAGCTTTTTAACTCTCCAGTGAACCATTTCACCTCTGACTTAATGAAAAAAAGCAGCAGGAAAAGTCTGAATGTAATCTGCTGATTACATTCTTGATTAATTGTTTGTTTGTTTGTTTGTTTTGTCCATAAAATGTCAGAAAGTAGTGAAAAAGGCCTGTTTTTTTCAGGCCTATACCCCAAAATATTCAGTTTAGTATCATGTACAACAGAGAAATGCATCAGATCCTCACATTTGACCACAAATATTTAGCTTTTTTTCATGAAACATGAGTTTAAAAAAAACAATTAATTAATAATTAAAAAGTTATTTTCTTTCAATCAACTAACTGACTAATACATACTCATAGCCAAAGGTTATTCTAATTAATGGTTTAAAACTGATCTGTTAAGAAGTAGTAAATGCGTCAACCATATCAACCATAATATTAGTTCTAAGTGACCAATATACATAAATTAAAACATAAAGTAAGAGTATAAAAACAAGAAAGATTAGATCAAAAGGTAAAAGAATAATAAAGGTAGAGAAAGTGAAATAAAACAGGATGTAAAAAACTGTTCTCAGCTGCAGTGTGAGCTGAAAATGACAGTGTTGTTCTGCCCTCATATATGACTTCATAGGGCAGGGGTGCTTTTCCACAGTGCTAAACACAACATTTCTTCCATTATGAGCCGGTGAACAGAGGTGACCTCTGTGCTGCCGATGGTTTTGGGCAACCAGGCTCCTGTCTAGAGTTTGAAAGTGGAGTTCAAGGCCTCGCTCTCGCTTCGCCCTCAGAGACATTTCTCAGGCATCAGATTCAAAAGCAGAAACAGCATCGGACGATTTCAAGAGACGTCAGCGGCAGAGAAAGTCTGAATACAACCACAAGACTTTCATTGTTTGATCCAAAATTGAAAGTTGGGTTCATCACAGTGACATGCAGTGTTTCCAAAACCGGTCGTGGTTTGGTTCTTTCAGAGAGAGGCGGTCAGTTTTGGCAGAGCAGGAATCTGATCTTTTTGGTGCTCAGGCCACAAGAGTCAAAACCCAGTCTGCCACTTTCACAAGTTCACCAGTCAAAAGGTCTTTTAAGGTCAATTATTATAACCTATAAATGAAGCTTGGTTCGTTAAGTGTCAGGTTGAATAAACAAATTCACGAGACGCTGCCAGACTCAAGCAGTGTTATGTGGTTATTTTGGTGTTTTCCCACCCTGATGTTAGTGCACAGAGTTTGATTAGTGTCTCTTTCCCAAGCCCTGCCAAGTACTTGAGTTAACCTGGGTATTTTTAGCCCCGTGTTTTTCATTTAGTGTTTCTCAGGCAGGGGAGATAGCAGGAGAAGGAGCATCTGATTGGACCACAGTGGTAGACCTCCGCTGACGGTCACATAAATTCTTACTGTAGTCCCATTTTGTTTTCCTACTTGTTTTACATTTATGAGAAGCAAAACCGATTGTTTGGACGGTAAATGTGGCATCAAGTTAATGAGCATTAACCCTCCACAAACAACAGACCAAGAGACTTAAAAAAGCTAAATTTTAAAGGATAAATTTGGTTAAATTAAAAACACATCAATGAGATACACATATGTTTCTTGATTACGATAAACTTGGATATTGTAGTTTATTTTGAGTCACACATGCACCATCCTGCTGCCATAAAGACTCTCTAGACCATCAAATGTGTCTTAATCCGCAGCTGAAAATAGTCCCTGAGAAAAATACTCTTTACTCCCGTTTGAGTAACAAATGCGAAAGCCTTCAGGGCCCAGTTGTTTTAGGAGACTGCTGAGCCTTTTTTAAAAATGAAAGTATGTATTTGTGTCCTGTTTTTAAAGATTTCTTCATCACCACTGGGGCTGAGGGCCACAGAAGTATCGATAGAGAAACTAACGTACTGTTGGTTTTGGTCTTTTTATGTAAGATTTGTCACAGAATAATCAGCAGCCTTATCCTTTAATAACCTTTTCATTCTTTACTTAACTCTTCATTATGCTGCACCACCCCCATGTAAAGAATGTGTCCTCAGCCTCACAGTTCAAGATAAGGAAACCAGAGCCTGCAGCAAACACTGACTGTAGATGCATTCAGCAAGACGACCTTTGGCTAATTTTCCTTTCCCATTACAGCAATCAGTAAATTCAACTATAGAGCACAAGGGAGGTCTGTTATCTTGAGATCACAACGTAATACTTCATTCATTATCTCCAAATCTATTTTCTTCTCATCACCACTTACCCTAATGTCATTATCTTAAAATAACTCACTATTATTCTCAGATACTTGTATTTATTTTCTTAAAAGGTCATTATTACAAGCTGTCCCAAACTATTAAGCCATTTTTTCATCAAGATCACAACAGAAATATCTAATTATTTTTTGCACGATAATTGGATCCAATGTGACTGCCGAGTCTGTGCCAATCTAATAGCTGAACTGAATTAGACAATGTCAAAAGGAAAGATCACACTAGATTTAATTTATTCAGAAGCCAAGAGGAATGACCTGATAAAAAAAAGAGAAACATGGACAGACAACCAAATTCAGCGTGATTAAAATTAAAGGTGGTTGAGTTGAATTTCTGCAAAAACATGAATCAGACGTCTTGAAAGGATTTCAAACTGTCTGATTTCTCCACATAATGAAAACTCAATCTGGGGAAAAATTTAATATAAAGCTCCAAAAGTTGTTTGATTGAGGTAAATAACTCATGATCCTGAGTCTATTGGGGCAAATAAAATTATGAGCAACAGAGCCGCTCTTGATTCCCGCAAATGTCAAAGTGTCTCCCAACTTCAGCGACAGTACAACTACACAACCATGTTCTCACCCACAACTGTCTTTGTTTTATGACAAAATATTTGTGCAGTTCCTATCATTACATCCTGCAGTGTACAGCTGTCGTAATTGTGATGTCTGTGTACTTCCTGTCAAGTTTGGAGCCAACTCCAAAGTCATTGTTTTACAATAATTGTACATAGTCTCTGCTACAAAAAACTATGACCAATCAAGTGTTTTTCTACCTTGTAAAAACTAGGACTGCATGTAGAAAACTCTCAGCTGCCTCTCTCAAACACACTGAGCTGAACTTCTGAAGAGCTTCTCCTCCTTTCAGGGGCAATTTGGGAAGCCGCTCCAATCAGGGAATCTGGCATGAAGCAGAAACTGGCAATTTCCATTTTCAAAGCCTGGATGCCTGCTAATTATGATGAAAGCCTCCAGCTATCAGGTTTCACACAGGGCCTGACACTTTAAACTAATTGTTGCCTCCGAAAAAGAAATCCTTGAAGTTTAAAAAGGTAAACAAACCACTGTGACTTTCATAAAGCAGAGAATGGAAAGATATTTAAAGCTTTGAAAAACTGTCCTGGAATTAATGCTGTGATTGCAATCAGTGGATATCAGCTCAGTGCTTTTATAAAACATAAAACGCAGTTTGGCCTCGAGGTTTCTTCCTAAACTAATGAACAGCTCTGCCTTTGAGTGGAAGTGTTAAAGCTCCACACAGAAACTTTAAGATGTAGATTTTTTTTATTCCACACATTCTTCTTCCTCATCGAAAACTGTTGGCTACATTACCCACAATGCAACTTGACCTCTGATGGTTTGGTTGGAGATTTGAGTGCGTCATACTAAGGCAGACCAGGAAGAATAGGAAAAACGTTCACACATTACTCCTTAATGCTAGTTTAAATTAGTTTCTTTTGTCGTGTTATGTATTTGTAGCATTACAGCTCCTATAAAATGACCTGAACCAATTGCATTAGTGTTGATGTTATGATCACTAAGCAGGAGATATCATCAGTGTAAGAAATTCCCAATATCTCAGACTCAGAATTACAAGTTTATCCAACCAATGCTGCAGTTTATCAGACTCTGCACAGCTTCCCCTGGAGCTACACAAGACTTTATAAAAAAATCTTCAAATGCACTCATACTCCCTAAAACCTGTAAACAGACTTTGATGTGTTAATATCAATATCAATATCAATCAGAGGTACTTCAGAAACTGCTTTACAAATGAGAAAGTCAATACAAAAGAATCCAGGGAGGTGATGCCAGTGAAATTCGCACAGCACATTCAGCATATTCACTAACAAGGCAATGATCAAAGAAATATAGTGAAGGAGATGTACTTGAAATTATTCAGACAATATCCAAAATAAAGACATCATCATCTGTAGCTTATCTCATGCCACATTCACAATGGAAAAGATTTATATGCTGATGACTGGCCAGTGTTCACATCAGAAAACTCTAAAGTTTGTTTGATTACAGAGTTGGTCAAGTGACTGTTGAAACTACTGTGCATTAATAACATAACAACATATCTATCACATTTGGATTTAAATCACCTTGACAGACTCTGGCTTCCACATTTTCTGAATTTTCGGGCACTAAGTCAACTACATATCGAAACTTTCTGAAAAATCTGTGCTTCCTGGTTGTACTTACAACTTGGTGGTTGGCCTGAAAAGCATTTACAAGTCAGAATCTCATAAATACAATAACTCAGACATGACATGAACACGACTTCAAATGTGTAGGAGAAATACGGTAAATGAGACTAAAAATGTTCAAAAAGTTCCAAAATAACACCGAAACAGCAGCTGAAGCCCAGTACATGGTATCTTTCCGAAACCAGCTATATTGCCAGTCAAAATATGTGAACTTTATCATATTTACTGTATTAAACTTGAGGCCTGACACTGGTGAGTCCAGCTTTCCCTTTACTCACTGCATCATGTCACTGCTTTGCATTGAGTAACTTGCAGTCTCGAGGTGCTAAAATTAAAACCGGTCGTAATAGCTCTAAAAATACAACAGCATGTATTTTATTAAGCAGCGGGACTCATGAGCATGAGGACAGACCCAGATTTAATTCAGTCGTAATTTAATAAACTGTCCTCAATCTGTTCCAAGGTGTAAACAGGGCAAGAATGCATGAATTGGGAAGGGAGTGTGCATGACAGAAAAAAAAACTAACAGTGCTAATACTCCTCTCAGACGTTGCAGAGGGGAAACGTCCAGAGTATCAGAGTGTTACACTGACCTCCTGACACCTCTAACTAAACTTACAGAGCATCTATTTTTGAGGCGACTGCAGTAAGTCAAACCCCAGGGTCCTGTTGCAGAAAGACAGTTTCCCCTGAGGGACCTACAGAAAATTGTTAAGAGCTTAACACAAATTAAAAGGATGATTTAAGTATGACGTTCTGCTCATCACCTGAGTTTTACTCATCACTGTACAGCAGATATTCACCAATTAGGGAAGTAATTGGTATTTTTTCTTTGCCTGAGTTATCTTTCAAAGACAACATAAAGAAACATCCTTTGTGGCTATAGCCTTTTATCAAATAAGTTTATTCCACTTTCTTTTCAAACCAGTCAACAGATTCTTGTCTCTCTTTATGATTACGATCATTCAACATCTCTTTTCTCAAACTGTCCTAAACACTGATGTGTGAATCCCTTGAAAATGAACGAACAGCATTTCTATTCGAAGCCTCGTCAGGAAGTCTAAGCTCCTCACCCTATCCAGGCATCCTGCAAAGGTAAGTCATTTTGTTTCAGTCACTACCCAAATGTCCATGAGAACTGGAACAGTAAATTGTGAACTTTTACTTGACTTCAGTACTGTACAACACCTGCATCAGTGCTGGTGCCAGTACAATCCAGCGGTTCGTCTAATGGTTCGTCCATCTTGTTCTCGCTCATAAACAAGACCCTACGGTACTTAAAATTCAACACCTGAAGTAGAAACATGTTCTCAAACAGAATCAGTCACACCACTATTTTCTAGCAGAGAACCATGGACTCAGAGTTAGAGGAGCTGACTCTCATTACAACTGGTTGACACTTGGTTGAAAACCACCCAACAGCAGTGCAGTATAACCACCAGAACTAGTGCTGTGGAAAGGGTAAAGCAGATGTTTAGATTCTTATCCATCATGCAAGTCATCAGGGTGGTGTCTGATTGGTCCTGAATTCATTCTGCAGCATGACAACAACCCCAATCATACAGCCAGAGACATAAGGAACTATCATCAGCAACAAGAGGAACAGAGTCCTGCAGCAGATGGTCTGGTCCCCACAACGACCTGATGTCAACGTCATCACTGTTTTGAAGACAAAGAGTCAAATACTGATTTACATTTTTTCCATTTACAGCACTTTGTATGAAGTTAACTGATAAATAAAAACTATTCATGACATTATTTTTGAAAGCATCCTCACTTTATTTTCAGTGCCCTCAGCAGTACAGTACTGTACATCATCTGCTGAACACAGAACCTCAGTCCTAAGACGGCAAACCCAACAGTCCTCTGAACTTGTTGTAAATTTGCAGACATAATTAAATCATAATCAAATGCGAAGCTTCCCTTTGATCACAGACCTTCCACTCCGTTATAGCTAGAAACAATGCTGATGATGGACGATTCTGCAAAACCATGAATTACTGTTTTTTACCATTTGACACAGATATTTTAAAATCATTTTTGTTCTACAATATTTGTGCATGGCAATAACGGTACAGTCAAAGTTTAGGGAAAGATGGTGGTTATAGAAAATAAATTATGGTTTAAAAATATGGTCTAGGTTGCACAACTACACACACAGATAAAGTTAGGTTAGGAAAAGATCTCAATTAGTGTTTCAAACAAAAAGGGACTATAAACTGTACTAAACTGTAACCGTACTTTCTGCATTGGCACTGGCTTCAGATTTGATAAGAAAGTAATTCCTAGGGATACTGTGCCAGTCCACAACACATTAAATTCAATCGTCTGGAGTGAACTGTGGGTGTTGTTAAGTTTGTGCTGCAGTATTTTCTCTCACAGCAGATGATATCACCGGTTATAAGCCTGATATTTTTAAATCTGCAGCCTCCCTTACAGCGACACAACCAACAAGCTGCCATCAGATCCTCCAACACTGTCAACCTCGTCAATCTGTCATGTTAAATGTATTCCAGGAGTCTCTGCTTACAGTCCTGATTTCCCGCATTTCTCAGAATCCCATTCCACCACCCCTGGGGAAGGGGAGTAACCTTATTTTAATCACATGTTTCTTCCTTCTCTAAAGCGGATTTCTCCTGCTATTAATTGCTTTTTGATACTTAAGGGGGCTTATACCAAAAGCCTGGTAACTACTGTTTATGTTTTGCATCACTGAACTATTTTCTGATATCAAACTTCACTGGAGCTCCTAGAAATATCTGGACTCGACCTTTGCCTCAAGTCGAGAAACATGACCAGCATCAGTGTCACGTCTGCTGAGACCCAGCGTCACCATGGTTGAGTCAACATCTGATCATCCATCGATTAAAAACTCTGCCCTGGGAGGCTGAGGAGGCCGTGATGATGCACAGGGTAATAACAAGACAAGAGAGCAGCCAGAACCAGAGAAGGGGAGGGAGGGCTTCCACACTTATGACAATAGACGAGGTTGGGGGGGATTTCCGTCCCATGTACTGTAACAGCCTCACCCACAACAGTATCTGAGAAAAAAGCTTTCCTCTATATTTGCTCTTAGAGCAAGCAAACAAACCTCATTTACTTTTCTAAACAGAACAGCTTTACAGGGAAAAGTAAAAAGGGAAAGAGGGAGAGAAAAGACACTGAACAAGCTTAATTAAGTGTAAAACCCACTGATAACAGGCAAATCAATAAAATAAACAAAGAAAACACCAATTTTAGGAGGAGCTACAAAGACAACCAGAAAAGCACAATACTCTATATCTCCTGAAGATGTTCAAATCTGACACTATAGATAAGAGACTATGTTTTCTCTCAAGGAAAAAAAACAGTTTTAACACAGTAAAGTTAGATTTTAAGAGACTAAAATAATTTTTCAATGTGCCAAACAGGATTGAGAAAACCCCTTAAAATGCATTTTAAAAAACTAGTGACAGTCACTTATTAGGTCTAGAAAAGCCTAAATACACGATGAAAAAATGTGTGAAAGTAAGTAAACAGAAACTACACGTTTCTATTGAGACATCAAAAGATTATGGCAATAATTATAGGACATTAACACTGAAGCACAAAAAACATAAACCCAATGACTTAAAGTCCTGGAAATACAGGACAAAAGCAGCATTTATCTTTTCTGCAGCCAACAAAAATCTGATTTTTTAAAAAGTGTGTCAAAAGTTTTGCGAGTCTTTCTTACAGACTCTTCAGAGACAATGACACTACTTGTCATCAATAAGTCACTTTAACAGTTAGAGGCACCCCCTGACTAAAAAGAAGTGTGAGTGTTAATCGTTTTGTCGTCGATCAGTCAGGCAATAATCAGCTAATCAATGCGTGTCGGTATCATGGGTTAACCGATCCCCGGGAATGTTTGCTTCTTACCTTCTGGCTTCTCTCCGTGCAGTCTCACTGAGACTTGTCATGGCTTTCGGAGAAGGTAAGAAAAGTTTGGGAGGAGAAGAAAAAACTCCTACCCCGCTGACTAAACCACGAGTGACAAGGTAACAAAAATTTAAAAAGCGTTTCCGGTGTTGAATTTCAAAATAAAACTGCCACGTTGAACTGAACTTTTTAGTAGTGTACCAACATCATTTATGTATTCATGCATATTCATCCATTTGTTTAACAACTTTTTATCAGTAATTACGCTGCATGAGTAACATATAGTGATAGTTAGACCTTTCCGTTCAATCTTTTCTCAAATTTGTGCTTTAGTTAATTGAGTTTGGTCATTAAATTTTAATAATCGATACTGTAAAGTGGCTTTTTTAAAAAGTTAATATAGCTTGATTTTCTTCACTATACATCTTTTATTTAACAAAAAAATTTAAATCCATAACGTTGTCCTCTTATCATGTCCTGTTTCACATAACAAACCATTAAACAATGTTGGAACCTCATATTTCTCTTATATACAGTGGTAGAATATGTGAAGTACATTTCCTCTATACCAGTGTATAATAAATCCATCATTATGTGTACTTCACCATGGACAGATTATGAGACAATGGGCCCCTGAGCCCAGAGATGTAAAAAGCCATCCCTCCTACAAAAGAGCAAGACCCACAGAAATATGTTATTTTGCATCTTTGTAGTCATAATGCATCTCTTTTTACTCATTTTGTGTCAATTCGTACTCATTTAATGTCTCATTATAGTTGTTTTGTGTTTCATTTTACTCTTTTACTGTCTCTTTTTGGTTGATTGGTGTTTCTTTATGGTCATTCTGCATCTATTTTGAAGTGAAGTGAATTTTTATTCTGAAGCGACAAATTGTTGCCTGGTAGTAGGGGAAAATATACATGGAACATATTACTGCATGCTCTGCAAAACAATCAGCAGTAATGCAAAGTGTATAATGGACACATGTAAAGCAATTTTAGTCCACAAGACAAACTGAAAGGCTGAATGAACACTGTTTCTGTTTCCTTTACACTCTACCAGGCTACACTCCTTGTGTACCTATCAACTGTCCCACTTTCAGGCTTTTATTCTGAAGGTAGAATCATGCCTGTTCCGGTCATTTCCTGTCTAACTTTGCTGTCTTTGACACAGCTGTCTAGATTGTCACTGATTGCAGCTTGAAGGAATCAATGACGGACAGCTGACTCCTCCAATGAGGAATGACATCCGGAGTGACGACAGAGGGGCGGGACTTTCATCAGTTTGGTCAAATGGCGCCAAAGTGACAGATGCCGTATTATATTTACACAGTCCTGTGCCAGTTTTGATCCACCCTTACATTATACAGTTTTTCCAGGAAATGTGTGAGAGTTATCCACAGACCTCATCCGTTTATCTGATTTTATAAATCCTGTTTGTTTTGTTTTGTTTTGTTTTGTTTTGTTTTGTTTTGTGTTGTGTTGTGTTGTGTTGTGTTGTGTTGGGTGATGTGTTGTGTTGTGGTTTGGTTTGGTTTGGTTTGCCTCAAAGTCCAGAGTCTTAATATCTAATAATAATAATGACAGTTTGGTAACACAAACCAACAATTACTACAGAGCTGTTGATTAGTTGATTGACAGAAAATTAATTTGTAATAATTTCGATAACTAATTCATAGTTTTGAATTATTTTTTTGCAGATTTTCCCAGTTTTCTATGATAGTATATCAATCACCTTTTGCTTTTTGACTGACAACAAAGCAATGTGAGTATGTTTACTAAGGCTTCAAGGAATGATAAACTATTTTCTGACATTTTATACATTGAACAATCAACTGATTATTAAAGAAAACAACTATCAAATGTATTAATAATGAATGTGGGTTGCAACCTTACAGTACGCTGGATGGAATGATATTAAATGAATTCATTAAGAGACTCAGTTAGAGACAAAGATATAATTGTTAACATTTACATGACCAGCTGAAGCCTGCAGTAATAAATCCTCATAAACTGCATTATCTGGCATCCAGCAGCTGAGGGCGCTGTTGTGTTTAAGATTGAACTTTCAGAGGATTTTTTTGGAGGACACCTGAAACCAAAAACTGTTTTAATTTTATCTCAGAGGAAACAGCCCTATTTACAGGGCCATGCAAGATTTGAAGCTAAAATTGTGAATACTGTAGATTATTGGACAGTTCTGATTAAATAATAAAAAGAGAATAATCAGAAAAATATAACAAGTACAAGATAAAGAGTCAGTGTCCCCACACAGGACATTATGATTCAACAGTCACAGTGTCATTGTTTTGATTGTCATTAAAGACAGCGAGGTTGACATAGTGAAACCAACAAATATTATACACTTTTAGTCACATTATTAAGAGAGGCACAACAAATCTACAACCCAAAGACTAGACTCAATGTGTAAATACAGGGTATCAGATCAAATTTAGTTTCACTTGTCTCTCCTGCTTCCACACCCTTACACTTTCTCTTCAGATAAGTCATAAACATCTGTAGAATTAGAAATTGCCCTCCCTTTGTCCAAATCTGATCTATAAACAAAAATGAAATGATAACTGTTTTCCTGCTGCTGTGAAGTCTGACTTTCCAGCATCTGGTTTGTATCTGTTGCTCTGAGAAACATCATAAACCACCAGAGTAACAGGGATATTTTTATTTAGTTTTAGTTTCCACTGCCTGCAGCTGTGGCTTCATTTTTACTTTTAAAGGAATTTAGTAAGGCACATATTCAGTTGATGTCCTCTAGCTCCTTAAACAGTAACAACATTTCTTTAAATTAAGAAAAAAAGAAAGAAAAAGTCTTCAAACTACATTTTCTTCTATTTTGAGAAAGTTAAATATTAAGCATTTAAGAGTAAATTTAACTTTCAAATTGAAAATCAAATTCATCCCTGAGCTTGTAAATAGCAATATGACAAGAAAAACTAAAGGTACACTTACTAGCTTTTGTCTGAGCTTTCAGTCACTTCTCATGGTCCTCCTCATCGTCTTCCATGATGAAAGGTGTTTGTTTAAGGATGTCATCAACATCAGCTGCCAAAAACCACCTTTGAACAGAAAAAAACTGGGTTATATTACCATCACAAAATCCACTGCTGAGGAAGCCCATGAGATGTGGTTGAAAGCTTGGGAAGAAGGTAGTGAGCAGAACTGGGATAAAAAGGGATTGCACTGCTACATGTTGTCATGTGACTGACGCACACTGTATCCACTGAAGAAGCCCATGACATGAGGTTGAAAGTTATAGAAAAAACTGGTGGACCTTAAGTTAGATTGTTTTGTTTTGGTCAAACTAAGTTAAAAAGGTGTTATATTACCACCTGTTATCACATGACTGAAGCTAACTCCTTAGCGACATGAGACTGAAAGCTTCAGAAAAATCTAGAAAGTGGCCCTTGAGTTTATCTTTTTATAATTATTTTGTTTTTTTGTCAAACTAGATCATATTGTTTCACTGGAATCTCTAATCCGCTGGTTAATCTGGTTTGACTTTTTCACTGCCTCTGGCACTGCAGTGTGTTTTATGTGTGCAGGCTTTCACTCTGCAGCGGTGTCGGGCAGGAAGCCCCGCCTCTCCTGTGACCAAAGGGAACAATGCAGGGTCTGGCAGATCGACGAGACCCAGCAGGAACAACAGGACATTCGCGTATAAATGATTTAATGATCAACGTGACACTGCCAGAACACCACAAACCAGTAACGAATCCAGGAAAGGAACAGTGATGGGTTCAACAGTTTAAACCTCTCTGGGGTCAAAACGTCCCTCACTGGTGAAATAGACACTTGCCAATGCTGAATATGAATCTGCTCGGTGATCACGGCTCCTGGTTTTGTGGAAGTGCTTCAGTTGATTCTCGTCCACTAAAAATTTCCACTGAGGAACCATGAATCACCGAAACTGAGCACAAAATTTCCCAATTGTCATATGAGAAGAAAAAAGCTGCTCTCAGTGGTGGAAGAAATATTCAGATCCTTTACATAAGCAAAACCACTAATATAATGTAAGAATACTCCACGACAAGTAAAAGACCTGCATGAAAATTCCCTCTTAAGTACTCCAGTATTAGCAGCAAAATGGAGTTAAAGTATGTAGTAGTGCCTCAAAATTTTACTTAAAGCAACACAACGTAACATTACTGAGCAACACCACCCTCTGCAGCCACAAGAGTTACACAGAGCAAGAACAGGCGTTCGGAGCGAGTGGGAATCACATTCTCCATATTACAAGTCAGTGTAACTGGTGAGTGTCAATCTGGGTTCACAATCAGTGGACTCACCGAGCAGCTGTGTCAGTCAGGTGATGAAGATCACATCATCTTCAGCTCACGAGCATGTTGTATCTCAGGTCATTGACCTCTGACCGCAGCTGCACGAAAATGAAGCAGAGAGTTAATAATATTCACTAAAATGTTATTTCTTTATGCATGAAATGATTGACATAAGCTGAGTGTATGTGTGGGCTCAACGGCTGGCCAATCAGAGATCCTGTCACTTCTCTGTGGGTGGGGCATCACTTAACTGAGATTAAAAACTGCACTAATTGATAATTTTATATTTACAATTTATTAAATAACTCTATCTGAAGTGAAAGGCCCACAGAGGTTTATCATCTGACTCTGCAGCTACTGTCAATTCTACAGAGCATTTTAGCATCTTTCAGCTCATTATTTGGTTTTTCAGCCCAAAACGTTTCTGTGTTAACTCACTCTCACTGCTCTGATTGGCATCATTTCCAGCTGCAGCAGAAAAACACAGTTAGCACCTAGCAGGTTGAACATAGTGGAGCATTTAACAGCTGAAGAGCCAGGTATTTCCCTCAGGAGTTGGTGGAGACCAAAAATAGAGCTATAAGAAACATTACTCCAAATGAATGATAATGTTGCTCTGTAACTTCTGGATGTGTAAACAGGAAACTATTTGTCAACAATTTGTCATAAAGACTTTATAAGGTGATCATACTGTATGTCAGTGTTGTTTTTATAGCTTGTTATTGCAACTTTAAAGAGACTGTAAATGTTAAGGCAGGTGACAAATTTAAAGATGGATTATAATAGGAAAACAAGAATAGTAAACTGAATGATAAAAAGATTATTTAAGTGAATGAATGAAAATAACCAACACATAAAAAGCACCATAGTCGAATTAAAAACCATCTTCAACCATTTAAAACACTGGATTACATGAAAAATACAGGACTGCTTTCTTAAAAGTATATGTTTTAGGGTGCAAAGTGCATTTAAACAAGTTTTCAGTGTATTTATTATGAGTATTTTACTTTTTGTTGCTGATTTGTCTCTGCTTTTTTTTTTTTTTTTTTACCAGTAATAGAATACATACTAATTCACCTCAGTAAATTATTAAATGTACTAATTTCTTTGCTCCTGGTACGACTGCTGCTGATGACTGAAGATAACCCTAAAGTCCTACGACGACCCTGACGAACGTGCAGCAGTTTGCATGAGGGGAGTTTTCTGATGGAGCATACAGATGGAGGAAGTCGCAGTTAGTTGAGGCACCGAGACGTTTTATGACTTCTTTTTCCTCCAGGTCGACGTGACCTCTGATCATAGAGCAGACCCAAGAGACATGAACACACCCTCATCCTCCCAGACCCTGCTCACTGATGAACATTTTACTGCCGTCAGCTAAATCTCACTGAACCTCTTAAAACTCGATTGAATCCTGAGTTTATGTTGAGTAATTTACTATTTAAAGTATATAAACAGTGAAGAGACATAAGAAAAATATCCCTCGTTCTTGATAGTTTCACTTATTTTGTTTCCTCCATCCAGCAAAGAGTTAATTCATCACTGTTCTGAATAATAAAACTGACATTTTCTTGTTTGGCTTAAGAATGTTTTAGTCTTTAAAGCACTGACTGCTTTGAATTTCAGAGTGAGTCTAACAGCCACAAATGAAGGTGTGGGCATATATATACACACACACACACACACACATATATATATATATATATATATATATATATATATATATATATGTAAAACTGTAAAAAATTCTACTTTTTGCCTCTTAAAGTACAGTGATCTCCCTCAAGGCTGATTTGATAAGACATCCTCTGCATACGTTGATGTTGTAAATGTATTGTTCTTTGACATCTGTGTTGCGCAATATGAGACCTATAATACATTCTATACTGACAAACAAAAGGTGCTAGTCTCTGCAACAAATCTTTCCCACAGATGCAACAAGAGACCTGAACACCCAGTTCATCTCAGCAGAGAAAGAGGATGGCTGCAGTGATTGTGAACTGGCATTGTAGCTCTCAGTGTGAGTCAGTAGTTCCATGAGTGAGATGGTTTTTTATTCAACACTAAAACACTGACAAAGCCAGGGAATTATCATTCTGGCCGCTGGCAGCCATGTTTGAACAAAAGAATATCTTAAAGGGCCAGTGCGTAGGATTTAGAGGCATCTATTGAGCAGAAATGGAATATAATATTCAGAATCACCTGAAACTAAGAATTGTTGTATTTTTGTGTTGTGTTTCCACGGAGCCATGTTGTACCACCATGCTTCTACAGTAGCCCAGAACGAAATAATTACGTTACCAGGAGGCCAACACTTTTGCAAAGGGAGGGCAAGGGGTTCAGTTGGTTGCAATTTGTAACCTCACCACTAGATGCCAGTAAATACTACACACTGGTCCTTTAACTAGAGGTTTTTCACCATGGTTTTGTTTTCCAATTCTTCACAGAACAACACATCCAAATCTCTGACTGAACTGTCACTTGGGTGCCACGTTTTGAGAATAATGCATGGAATAAAAAAAAATTACATCTGTGGTTCTGCTGGATTTAATTTGTTTCTTTTTTAAAGTTGCCCATTGCGAGTTTGACAGTGTATACAAGTGTAACGCTAGTTTAGCAGAGTACTCTTTTAAATATGCACAACAGACAGATGTAATACTGAGGCTAAAGCTACATGAAAACAAAAAATGACAGAAAATCAGATCCTGTACACTGAAAAAAGGAAACTGCATTGTTCTTGTATTGCAGAGTAGAGACAAGTATTGTTATCATGAAAAGATATAAAAGTGTTGTTTTCTTTCTAACATAACCATGTTTGGTTAGCTTGCATATTTTTACACAGTATGATTCACTGTGGGCTCCATCTATTGCGTAACAACTTTTTTTTACTTTAAGTATTTAAATTCCATTTTACAGAAAATATACTTTTTTGAATGCAGGACTGATTTGTTATGCCATATTTTTTACATTGCTGTATTGCAGCTTTTAAGAGAAGGACTATCTGCTTAAAGGTGACATTTTACACCTTTTATTATAGAGTGTGTTCAACCTCTATCATCTCTCATCAGTCACTTGCTGTGATGTCAGTTCTACTGTTTCACTCACTGTAAGCCAAAATGGACAAGAGCATCAGCCAAACAGCTCGTGCTGGAGTAACAGTTCATGTCAACTTTGTAGAAACCTTTGTACATGGTGACCGACCGGGGAGGAAAAACAAAGCTGGAGGCCAAACACTAGCAGCTCCTTATCAGAACAATAACCTGTAAAGTAATTTCCCCACTGCGCTGCGAGTGGTACTGACAGGATGGAGATAGGAGGATACCTGTCCATCAGCTCTGAGTACACATCAAAGTCCAGAGACAAGCTGGCAGCAAAACATGTTTTCTTCAACGAGAGTGCAGGCATGGCCAAACAGGAAGAAGTCATGAACGCATTTGCATTGGTTTCAAGGCCTAGGAGGAGGGAAATGAGCAGTTTAGTCTGGGGAAAAACAAGGTAAAGCAGTCATAAAATTAGAACTGCAACTAATGATTATTTTCACTATTGATTAATCTGTTGATTATTTTTTCCAGTAATCCATTAATCATTTACTGTGGCGTAAATAAATTACCAATACAAAAAAATATCCACCCAGCTGTTTTATCTGATGGACCCAAAGATATTCAATTCATGGTGATGTAAAATAGAGAAAAGCAAGTTAGAACTTGCTAGTGGCTTTAAAGATGTCAACGTGGTCTGTCAGTCCACCACTTTAATCTGCACTGAAATATCTCAACGACTGGATGGATTGCCTTGAAATTCACACATTCATATCCCCCTCTAGCTGCTGTAACTTTGATGATCCTCTGACTTCTCGCCATCATCAGGAGAAATTTTTAATTTGTCCAATACTTTGTCCAAACATAAATAACAAGATACGTGAACATGTTAAACATTACCTGGTAAACATGAGCACTTCAGCATCGGAACTGTGAGCATGTTATCATGTTAGCTGTTAACATTTAACCAAACTAAAGAGCTCTCAGATCCTTAAATAAAAGTAGAAATACCACAGTGTAATATAATTATATGTTATTCTGTTGTTGTATCTCACAAGTTTTTATTTAGAATTATGTAGTAACTATAAATGAGGTAGTAGTTACTATAAAAAAGGTAGTGGAGTAGGAATATAAAGTAGCATGAAATGGGAACACTCAAGTTTAGTAGCATTAAGTACCTTAAAAACGCTGACAAGTACAAAACTTGTGTAAATGTACTTAGTTACTATCCACCACTGAGAGCTCCTAAAACAGCTGCAGATTCTTATTATCAAAATAGTGGGTGATTAATTTCCTGACGATAGATTAATTGACAAATTGTTTCAGCAGAACTAAATATAGAGAAGTGTGTGTTTGATAATTAGACAAATGTATTTAATGTGGTGATTTTTCTTCCTTCAAATCAGCTGGGGAAAAAAGGTTTCAGTGCATACTGTAGAAGCCAAAAATAAAGGTTTTATGTCCTGAGTCTCTTGATTATTAACTTTTCTTTCAGGGACTTAAAAAAAAAACTCATTTAAAATTCATAAAACAATTTATCTAACTACCAGTGGCTCTCAACCTCAGACTAAAAATGTCAATAAAAGTTCATGTGGACATAAATGATTACAAAAAAACACCAAACAGAATTCAACTGTCAATAATTTCACCGTTTAAAACTGATAATTATATTTCTATGTCACTGATGATGTTTTTGATTGTCTGAAGACTACACGACAACTTCACAGAAAACGAATGGAGCAATAAAGGGGAAAAAAAACAATATTCTGAATGATAACTATAACAGTAAAGTCAGAAGAAACAACTAGAATTCTAAATATTTTCTCATAATTTGAAGATTAATCTCCATTGAGTTTTATGGCACTATTCCTCATCTGTACTTGTCCAATTACAAGCACTATGAAACTAAAAAAACAAAAAAGCAAAAGCACCACTTTGTATGATCTGAATGTACAGGTTACAAAAACAGTCATCTGTGTTAACCCTATAACGCCTAACGTATCATATTTGATACATGAGTTTTTCAGCCCTCCACATGAGCAGTGTGATATTTTTTTCCCTGAAAACTTGATGTATACAATCAGATATGCAGTACAGATAATCAAGAAGGTAGTAATTGCATTTTGGTTGAGTCGAAAAGACAATGAAACCAGTATATGGAAAATAATATTTTAAAATTGTTTCATTTGTTTGTTCAGGGGGACCAAATAAAGGCTCTAAGTTCAGTGAATTGAATTTCTTCGTCAGTTATTTAATAACAGTTAGAAGCTAGGGTTAAATGTGAGTGTTTCATCTTCATTTTCACAACGCTAAGGGCTTTCCTCCTGTTTTGCAAAAGGCAGAACCATGTAAGAGAGCCATATGACCTGTCACAGCAGAGGTCACGGCCAAGCAGAGCGTTAAGTAATGGATGGAGGCAGGAACCAGCAAAACCCCATGTGAGTAGACGTCTGACTGAAGGAGGTTAATACCTTGTTAATACTACGCCAAAAAAGTTCAGCTGGGGTTTATTTCAGAAATAGAGCAGAGGTTGTCTAGTTATTTACATACTTCCTGCACAGACAATGAGAATGGTGAGCTAGACACACTGTCAGTTGCACTTTGCTCTACTGTTGTCATTGCTTCACAGTTCAAGTAGGTGCCAAGATCATTTTTAAAGGCAGAAATGTCATTTTAGTATAACAGTAAATGGAGAAACCAGAAATCTCTTCCTGTTAAACTCCCTCGAGAGTGATGACAAACAGAGTCGCAAGCTTCCACACATTAATGTACACTTTCATTCTGTTCTGTTCTGTTCTGACAGGATGCCAGAAAAGGCTGACACAAGGATGTGTTGCATGATTCCGCCGCAAACACAGCTTTAGTCTAAAGCAGCTTTCAGGTCATTTGAATGTGGAACAGAAACACAACATCCGGCCTAATTCCTAACTCTAACTCCTAACCCATCTATCAATCAGCCAGTCTGACCCGTGTAAAAGACAACTGGTTCAAGGAGTAAATGCATAATCTCTGGCTGAAGTGCTCAGATCATGTTGAAATTCCCATCTTCCACACCTCCCAAAACACCTCAATTCATGAGGCCGCTTTATAACTTTTTTTGCAATCAATTCAGATTCACACCCAGTTCATGCAGACTGGTCAGCTCTGTTGAGGTGAGAAAGTGTGTCCCAAGAAAGGTGAAAATGTTCTGAAGATGTTCAAGTTCAGTCAAACAAAACTAATATCTTGTCCTCCTTCAGACCGACAAAACAATGTATAAACATAGCTTACCAGTGCAACCCCAGCTTAAAGGGTGCTATGTGCTGTTTTGCTATTGCCACAGCCAACATTAGCATTTTCAAGAGCTGCTGCAGTAGAACAGGAAGGCCGAGAAAGAAGACACGCGGAAGCACGATCGTTTCATCCTCCTCGAGTTTAATAGGAAGAGATTCTGTTCTCCATTTACCATTGCTAAATGAGCATTTCTGCCCTTTAAAATGATCTTGGCACCTATTGTAGTATTTAAGGAGGTTAGAATACTAACTGTACACTGCCTGTGTTTCCTCATGGGATCAGGCAAGAATGGACGCAGGAGACTCAGCATGAGCTGGGCTATTGGTTACATGCTAACTTCACTGCTGGAGACAGCTCCTGGTGAGTAAAAAATTACAAACTGCCAATGCTCTTTTCAGATTGATGGCAAATAGCTGTTGATGCTACGTTGGCCAAAATATCAAAAAAGTATTTCGGATACATGATGATGATGATAGATGAAAGTCAGAGGACTCAGTTTTTATAATCACAAGAGGAGCATGAATGTTTGCACTAAACTCACAGCAACCATCTAGTATTTACACAAGATATTTGACTCAGTCAAAATGCTACTGTTAGTAACCCCATACATAGTATCATGAATACACATCATCTAGAATAATTCATGAACGTCTGCATATATTCTCTGGTATATATATCTGGTATATATTGAAATACCTTCTGGACAAGAACTGATACATGTACCAGAGGAAAAGGGGGATCACCAAAATCAAGGCACATACAATCTGGGAACCATGAACCTCTGTACAAAATTCTCACACTAATCTATCTGTAACATTATCGAAAGACTCCACCGGACGAAAGTGAAAAAACTGCTATAGGAAAAGCCTAAGGATCACTAAAGTCAACAGGATTTATCGACTGAAAATCATGAATGTCTAAATGATTATGAAACATCTGTTAGACATGGATACTAACTGGGACCAAAGTGGTGGAACAACTCCCACAGCTGAAACAAATAGACAAAAGTTTACTACAGAGAGAAATTGTACTACTTTCTAGAAACAAGTAAACAATAAGACCCAGCACAGGCATGGTGCTCCTGAAGCTTTGTAGATGATTTAGAAATTTAACCTCTACACTCTATACTCACTGTTTTACAGTACAAACTCATTAACACTCTGATGAAAAACAGGAATATTACAGTAGTTTGCTATCACAACCCTGACTTACATGCCTCCGCCTCTGTTTCTTTGATCAGGAGTGGATGCCTCAGGAAAACAACGCTGCTTTCTGGGTTAAAGGGCCAGAGAATCGGATTGTTAAAAAAAAAGCCAGAGATATCCCAAAGGAGCAGGAATACAAGGATATGATGCAGTGTGTGGGCGTGGAATCTGGGTAAAAGGTCAGTGATGAAATGAATGAATGGAGCATCAACCTTTGAATTGTAAATAACAGCTGCTTTTGATGAATCCCATGACATCAACATATGAAGCTGCATACTAGTGTCACCACACAGTTTTCGCTCTGCCAATTAATATATTTAGATTAAAAAAAAAAAAAAAATGAAGAAAGTTAGACAGAAGATCAGACTGTTTCAAGCATCCATATCTAATGGGAACATATAAAATAACAACCAAATAAAAATAAAAGGGGCAAAACAAAGCAAATCATGGCCTTTTAAAGGATTCCTGGTAATATTAGTGTCCTTTGGTTAAAAAACTATATTATAAAAATGATACTACTATTGACTGCAATTAGATATAATTGAATGATTATACAACATATTTAATTTAATTATATCTGATGAAATTCAAGTAAATAAAAAGTTCAAATGTTAAAATGTTGCTCACTACTCCAGTGAATGAATCACTTAAAACTGTAAAAAACAATGCAAAGCTAAATTTGCTTAAAGTTTAGATGAAAGATCTCATGTCTCATCATTACACGGTTACCGCCAGCAAAGCCAAGGAGCCAGGCAAAAGACTGGAAACAGAGGAAGCGGTTCAACTGCTTCTATCTGAAGTAAAATAAAATACAAATACAGCATCTGTAAAAGCCAGTTATTTTGTTTAATCCAAAGAAAAACTGAACTGATCACTTGTATAATTTATTAGAAAAAAGTCCAACACAGTTTTACTTGTCTGTTTTTGGACTGATTAAAACAAAAAGAAAGAGAGAAAAGAAATATTAAATATAGTTACATCTAATTCATTGCGTAATCACCTTCATAGATTTAATTTGTGAATATGGCAAAAGTTAAATGTGGATAAGATTGTGTGTTTATTTGGACTTTAATTAGTGACACAGCATAAACAAAGGAAATAAATCAGGGCAGTAAAGAAACAAAGTTACATATGTATTTTCCTGTTCCTGTATTCATAGGCTTTTGAATGAACTCCATCATCAGAGGGGTGATAACACCGGAGTACATATTTGATAAGGAGAAGGGATACTGTTCCTAAACATCAAAATGAGTATTTATCTGTTTGTGTGTTTATAAACTTTAAATATTACTCACATTGTACACATGAAGTAGACAGCATTCATCTGCAAACATTCCTGAATTGTTGATGAACCTCGAGGGCACCGTAACTGTGCAGATTATAAATAGTCATTGCATGGTCGTCCCATCAGATCTGTAGGCATGTACAGTACATAGGAGCTTCCACCGAGGGGCGGTGAGAGGAGGAAGCCTGTGTTTTTAGGCAATTATGGGTTAGTGTGTGAAAGGTGAGGGTGTTGTCACGTGTCTGGTATAAGCGTATCAGCCCTCGGGGGGCAGAAAATAATTCTCTGACTCTGTTTAGGGATCAGACATGCACAGTTGGGGAGCGACCAAGGCTGGGAAACTGAACCCATGAGTAACACAAAAATCCAGGAGAGCTGCAGTTGGATGAGGAATTATTTTTTAACTTATATTGTGACCTTTAACCTTGAATGTCATAAATTATCAGTAACCTCAAATAAGGGAGACAAGAAGCACGCGACACCGATGAGGAAAAATAACAGAAAAACCTAAAGATAGAAACAAAGAGACCAAGTTTATTAGAATTATTATCATCAGCATATTTGCTTTACTGCAACTAAACTAAATAAACAAAATTTTGTTTTTGTGAAATATTGGTGAAACTCTTTCCTGCCTTTTCCTGCATGTGATTTAGAGCTTATGATGAGATTTAACTTGGCTGAAAGTATTTTCCTGTTCATTATTGGGGATTTGCTTTTTGATGATTGTGCAGTTTTCAAGGACGCAGAGCAGATGAGAAGGAAGTAGATGGTTTGCACTATTTTCATTTACCAAAACTAAAACACAAGTCTAGTAAGGAACGGAATTTAGATCAGTGTTAATGGTGGTATATACCCATTGACCGGTCATCATACCACCAGATACCGGTTTAAGGTTATTTTAGTGAAGTCATGGGAGGAATCAAAAATCAAATTTGTCAGCTGTAAAACCAAATGATGAGCTAAAAAGCTCAGTGAGCTGAGAGGAACTGTAGAGTGATATTTCCAAGTACATAAAAACTTGGGTCATTAGAACCACAAGCAATCAACAACCAAGATAAAATGGAGGAAGAAAGAGAAAATACATTGAGGCAGGTTAACAGGCCAATTTCCATAGTATTGATCAATAAAATCAATTATGATTTGGTAACAACCACCAATATAAACTACAGTGAAAATCCTAATTTGCCCGAAATCCTTCATAAAATCATATTATATTTAAATACATAAGTAACAAATAAATCTCTACAAACAACTCAAAGGCACCTCAAATTGAACTAAGAAACTATAATGAACTATATTTTACAAGCATGATGGGAATATAAATATAACACTTAACAACTTAGCTAGCTAACTAACTTGCAGCTGCATTAAGACCATAAATTGCTGGTGTGAGATGGTATCACTGCAAGTTAGAAAAAGTAGGGTGTTTCTGCCAGAGTCCACATCTTCATGTTTGTGCTGTCAGTCACCTTCTGTGTGATGCCTTCCATGTTAAGGCAAATAAAACTGGCTTTAGTTAGCTATCTTTGCCCAGCCAAGGTGAAAATAGATGTCCGTATCTAGCTAAACACGAAGATGTGCACTCATAGCAAGAAACACCCCATAAAACCCATAGCTTATATCAGGGGTACCCTTTCTTACCAACTAATGTTAGCACCTGCTGGTGCAACACTTTGTTTTTCTTCATTCGTTTAAAAATTGTAAGTCATCAGCTGCAACCGTTTCCTCTTCCTCTTCACAAGGAAAGCGGTAGTAGTAGGAAGTAGTTTTTTGGATGCAGATCTATTCAAAGAACACGGGACATGGCGATGCAAACAGGAGAGCCTCGCGAAAGTTGGACCCGGAAATAGTATTTTTGACAGTCGTGATGTCACGACTTAACAACCGGATATGAAATAACTCAAAGTTCCTCTTAGAACACCTTAAAAAGAGAAAATTATCCTCACACTTATTATATGAGGGTCAAAAATGCATAATATCAAGTGAGACCAGGAAGTTTAAAACACCCTCACAAGGGATTTAGTTTCAAGATATTTTGATGAGCACCACCACAAATTTGAATAATTATATTTTATACAAACACTCAGTGTGTGAACTTCCTGGTTGTATGCATCATAGTATCACATTTATTCCAGCTTTCAGGAAACAGCTGTTATTTTAACCAGCGCCAAAAACGTGCTCAGCGTCCAACCACAACCTCATTTACAAGTCGAACACCATGTTCCAATACAGAAAGTGGGGGGGGGGGGACGCCTCGTCCAGCTGACTCTGGACAGAGCTTTAGGCAGACACAATGCTCGCGCCTCACGTCAGCAGAGAACAGGAGCTTTGAGGATACGTGCAGAACAGCAGCCTGCAGCACAGATACGTGCACTGGATCAGCAGCTGGCAGGAGCCATGTTCCCTGTACAGTCTCGTGACGTGAAAACAAACCCCACAACCTCTGGCATATGCACTGTCATGTTTAGATTAGACCTAGACGGCAAGAAAAATTATCATATAAAAGATTAAAATGATTTAACAATAATGTAAAAGTCCTGCGGTTTTATCGGGAACATTCATGAAATCGGGTATCCTGGTTCATATTTCATCAAACTGTCAATGTTTGTTTTACTTTTACCATACTGTACTTTGTAACTGGGTTAAATGCTATGCAAATAAAGTTCCTCTTTGGCTGTCTGGTTTCATTTTGAGCTACAACTTTTTTTTTTTTAAAGATTAAACAAACATGTCAGCTGTTTAAAATGCCTCCCCGACTGCTCTTGCCTTCACAGTCAGAGGTTGGAAATAATTAATAATGACCGAAGGAGAGGAATTTGAGTTTTGTTTCACTTTTAGCATCTAAAAATAGTTCAGCTATTATGATTTTGTTTGTCACCATAACAACAGGGTGTTTCTCAGTGACTACAACAAACAACTTTTCTCTTTTGTTGACATTTAGTTGTTTTTCAGCCTCACCAGTGGCATGAGTCTGTAGAAGGTAATGTTTGGTCCAGACTGAAATATCAACAACTGTAAAAAAAAAACAAAAAAAACATTGCCAACGTTCATGGTCCCCTGTTGATAAACATCCCAATGAAGACTTGATGGTGACTTTGAAGATCCTCTGTCTTTACTGCTACCGACATTCGTGGCTCTGAGTGATATATCTCCACAACTATATGAAGGACTGTCACGAAATTTGGTACAAACATTCACGCCCCCCTCAGCATGAATTGGAATAACTGTGGTGGTATCCTAAACTCTTCATCTAGCGCCACCATCAGGTCAAAATGTCACTTTGACCAGTTCTTTGGATCACTTCTATAAAAATTGAGACATTCCCATGAGTTTCAGCTCTACTTTGTGTTTAGTGCTACTTACCAAATGTTACCATGGTAGACATTACAACTGCTAAACACACGTGTGTTAGCCTTGGCACTGTTAGCATGCTAGTGTTAGCATTAAGCTCAAAACACTGCTGTGCAGAGCTGCTACAATCACTGTAGACTCTTGATGTTGATGATGTTGTTGTGGTCGACAAATTTCCAGCATTGGGATGATATATGATCATTGGAAGCAACAAACAGGGTTTGTGATGTGGCATAAACGACAGACAGCAATGTGGTGTCCCCACGACACCCCGACGAAAGGTCTATCGCGTCAGAAATGTTGGTATTTTCCTGCCTTTAGTGTGACATAAGGTTATACCGCCACTTGTTATTTTGGTATGCTCTTGACAGCACTTTGCAATGAGATGACACCCGATGACACACAAAGACATGAATCATGATGACTTAAGACACAGCAAAAATTTATGGTCTGATGATTGCTTAATCTGACACGGTAACCATTATGACAGTCAAACAAATAGACTGTATGATTAACTGATCAGTCATTCGGTGACCAAGTAATTAGACCAAAAAGTTAACAGTGACAAATATGAATTTTGTTGTTTTGTCCAAAACCCAAAGATATTCAGTTTACTGTCACATAACACAAAGTAAAGCAGCAAACTGTCCGAATTAAGAAACTAAAACTAATGAATGTTTGGTGTTGAAATTATTGTTGTTTTGATTGACTAAAAGACTGATGATGTTATTATTTTATATGTCTGACATGAGATCAAAGGTTGAAGGAAAATGGGCATGTCCCCTGTTTTAATTTTACCTGTAGAATGTGTAATTTTCTCTGTTTAATCTTGAAAAATAAGCAAAATGCTGCTTCGAAATGCTTCTTTGTCAGAAAATACCAAAGCCACAGGCTGCCAACATGTACATGTGTGTTCCAGTGTTTGTCATCTGTACCTCATCAGTGCACCACGTGCCTTGTGTCTGGGTGTGTGTGTGTTTGTGTGAGTGTGAGTGATAGCTGGATTTTGTCGTCAGGAGTGAGTGTGTAAAAAGGCCTGAGGGTTGAACTTTCCCCTACTTCTCACAGTGAACTCCTCTCCCTCGTCTCTGAATGTTCTCCAACATTCCTCATTCATGCTGAAGACACACAGCAACCAGCCCGCTCCTCTCACCGATATAAACAACCATATCACACTGTTTTAGTTTCAGAGGTCAGATGTGAGCGGACATTATCTCATTGTTCAGGACTGCACAACATTACACCGTTATCTCTTTTTTCTCTAATCATTATAACTGCATTTCAACAAAACTCCACTGAATTTTTCAGTATTTGGTTATATCTGTTCAGATTAACTCACTGAATAAATTACAAATGTGGGACAAACTAAGTACAGTAAAATACTGTCCACAGACTGTTGAGGATGTAAAAATGGGATCTTTTAAGGATGAAAAATGTATGCTCAAGTTTGATGTGTACTTCTTTATAGGCTGTATGAATGCAGGCAGAATATGAAGAATGTAAGATGCAGTTAAAAAAAACCCTGAAAAAACTCAGCATCAGACCTGCAACAATTAGCCTATTAATCGCAAAAAGATTCATCAGCCAGTTCATAAATTAAGCAAAACTGTCAAATATTTGATAATTCCAGTCTCTCAAATGTAACAATTCACCACTTTTCTTGATCTTTCAACATAATAAATCAAATACAGTATATTTGGATTTTGGACATTGGATGACATCACCTTCTGGTCTTAGATAATGTTATGGACATTTTTTTTACTGTTTTCTCACATTTTAAGGACTGAACAGTTGATTAACTTAGAAAAGAATCTGCAGATTAATTGATAGTCAAATGAATATTGTTAATTACACAGGGAGCACAGCTGGAAAAAAAGGCTATTGACATGTTTACACTAAAAGTTACAGTATTTTACCAACAAAAAAACTAGAAACTGTGAATCACTGGAATAAAAATCAGATGCAGTTTGTGCTTTGGTAAAAAAGCTCACTTAGAGCTCTGAAATTAAAACTGAATCCATATCACGTCCCTGTACCAGTTGAGTTTTTAACCAGTAATTCAGACCTTTAATTGCATCATAGTCCGAGTCCTCGGTTACCACTATGAAAAACTTTCCACGCCTCCTCCTCCCCCCTCCATCCCCACCTCCAAGCTCTGGCAGCCAATGAGAGCTGCAGCAGTGAGCTATAAAAACCTCACAGTGCCTCTCAGCAGCACACAGCAGACAGACAGAGAGCGACATCAGAGCCAGCGCTCACATCGCAACAGACCCTCAGCAGACACAAAGATGAAGATGCCACAGCTCCTCATCCTCCTCCTGACTTTGGTGCACGTGGCAGCCGGTTTCCCCACCAATGGAAGAGCTCTGCCGGGCCAGGGCAAACACGCCTCCTGGGACGACGTGAACGTGGTGGCTCATGGCCTCCTGCAGCTGGGCCAGGGGCTGAAGGAGCACGTGGACAAGACCAAAGCCCAGATGAGAGACGTCAGTGCCAAGCTCAAGGCCTTCAACGGCACCGTGGCCGAACTGGAGAGGAGGCAGCGAGAGCGGGACGAAGCTCTGAAGGCCAGGGGCGCAGGGGGGGAGGAGAGGGAGAAGATGGCCGCAGAGCTGGCCGAAGAGGTGAGGGCGAAGGTGGAGGAGGTGAAGAAGCAGAACGAGGACATCAGCTCCAGGATGGACAAACTGGAGGAGAAGGTGGATGAAGTGCTGACAGGGCCACAACTGGACAGCAACTACAGCGATCCCTCGGGAGTCCCATTGATCCAGGTGAGAGGAAAACACTGATTTCATGTGGTTATTTCAGCTTAGAGGGAAAACATTAATCCAGTGTGGGTAATTCCTGAACTTGGCAGATAAACACACAGAGCTGTAAATGCTCCACAAAAATAATTACCTAGTCCACATCCATCAGAGATCTCTGAGACACTGTGATGATGCTGTGAAGCTGAAGAGATGTTTTCGTTTCCAGAGGCTGATGGCAGCTCAGAACAGACGGATTGATGAGCTGGTGGAGAAAATCAAGCAGCAACAAAGCAAACTGGAGAAGCAGAGTGTACACCTGCAAGCGCTGCAGAGCAAGGTGAGTTAACACTGCACTGCCATTTATAATTTCATATTTATAGACCACCGAGGGACTTGAGTGGTCGTGAAAAGAGGGGACAAACATACAGGATGTTCAGATTGTACACAGAAGTGATAGATTTTAATTTTTCTCTCTCTGATTCCTTCAGGTCGCACAGAAAAGAGTGAAATCACACAGACGCAGAGACGAAGAGACGGCACTGAGAGGAGAGGCGGAGCAGAGCAAAGACGCGTCAGGTAAGAAAACAAACATCTCCAGGCTTTTTAAAAAAAGCTTAAAAGTGATGTTGAAGTTACAAACCATCACTCAGTAGCAAGTAACCTCTGCCCTCATTTCCTCTGGGAATTCCTCCATTATCGCTGAGCTCCACAAACACAAACAGCTCATCCTGTGAGCCACACACCTTGTAACCACAATGGATTATTGTTAACACAGAGTATTTTCAGGGTGAAACGCAAATTCCTCAACCCGAACAAATCGACAGCTGCCTGAGAGAGAAAAACAAAAAGTCTGTAGGTCACATTAAATAAAATGGCTGTAAAACCCAAGCAGATGTCATTCAGTTTGCGTCACCAGCAACAAAAAGCATTTATGGGATTTCCAGTGACACGAGGACGAAAACGTTTCACCTTTGCACCTGATTTTTTTTAAACCTGACTCGCTGGCAGAGCAGCTCACACAGTCCAAAGATCAGGGAAATGAGGACAGTGGCTTTAAAAAACACACACCTACTGTACTATAGGTTTGTAGGACACTGCAAGCTTTGCTCTTAGCTCAAGTACATAACCCTAGCAGCTGTACAGAGCTGAAAATGACGATGAAAATCTGCAGCTGGACTGTGGTTCTGCAGCCACAGTGCGACCTGATCTGCTGAATGATCTGACAATTTTCTTCTTTTGTTCTTCTGGTTTCCTCAGGTTTGGCCAGAGACTGTCAGGATCTGTTCGTACGAGGGCAGTGGGCCAGCGGTGTCTACACCATTCAACCAGAGAACTCCCAGCCCTTCAACGTCCTCTGTGAAATGACCTCAGGTGAGTCGATGGGAACAATGACTCAAATCCTCTAGATTTTAATTATCATGCCGCAAAAATTTAACCGGTCTCAGCGTGATCTGCCTCTTTAGCTCAACCTTTCCCTCTGCTCTGTCTCTGCAGAAGGCGGATGGACTGTCATCCAGAAACGTCAAGATGGATCCCAGAACTTCAATCAGCTGTGGGAGAGCTACAAGAGAGGCTTTGGCAGCCTGAATGGTGAGTACAGTTCACTTGAAATGTTCCAAAAAATAAAAAATGAAAAAATCCCCTCTTAAACTCAAGCCACGAAAATTAATCCTAACCTTTCTCATCCCTCAGGAGAGTTTTGGCTAGGCTTGGAGAACATCCACTCCCTCTCCAGACAAGGCCAGTACGTCCTGCAGGTGGAGCTCTCTGATCGGGCCGGAGAGCAGCAGGTGGCTCGTTATCGATTCCAACTTGACGGAGAGGAGAAGAAGTTTGCCCTCCACCTGGAGCAGGAGACTTCATCTGGGGCTCAGGAGGAAATCATGACCACCGGAGCCTCCGGTCTCCCCTTCTCCACGTCCGACAGAGACAACGACCTCGCTGCAGATGTCAACTGCGCCGAGCTGCTCTCAGGTACGACTGCATCTCTTTAAAAACAAAAAAACAATCCTTATTAAAGGGCCACTTCACTCAAATCACGCATCAACCTCAGCACCAGGAGGAATGAAAATAACACAGTGGCTTTAACAAGGATGCTCTCTGGTTGCAGGTGGTTGGTGGTTCAGCAGCTGCGGTGAATCAAACCTCAACGGCAGATATCCCAGGAGGCCGAGTCTGCTCAGGAGACAGCAGTCCAGAAGACAAGCGATGTTCTGGACGTCCACCAAGGGACAAAACTCTCTGAAGACCACTCTCCTGAAGATCGCACCCGCCACAATAAAACAATAAGATGCTCAGTTTAAACCGAAAAAGACCAAAGAAGACAATTTAAATGTTGAACTACAAAAGGACTTAAATTATCTCACTCTCATAGGCACATTAATGATCTCTCCTGATGCACTGGATCATCACATATTTCTATGCTATGCCATAAGAAAACTATTGTCTCAGTGGACATGTTCAGTCATATTGACCGCTGTAACTATTCCCTTTATAAGGGTTTTGTGTCTTAATCTTTTTTGTATTAACACTTGCTGTATGTGTTTTTATTACTTTGTACTTAACCACTGTACAGTTTCTTACTGTTGACTTACACTTAAAATATTTAATATTTCATTTGTATAAAGAGGATAAAAATAAAGTTTTTAAATGTTAAATAAATGCTGGCTCGTTTATTTGTGTAAAAATAAGCATGTGGGGGTTGAAGCTGAGTTTTCAGCATTTATTTTTGATATTAACTAATCCTACAAACTAATGTGGGTTTAGCATAAATAAATAGCAATGTTTCTGATGATAAATAAATGAGTAATACGTATTCGTTGGACTTTAAATAGAGCAATTTCTTTCATAGATTCATTTGGGAATCAATAATAAACTAAAGTGTTGGAATTTTGCCTCTATTTTCCCTATAATTAGAAACCAAACAACATGTTTCTTTCCAGGAAACTTCCAAGCGATTAAACCTATAAAAATAAAACTATAAAGTCCAGTGGTACAACATGCTGCATTCAAATGTCTCTCCACAAATGAACAACTCAACAGTGAGATTTAAACTCAACATGAAATCTCTCATCCTACATCTTTAGTATTGAAGAAACTATTAAATCAACACAAAAAAAAATAAATTTCGGTGTTTGTTCTGCCTGAATTGTGAAATATCTGCATCTTCATGTAGTCGACACGTTACATCTTTGATCAAGCAGAGTTAAATTATGGGCTCTCAGTGGCTTCCAACACCCCCCCACCCCCACCCCCATTTACTAAAGGTTTGTTGTGACATCCACTGAGGATTTCTTCAGCACTACTGCCCCCTGCTGGGGAAATAATAATAAATCTCATCTACGTCATATAAGAAGAGGATACAGATTTTTATAGTCTCACATTTCTGACAAACTTATTCTTCCTGCTGCTTTTCCCTAAAACTTTAGACCACAGAAATAAGAGCTGTATTTAATTATTTTGGGGGGTTTTGTTGTTTTTGGTTTTTTGTCTGAGCTGAGAATCTGAAGATAGAGAGTAACTATGTAGTAAAGTTCTCAGCTAAATGTATGATCTTGGGTTATCTAAGTAAAGCTGACTTTAGTGTTACCTAAGGCTTACTCTCACTCCTCCTGACAAAATATCTGCATTATGTTTCTGAATCTAGCTTATTCACTGTTGATTAAATTGATTTATGTTCCTGCTCCTAAACTCAAACACATATCAAAAGGCTAAAATTGGTTTAACTCTGTATAATTTTTCAGCTTTATTTCTCACAAAATTACAAGTTAAAAATGTTTTTTTTTTAATAATAAATTTCATTTGGTGACAAGACTTTGAAAAAGATTGTTCACTTCTGTTTATTTCTTCAGTATCTGAGAGTACAGGTGATGGTAGCTCATCTTACAGTTGGTCATCAGACACACATGTAACAAGGCATTTTTATTGTCGTAGGTCCTCAGACAGATTCCCTGATATTAACTATATGAGCAGGCGCTCTTAAGCTCTTGCAAGGCACCTCAGACTGCAAACAGTTGTGTCAAACATCATCTCAAGGTTCAGTTTGTTGGCACAAAGGCAAACATGAAATATGTGCAAAAGTCCCCAGCAGCAGAAGAAAAAGAAGATCCCGCAAAAACAAAGCAAGCGATTGAGTGAAACAGCAAGAGGTCGCTACTTACTTCCACCAGTTTACAGATGCATAATAATCCATAAAAATATTTTTTTTAACAATACACAATAAAAATGTGACAAGTAATTTTTTTTTCTTGTAGATCTGCCTAAGTGAGACACACGACATAAAGAGTCTTCCATACCAGCACATAAGAACATGGAGTCAAAACAAAACAAAACAAAAACTATAAAGTAAATGTCGAAGGGGAATGAGAGCTTGTTGTCTGATCTTATAGAGGTTCATGTTTGCTAACTTCACTCCAGTGTTTATCATGGAAACAGGAAAACAATAAGAGAGTTGGTCACGAAAAAAAAAGAAATGGCACAAAAGAAATGAAGTAAGAAATCACTTGAAATTGTTTCCAAAAACTGGACTCAGCAGGTTTTTTGCATTGCTGAAAATTCTGTTCTGTTAAAGGTGCACTAAGAAGCATTTTTTAAAGTCAGTATTTATCACTCTCGCATTTTGATTTGTTTTTTTCCACTAGAATCTCAAAGAGCGTCAGCCCTGTTGGTTCTGTGTGAACAGCACCCCCTGCTTGTTTTGAGGCAGTTTCCTTCACGGTAAAATAAGGCCTCAAAGACTACAAGAGGCTTACTTATGGTAATTATACTAACATCTGAATAATAATCTTTTAATGATTTATCAGTGCTAAAAAGCTACAGCACCTTTAAGACTGACGAACGACTCTTGAGGTGTGACGAGGTTTAGGCATAGCCTGCATTCAGTTCATATATAAAATCAAGTGAAAAGTGAAGGAGATGCAAGTTTAAATAAATGAGAATGTGAAGGAGGAGACAAGGAGAGGAGGCAAAGGAAGCGAGGAAGGAAGGGAAGGTCAGTGTGTGAAAAGGCTTATCAGAGGTTCTGCTGGAGGAAGTGCAGCAGCGTAATCTCGTAATGTTCTCCAGACTCTGGACATCGGATGCTGTGTCGCTCATTGGGATAAACCTGGAAAAACAGGAAACATCACGCCCCCCAAAAAAACCATTTTCAGTCATTATGAGATGAGCTGGACACATTATATTTATATTCACATTTTACACCACCTTACTTGAAATTCCAATCTTTTTTTATTCTTATCATTAAGGTGACAACAATCTACAGGTTCATCAATGCACCTTTAACTGGTGGAAATTATCAAATACAACATTTCATCATTCATATCAATAGAAACTTTTCCAAAGCCCATCTTGGTTTTAAGTATTTGAAAAACTGCTGAAGCTTTACACCTTCCTTCCTGCCACTGTCTTGTCTACTTCAGTGTATTACGGAGGTAAGAGAATTCACTCCACCAACCCAAATACAACAAGCTATCACATTTTTCTCCTCCTTTGTTGTGTTTTAACCATTCCTTTAGTTTGTGAAATTAACTTATCCGCCCTCTGCTTAACATCTATATCACAAGATTAAATCAGTGTCTATAAGTAAATCCTCCTACCTGCAGGTTGTATGGTTTCCCTGCCCGGATGAGTTGAGACACCAGGAAGTTGGTGTGGAAAAAGTGCACATTCTCATCTAGAAAGCCGTGCAGGATCAGCAGTCTGTTGGGCCTGTGGTTAACAGAAAGACAGATGTCTTAGTTTCTGTGCTCATGTTCTCGTATAAATACGCAGAAGTGAAGTTAACTATTACTGCAGCCAACACAGCAGAGGAATCAAGTTGTGCGCTTTGACACTGCACCTGCCAATGCACCATCATCTGTGCTATTCTGTGAAATGAACTTTGCTGGAACCAGACTTCTTGTTAAACAGAAGAGGTGGATAACAAATTTAAAGCATTAAAATAAAAATCTGTATTTTAATGTGACGAGCTCTCACTCGTTTGGGAGTTTGTCAACATGCAGGGCAACAGAGCAAGCCTCGTATCCCTTCTGGTTTTTTTCAGGTGTGTCCAAATATCGCTCTGTGTAGCCAGTGTCGTAGGCCATCCACAAGGTCACCGGAGCTCCTGCAATGGCAACCTAGAAAATTAACAAAACCACAAGCAGGATCTCAAACATAGGGTTTTTTTTCTTCATTGAAATAGTGTCCTCAGAAATGCAGCCTGAGTTGATTTTTGGTAGATCGAACCACTTATAGAAATTGAAATGCTCTCGAAGGAACTGTAAACATATTTAAAAATCTCAATTCTAAGTCTCCTTCTTGTTCACCAACTGTAGATTTGCTTATAACAGAGTAAATGTTCAGGGTTTTGACCTTGAAGATGTCTGGTTTATGGATGAGGCCCATGAGTGAGAGGAAGCCTCCGTACGACCAGCCGTGGATGGCAACGCGACTCAGGTCCACGCACTTGTACTTCTCAGCTACGTAGTGCAAACCCTCTACCTGGTCATCGATCTCCACCTGACCCTGAGTGGAGGAAAAACAAAGGTCACTTACTTCTCATACAATATGCACACATGGAACATTTTCCTAAAAATACAACTTCTAAAAAAAACACAAAGAAATCAGGCCATAAATGTTCTTATGTTATTAAATTTACATTTAACAGTCGTTAAATGAGGAACAAGGAGCTGCTCTCTCTCCATGTTTGTCTGATAGACTGACAGATGTTTGATGAGAAAAAATACCATTTTGTCCTTCACGGCTCCCTCAAACTTGAGCCCTCGCTGACAGGATCCTCGCCCGTCGATCACCATTACGACGTAGCCCAGAGATGCCAGAGTGCTCAACCGTAGGTACTTCACTCCTTTATAGGAGTTATTCACTAACTGCACCTGCAAAAAAAAAAAAAAAAAACATGTTAGCTTTAACTGTGTTTCTCCAACACTCGTTTGATCCCTGCTGCAGGTTTGTATCCTCTTTAAGTGAAACACTGAGTCCCTTGCACACAGTCACAAATTTTGTCGTATACAGTAGCGGAAGAAACGCTCAAATATTTTTACTTGAGTAAAAAAAGCTGTATCGCAGTGTAGAAATACTCTCATACAGTTAAAAGTCATTCATTTGAAAAAAAAAAAAAAAGCAAAAAAGTATTAGCACCAAAAGTACCAAAGGTAAAAGTACTCATTTTGCAGAATGCCCCATTTCTGAGTAATAGATATTGTATAATTGGATTACAGCTATTTTCTGTTACTTTAATGTAGCAGCTGTCAAAGGTGGGACTAACTTTAATTACTTTATATATCATTGTGGATTATATTTTGTATTATTAACCTGAATCTGCACAGTAACTTAAATTCATAAATAAATATAGTGGAGTAAAAAATACAATATCTGAGTATGAGGTAGCAGGGATACTTGCAAGTACCTCAAAATTATACTTCAGTACAGTACTTGGGAAAATGTACTTAGTTACCGTCCACCACTGACGGTACAACAATGACTGATTTTACAAAACAGGAGTTATAGACAAAACAAAAATAAATGTGTTACCAATCTTTTTAATCAATAAAAGTAATTATTTGTAATTTCTAAAGTTCAAAAACAGCAGCTACAGCTTTATTAGATGAAACACTGAAGGTGCCAACAGCCCTCACTGTTCTAAAGGTTTCACATCTACACAGCATGAATCCAATCTTAAAGTGGAAGAGATCAAACCTGGGGACCGCCGTAAACAAAGATGACAGTGGGATGCTTCCTGCCGGGGACCAGGTTTTGTGGTTTGTACAACATGCCGTACAGCTCGAAGCCTGACTTCCCTGTGAAGTTGAAGATCTCTGGAGGAATGCTGTCGAACGCAGCCCCTGGAAACAAACAAGAAAAATAAATCTTCAGAGTGGTCTCGTGGTTATTTCACACAACATTTCATCGATCATCAACAAACTGTTCAGTACCAGAGGACTCCATCATGCTCGCCCAGAACTGCGGCTCTTTGTGAAGTGGGTCGCTGTCTGAGCCGAGCAGCTTGAAGATGTGCACGCAGGGTGCAGTCGTCAAGTTGCTGTAGTGGCTGATAAACATGTCAAAGGTCTGTGTGGAAGAAAAGAAAAAGACAAGTGTAGGTTAAACACAAACCTGTGGAGACAACATGGCACAACACTGACTACATGGTTGGTTTATATCTTTCTGCTGAAGGTATTGATAGATATTTTATGACGGTATAAAAAGTGAGCAGCTATTGTGTGAACACAGAGTGGAAACGTTTCCTCAGCATCACAGCACTGGTTTAGAAGGAAGGAAACACTGTAAAGCTGTTTATTCAGATTTTAGAGCTGTAATAGAGCACAAGTGTGAGTGTTTGTTTTCAATACCTGGCTCACAGAGCAGCTGTGGGAGAATCCAGGTTTGGTGAGTCGGACGATTTCACCCGGTGACTCGTAGCTCACCACATACAGGTGATGCTCCAGAGGAGAGTCTTTGGTTCCCTGGAAGTAAACCACCTTCCCCACCTCGTCCACCCAAATCTGAGGACTGGACGAACGCTATACCAAAAAAAGAAACAAGAAGTACAATATTTGAGTATTAAGTAGCAGTAAACGTGAATTTTCCTTCTGTGAAGAACATGATCATTACTGATTCGACAGGTCTTAGTGCCCTGTAGTCATGTACCCATGACCCAGTGCATCTAGTAACACAGTAAAATGCTTCACCTTTGCTCCGTGATTGGCCAGCACCTCCCACTCCCCACTGGTTACTGTCACCTCCTCTTTGACTGGACACTTGAAATCATCTGATGACAGAGGAGCAAACATGACATGTGAGTGGATCAACTGAAACTAGTTTCAACTGTAAGGTTGAGTTTAGGAACTAAGGGTTTTATATTTCACACAGCTCGACAATGTATCTGTGACACCGGCCTGTGTTACCTTCAGAGTGAGTGTAACCTTTGGCCCAGTGATAGCTGCCATGCTGTAACACTGAGGTGATCTTATACAGGTGGCAGAAGCCTGTTTTGGACTCGTTTACGGTGATGAAGGTGATCTCATCATCACTGGTTTGGATGAAAGGATGGAAGATGTCATGGACCTGTAGGAAAAACAACAGTAAGTATGGTTTTTTTGACATTTTATTACTTAAGCTGCACTGAGCAAGATTTATTTGCATCAGAGAGGACTGGACAACATATATTAATGCACAATACTACAGCTGTCAGCAGTGTTAACAGATCCAGAGACAGATGTGGTGTTGAGCCTCACATTGATCCAGATGTCGCTGGTCTCTTCGTAGATGATCAAAGGATGGACCGTGTCTCCAAGGGCCTCCAGGCTCTCCTGTCTGCTGGTCTTGTCCTGATTTGCAGGGATGAAGAACGCTGGAGGCAGCAGGACCAACTGGAGATGCTGCTGACGCCGGTCCATCATGACCACCCACGCACTGACAGAGAGGGAGAGGGAGAGGTGTGACGAGAGGGAACGAGTAAGCCGTACAGACACTGTGTTTCCTCCTGTCTGGGTTCAGGAGCTTCTGAAGCTCGGTGAAGCTGACAGGCTATGGGACATGCTTTAATAACAACAGATTGTTAAACTTACTATTTGCCATCCTTTGTCCATCCAGCTCTGGTGATGTATTCAGCATCTGGGAACAGGCTGGTGAAGGGAACAGGAAGCTCCTTTTCTTGTGTGCTGACAATCTGAGGGAGAAAAAAAACCCCACCAAGGCGACAATAGCACAGAACATTTCAGTGTTTTGTTCCCTGTGTGTGGATTAACAGATCAACATATTAGGATGTTTTGTGGATGAGCACTCACTTTGCCGAGATTATCTGTCCTGATTTCTGCTATTTTGAGAGTAATATCTGGATTCTTGCTGCCTGGAAATATAATAAAACTGAGTTAAGAACCAAAATATGAATAAACACTTCTGATGTAATCACAAGGACAGGAACAGTAGGTAAAATCCTCCCAAAATCAAAACCACTTATACAAACTGTATGTGGTTACAACAAACACTTATTTTCATTAGCGATTAATCTGCAGATTAATCTCCATATCTGATACGTTGGAACCATCAAATGTTAAAAATCAATTATTAAATTATCGAGACAGTTGCTGATGAGTTTTTTTGTTAATTGACTGATTTGTTGTGGCTCTAGATACATATTACATATGTAGTGTTTCATTAAACATGTCTGTTCTTTGTCCAAAGAAATAAAATACAAAAATTTCACAGACAAAACCATAAAACTTTCAGTGTATCACTTATAAATACTGAGGTTTTTGGTGCCTGTGTACCTGCACGTGGGTATCTGTAGACATCGGTCTTACGCTCCTCCAGGGCCGGAGACGGGACATGGATGATCTCAACCTCAGACTCGTCCACCTCCTCGTATAAAATCTGCAACGTCTTCCCACCGTCCGACTCTGAGCCAGGAAGATGACAAGTAAAGAAGGTAGGTATTATTTTGAGATCTTAGAACTACACAGGTTAAATAAACATCCTGTTTGTATTTGTTTACAAACACTTTTGTTTTTTACCCTTTATGAATAAGTTCCTGTTTTTAATATAACCAGTGACCAATATTCATATAATTCATAATATGATTCTTGTTTATTACATGTCTTCCTGCAAACTCAACACTCACCTTCTCGAGCAGCTGGCGACCACCAGTATCCAGTGAAGCGATCAAACTCTTCCTGTGTGACAAAAGTGGCTACACCGGCAGATTTAGGGTCTTCTTTTGGGTTATCGATACCTAAAATTAAAACACAGATGCAGAAGAAAAAAAAAAACACTAAGAAAAAATTCAGAGGACCAGGTAAGACTGAGTCTGTGAACATGTTTCACTCCTGACCTTTGTGGCAGAAGGTGAGCCTCTTCTCTTCACCCGTCTCGACGCTGGTGACCCAAATATCATTGTTACTGATGAAGCCGATAAAGTTGGGGTCCCCGGGGCAGATCTTAGGGTCCATACGTGTGCCTGAGCTCTCAGTCTTAATCTCAACGGGATTCATGGGAGCAGTCTGCACAAACACACGGAGCAGAAGGAGGAAAGCTTAGGTCACAGCTGCTGTGGTTTCAGACTAATAATGTGTTCATTTTCTATTTTAGAGGATATTTCAGAGTTCAAAAAGAACACATCTAAAAACAAAATGCTTTCTAACATAATGTCTCTTTCCAATGAAACCATAAAGATCGAGCTTTTATAGTGTTAGGATTTGCTGATTTTCTGAGTCTTCTATCAATGTTTACTAAAGAGACATTTTACAGATGAAAACAAACCAAGTAGGAGGTAAACACAGTTTCAAAATTACCTTAAATTACCCATTTTTGTGTAACTACTTGTTACCTGTCAGTTGGTAATACTAGTTTACTTGACTAACTAGTAAGTAGTAACTATTCTTACTGGAGAGCTCATTCAAGTCCTGACTCACAATGAAGCTGTTGTTTCCACCGTCACGGCAGTAGTACAGACAGCTATTGGCCTGGAACAGGAAGAGTCCACTGGATCTGTGGTAGTCATAAGAGGTGATGCCAGACACCCCCAAACGCTTCCTCTCTCGCAGCAGCTCCTCCTCCCGGGAGAAGCCCCCGTGGTGTGGGCTGGCCTGAGGTCAGGGGCGACAGGGGGACACACAACGTGACAATGCTGGCCGAGCGAGGTCAGGGTCAAAGACAGTTTGTTCAGGGCATGGAAACAAACGGTGAGAAAACATTACCACACTAAATTAAAGAGAGAGAAATACCATGTACCAATGAATAGGATGCATTTTATCTATTTAACAGTAAGAACTGCTGTTTATGAAATCAATACAGCACAGTATGACAGTTGTATAGCAAGAAACATCAATCCCAGGGTTTTCCTCAAGCGCCAGCTGTCGGCCAGATGGCCAGACATTAAAACATTTTCAGCAGACTGTTTTCTTGCTGTTTCAGTATCACTTTTTATAACGTTTATAACGATAATCTTAAATCGGATGAAGGATTTTTATCATCAGATGTCTGGATCTCAGAAACAAGCTGAGCAAATGGCCCCTCTCGACAACCGGTGCCTGCCCAAGAGAGTGTGTTGTAACCAATTTTAATTACTTGGTCAGTTTGTTTTGGAGAGGAGGAGACCTCTGTTGATAATTCAGCTCCTTACAAATGAAACACAATGAGTTGTGTGAATTGTTTAATAATGCAATCATGCCCACTACTTCTGTCTCTCAGATGGACTTATGCGTATGCACTTGTGGAAAACCCTGCAATCCCATGGTCTTTTTCTTTTTCTTTTTCTGACTACTGCTGTAAGACGCTGTTATGAGGAGTGAGTTCACAATCATCCTCTCAGTAATTAAATATCTAGTGAGGACGGAGAATCCTCCTCACCTGAAAGTGATCCAGCATCTGTTTCCATGACAAAACCAGCAGAGCATCTTTGCGGACCTTCTTGGGAATGTCTGAGTAGAGTAATGCGTTGTCCCTGCTGGCGTAAGGCATGCCTGTAAGACCAGAAGGAGAAGAAAACCTGTGAGCCCAAGTAAAGTTAACCTGTTGTGTTGTAGATGAGCTGTACAGGTAATTTAGTTCACCTTGTTATACCTGACGTTGAGTTTTAGGCATCACTCAATTAAAACAGACTGCTTCACACAAACTAGTTCTTTCCTATTAGGGTATGTCCTAGTAAGCGTATGCATGACTTCAGATGTGATGTTTTGTAAAAGCAGGGGGCCATTTCTAAAATTAAGATGAATTTGCAAATTGAGGAAAACTTCCATAAACAGCCTGCTCTGCCTCTGAACAGGCTACCGAAACATGGCTGCCTTGAGGTGAATTCCTATGGGCTTAACCGACCTGTCTGGTGGCTCCTTTGGATTCTTTAGCAACGGTTTATCTAAAAACTGGTTTTACTCCCCCCCGCCCTTGTTAAAGGGGTGAATGCTGTCGCAGAACAGCAGCTTGAACTTTAAGAAAAAGCCATTACCTTTTGTTTCTGACATCAAAACTGCTTGTTTTAGAAAGCGTAAACATTTTCTGCCCTAAAATATACAGTACTGTGACAGTGCAGTGCAAAAATACTCCATTAAAAAGCCATTTTTAAAAGTATTTAAAGGGTTTATATTGATTTTTTCCCAATATAGCTCAAGCTGGTGTCATCATATTCTAAGAATCAACAAATGTGCACAAGCAGAGTAAAGCTTTTAAGTAAGACTGTGTAACCTCTGCTGAACAGAGGTCTATGTGTCTTTACGAGTTTAAATGTGGCAGTTATGAGATGGTGGCAGATGCTGAAATGTAGCATAGCAATAGCACAAGCAGAGAAGAGAGAAGTCAGTGGTCAGTAAAATTTAGCTAACATCAGCTAACATTAGCCACCACACGTTACCGGTTATACCAGACAAGTGTGTTTAACCAAGTGTTTTCGGTTAGGTCTGTGGTGGACTGACTGAGTGACAGACTTGGCTAGGTGATGATGTTACACCACTGTTTAACCGGTTGTTGGACTCTCAGCTCTGATGTCAGATGTTTCAGATGTTTGCAGAGTTCTACCTGTCTGCTGCGAAACACGTCTGTTGTGGGAATGGTCACAGCTAAATGACTAAACGCTCACCTCCACTGACAGTGTTGTCAGCAGCCTGGCAGGAGACACTCCATGCTGAGGTAGGATTTCATAATTTTGCACGTCTACACATGGTCCAGCCAAATACTTGGTTCTTACCTCGTCTTGCTATTTCATATGAATTAAACTTTTGTAAAAAGAAGATTCTGTTTTTTTTTTTTCCAAAAGTTACACAGTATCCCCCTTTAAGGTTTTAAAAAGCTACCAGCTACTGCAGCAAAGAAAACGGATTTAGACCTGGCATGAACTGCTGTCATCATGGCATAACTGTTTGTATACTCAACAACCGAGCTACTGTGAGAACAGTTTGTACAGGCTCTATGTAGTTCACATTACAAAACTTGACATGGCTCTGGAAATAATATCACACACCAGAGCTAACTGTTTGAGACATGGCAGCAAAGAAACAGAAACCATTTTGCAGAAATTTGCAGAATTGCAGAGAGCAGAAATACACTGATCAGCCACAACAAAGTAAAATGGTGCTGCTCTTGGTTTTCTCTCCAGCACACACTGACTAGATTCACTGCAGATCTTTGGACTTCAAATGAGCTTGAAAACAGTTGCAGGCTGGCAGCTGTGACTCACCAGCTGTATCCACAGATTATTCACAGAAGCATGCTACCTTTCAAAGAGGCGGAAATGAAGCATCTGAATCTGCAGGTCAACAAGTCAACGCCCGCTAAAAGCACCAAATCTCAGCTGGATCTTCTTCATTTTTTAACATTTATTGCAGAAAGTGAGATTATTTGGCTGAAAATGATAATAATAAATCAAACTGCGACAGCCCTGTTTTCGGTTTTAACTCACCAAGGTAGTAGATGCGGTGAGAGTGCGGGCTGCTCTCGTCCTTCTGGACGAACTGGAAGTCATGCGGCGCCTTGTTGATGACCAAGCCGGTGTTCTTGCGGCTGTTGTGGATGATCTTCCGCAGGCCATCCCACGTACGCTTCTCCACCTGGAACTGGGTAGGATTCACGTCCTCCATCTCCACCACCTCTGTGCTCTCCGAGAGCTCATCCTCCCCCATCATACCTGCCAGTGCTTCTCTGACGCTGTGGACAGACACTCAGACCGATCAGTATGTCAGACAGGTATATTCGAAGCACACTGTACCCTTGAGGTGCAGTAAACACATTTACTGTCTCATAAAACATTTGCAAAACCAATTTTATGGATCATTTAAAACCAGGGTTCACTGACAACCATGTTTGCTCACTGGCAGTTGTCACATTGCTACACTTCTTTGTGTATTACTACCACAAACTCTCAGTCAGTGGAACAAACATGAAACTGGTAACAGGAGTGTGTATCTTGTTGCCCATGTGTGTTATTCTACACATGCACAATTCACACAAAATGAAGACCAACTCTCCATGAAAACACTGATCCATAATGGCAGATACGAGCAGTCAAAACTAACATTTCATTTCAGCTCACAACAGACTACTCTTTGAAGTTAATCAAATTTTAAATATCTAGTTGTTTGGTAAAGATGTTAAAATGCGTAAATGCTTCCTACGTTCCTTATATTCTAAAAAAGCACACAAAATCTCATTGCACTGATGCATTTCCTCATCACTAAAAAGTAAAACCACAAGTGTTTTCAGGGCATAATCTAACATACAGAACTTATTTATAATAAACATTATGAACTTTATTTCTATAGCACTTTTCAAAACCAGCGTCACAAAATACAGAACCATACAATATAGAAAGCAAGAAAAAAAGAAAATATTTCAGAGAACATTATACTTAAAAATCTGAATAGATATTATAAAGTATTACACAGGTGCCCATCTGTATAGGTGGGTTTTTAAAAGCTTTTTAAAGTGACTGACTCAGCTGTTCTGATAGTGAGGGGGGAGTTTTATCCACAGTGTCTGAGCTAAAACAGTCCCCCTTAATTTTAACCATGGATATGAGATGTACAGCAGAGACAGACCATGTAGTGATCGACAGAATCTGTAACGAATGGGAAGCCAGTGTAAATCAGCCAGAACTGGAATTGATGTGTCCCCTGCGTCACAAGTTTTTATGAGATTGCTACTGTGTTTTGTTTCCATACCTTTTCTGGCCGTCTTCTGTTCCGTCTTCGATTTTCAGCCTCTTTACTCTGTGCATTAACCGTTCAACGACCCTGGACCACACCTGACACCCTGAAAGAAAACCAGATAAAGACACAAGAGGTGAAGATATGAAACAGAGATGTTTGTTTCAAGATTATAAACACAGACCTTTACATGGCTAGCACCTGGTCTAACTGACATATCACTAAAATAGACCTGAATTAGTAAAAAAAAACTAGATCTCGCCCTACACTAAGCTCACATGCTATCAACACTGAAACCGTTACTGAGGTGACGGCCCCAATCAGGGCAGATGTCTCTCTGCTGCTTCATTGAGGAGCCACCGTTCCTCAGCCGAGCGGCCGCCACACTTCCAGCAGTGTGTTCCTGATACGAAATCTCACAATGTGTGTGTGTGACTCAGCTGCACGACTCTGACAGTTCAACGTCTGTGTCATGAACGTGACAAATGTTACACTGTAACTCCACATTTTACTTATAGGTTGTGCAGGAGGCTGTTATGTTGCCTGGGGGCCTACATGAACTGCAAATTCTACAGAAGTTCATTCCCAGGAAACACCTCAGCAGTTCCCTTCATCAGATTATGATGTGTGTTATCATCAGGCTGTCAGAGGAACAAATGTCTTCACTGCAAATTTGACATGAGCTGATTGGAGTTTGAATAAATAATGATGTAGAAACTGAAAGAGAGTTACTCTACTTCATTCATTCTCCCCCATATATCACACTATGTATGATCAGTTACCACGTGACTCAAGTTCCAGGTCACATGATCTGCCAATGAGGATGTGAGACGAGGTCAAAAGCTCTGGAAAAACCTGTTCACTGGACCCTGACTATAACTTATTTATGTTAAATATCACAGAATAATTTGTATTATATAATGAATATACATGTATTTCTGCAGTGGAACAACAATATAACTTAAATTTTTCTTTGTCTATCCTATTTTATTTCTGTTATAATACACTATTATAGCCTTATAAATGATGTTTAAATGTGTATTGTATGAAAAGCATTTTGAACAGCCTTTGTGTTTCAAACTTTGTGAACAATGAACATTACCACACTGTTAACTTTCATCTTTGGGTGTACCTTTGCACCATGTCATTGCTGCTCAGATTAAAAGAATTCATGACATTACTCTGCCTCAAAACATCTGAAAATAGGGAAGAACAACTAAAAAGTGTTTCAAACAAATGTTTTTTGTTTTTTTTTTAAAGTAAAATGCACTTCCTTGAACTGTGTATAGGGTGTGTAAAGTCCCAGTTTATTCTCCCTCAGCCTGTACCCAATAACTGTGGTGTAATGTGCGTCTATTTTCTGTTTCCGTTTCTGGGTAACCCACAGGCTCTTGGTACACACTTAGACACTGCAGATTTAGAAACCGGTGTTTGTTTCTGTTGAATCCAATCATTTTCTATTGACTACAAATCTTACTTGCTAAGTTATAATAAATAACTCAAAATTATTACAATAATTAACAGGACATGCAGCAAATCCTCACACTTTCTCAAGATGAAATCACTCATTCTTTGGTAATTTGCATGAAAAATTATTTTTCTCTGCCAATCAACCAATTGTTTCAACACTAGAAGAAACTAATACTAAAGAAAAGCAGGAACTCTTTCTATCTGAGAGCGTGAGAACAACAATGTTTTGTATCCATACATCTTAATTTTTCACATACTTGTAATGGAGCAGAGGTATAAGGTAGCATGAAAAGAACATACTCAGTATCTCATAGTGACATTTTCCACACTGTTTTAGCATCCTGACAGTTTGAACACCTACTATATCCTTCAGTGTTCATGTGAAACCAGTTCTGAATGTGAAATAGTTTCACTATTTCCGTTTTTGACACATCAGCTGATGAAGCTAAAGGATCCACCGACTGACCGACAGCTTCGGTCCAGACAGAAAACATCTGGTTGACTGTGTCCAGCCCTTCAAACCTGACAAACACAACTTAAACTGCTTTAAATGAACACACTCGCTGTCACTGTACTTTGCTTTGAAGCTACCAGGTTAGCCGTCCGTTAAGCAGGGAATGGCGACTCGTTAGCTAACATACCAAAACGGCACTTGTACATAGAAAACCCAACTCAAAACAGTGACACACTCATTCATCTTTAGCTTACACTTTCTGCCCAAAGCCCTTGAAAGACTTTCTCGTTGTGTCGAAGAGACGCTTGTGTTGGAAACAGCGGTCAGGGTGTCCACAGATGACAGAAGCCAACTACTTTCAAAGAGAGCAGGTAGTTAGCTTGATGCTAATATGCTAACAACGAGGAAATGACTTGTGGAACCAAACGTTACAAGATTACAACCTTTACCCCGGATGTGATCCGTCAAATTTTGGTTCTGCCTTCTCCACGTATATATTTGCTCTTATTTCTTTTAACTTCCCTTTTTCACTTTTCAGTCCACAGCCGAAATAGCCCTCTTGCTATACTGTAAAACAATCAAGCCATATTAAGAGAAAAAAATACAAAAATCTCCTTTTATTTCTTTGAAGTACCTAAAAGCAGCTGAAAACTGGAGGGAGTTCAGTTTGAAGGTACCAAACCACAACAGTGACTCCTTTATGAGCTTTAAATCTACAAATAATTATTATTTTAATTATCGATATATTAGACTATTATTTTCTCGATTAAACAATTAGTCATTAAGTTTATTAAGTGTCAAGTAAAAAAGTCCATTGCTGTTTTAGAGACCAGCTGCAAATATCTCATTTTGTCTCATACTGCAGATTCTGTAACCCAAAGACATTTTGTTTATAGATACAAAATGGAGAAAAGCAGAAAATCTGAGAGTGAGACTGAAAACATCATATTTTTTTTGCTGATTCTTTTGCTGACAATCAAATAACAGATTAGTGTACTAATCACAGCAGCTCTAAAACAGTTGCTGATTAATTTTCCAACTATTGACTAATTGATTAGTCAACTGTTTCAGCCCTTTTTTGCAGGACTTCCACTGAAACAGCAGAAGCAAATACACTCAACATCCATGACGACCACTGTATCGTTAAAACATTTATTTTTGTAATAATTTGTCCTTTTTTTTTCTTTTTGCATAAGTGCAAAAAATGCACCCAAAACAGCCACCTGAGGGAAGTCTACATCTTTAAATAAAAAAACAAGCAAAGTGTACATTTATAGTACAAAATTCTCTTTTTAAAAAATTGCACAGTTTGTGTATAATATATATATTCATAATCTCCATTTTAAACAAACTTTAAAGGCTCAGAAAGTAAACAAAATTCACCAAATGAAAAATAAAAACATTTTTTCCCTAGAATTTAAAGCTGAGGAAACTTGAGACCCTGTTTTCATTTGTGTCCATCATAAATATACATATTTATATGCAAGTCTCTTTACATATAGTCTCTGTGCTAGTGTTTGACCAGACAATCAAAATTATTGCAAAGTAGTTTAGTTCTACTATAAAACATGGGGTGGGAGGTGGGGGATAAAAGCTTCTTTCTGCTGAATTCTCCTTAAGTTAGGCAAACAAAAAAAAGAAAACAAAAAACAAAAACCTGGGTTTCTTTACACCCCTTTTGAATTTACTGGATCCCTGCTTTCACAAAGGTTTCTGTTTCACAAACTGTGTGCATTCAACATTCCCACAGAACAATCCAGAACTCCAGTTTTGCTTTTTTTTAGCGAAAACAAACATTTCCCTGACTTCTTTTTTTTTTTGTTGTTGTTTTTGTTTTTCAACTTTACACAGCGGCCATGGCCAGAGGTGGCGGTCAGCGTCGATACGGGTGGAAGCCCTGTACGTTGTGGTTCTGCCCTCTGCCGAACGCACTGGCGGCAGGCTGGGGGGCGGCGGCGGGCTGTGCTGTCGGCGCCCCGTACGAAGCTGTCGGCTGGCTGGGGTCTGCGAAGCTGTGGCCGAAGGCTGTCAGGTCCTGGCCGTACCCTGAGGTGGACAGCAGAGAAAGAGAAGAGTGGGGAGTGGAGAGGAGGAGGTTTTAATGTCAGCATCATCAGACAGCGTTTAGGGAGAAACCTTACTCCTTTAAAAGTATTGATAAAGTAAGTGGCTTGTGCAAGATTCTAACAATTTTGAAGATGAGGAAAAATCCACCAGTTACTCTCACACTGTTACATTTACTTGTACAAGTCTGATGTAAAGTGCAGTCTAACTGTCATTTTTAGGTGAAATGTGAAAATTCATTGAAATTCATTTTTGATGAGTAATAACTTTGCTGTAGCTACTATAAGTGCTGGGATGTGACATTACATCTTAGATTTTACCATTCTGTCCCGAAATCTATATGATACTAGGGCTGAAATGATTAGTTGGATAATCAAATAGTCGATCGGCACAAAATGAATTGGTAATATAACCAATAATCATTAATTATTCAAATATGTCCACAGGCAAAAATGGCAAACAGCTGCTGGTTACAGCATCTCATTGTAAATGGAGTGTAACTGTTGTGGTTCATTAATCTGAGAAACTGAAATCTGAAGACTTCACCTTGTGTTCGGGGAACTTGTCATGAGCTACTTTTCACTATTTTTTTTTCTTCCTTTTTTAATTTGCCTTTGCAGTTTTTCTTCTGTACACAGAAACTCTAAGGCTGCTGTTGCTGTATGTATATATATTTTACTTTGTTCTATATTCAATGGTAAACTAAACCTATTTAAATCTATATTGTTTTTTACTATAACTATATGCTATGTTAACAAATTAATTTGAATTTAAGTAGAAGTAATAAACAAAATGACTAAACAGCCCCAGAAATGAACTGTTTGTTATAGTGTTGAAGGGTGTTGTGGTGGATTTTTACTCTCAATTCAGACACTGTATCCCATCAATGAGCTTTTAGTGTTATGTATCAGGACTGTACTGTAAAAGTACAAAGACAAAAATGTCAATTTCATGTGAATTTAAAAAAGTAGTTTAAGCTGGCTTCATTGAGGAAAACAATGTTTCGATTATCTTAACTGTGCAACATGCACAGTGTTCCTCTGTATAGACACTGGATGGCACCATCTCCTTGCAAACAGACAAGGGACACCCAGGGAAGGAAACTAATCCGGCTGGAAAAATGGCTTGTGTATCCAAAACATTAGCAGCCACTGTCCAAGGAAAAAAAAAAAAAAAAAAAAAAAAAAAAAAATGGATAGAAAAAAAGGAAAGAAAATTGTTAGCTACCACATGGCTGATAGGATACAAAAACCAGCTGCAGCCAAGTCTTTCCAGCATCTTGCTGGTGGGTGGTTATTTTCCTGCCCTGGTAACATCCAGTTAGCACCAGACTCTTAAGATTTGGAAATGTCACCAATAAATACTGGAGTAGAGGAAGTTATAAATAACCAAAATGGAAATACAAGAGAGAGAAAAAGAGAAAGAAAAAAAGGGAGAAATTTTGAAAATAAAACATTTCTTTTGGGGTGCTCAAAGTGCTCTAAGAATGAAAGAAAAATAAGAACTCTGTAGAAGAGGGAGTGGTCCCAACAGGACCGTCAGACAGAAGACTCAGAGAAATTGGAAATTTACTGGCATCATGTCCTTTAAATCTTCTATCCTTTCTCAGCCCTTTAGCTACAATGTGGAGACAGTACATGGGGAAAAAAACAACGGGTGAATGGACTGCTGATGCATAGAGACAACTGAACCATGAACAAATTTTCTGACAATTAGATCATCCTTTTATAATCAGCAAAGCAATGCGGACAGAGAGAGTGGACAAAAAAAAACGAGGACATGGTCAGTCTTGGTATAGTAAAGCTACAGCCGCTGAAGGAGATGACAAGGTTTGGGCTCAAAATGTCAAGTTTCTATGTAAATTTCTTTCAAATCCACTCAGCAAGAGAGACATCCAATGGCTGTGTTTCACTATACAAGAGTACACACAGTAATTTGTATGTACATGCAAAATGTACATGCAAAATACTAAACACAGAGCAAAAGAAAAGAGGCAGAACCAGGTTGCAGCTCTATAAACACTACAGTACTGAACAAATGCTACTTTTGTGGTTGGAGAAGACGATGCTGGCACCTACCTGCACTATATCCTCCCTGCTCATCCTGACCATAACTGTGAGAAGGACGCGTTGGTCCGTAGGCAGAGGGGTCCTGAGGGTAGTTACCCAAGCCTATCAGGGAGATGAGGAGACCAGGTTGACTGAACCCAGATACTGCTGGCCGACTACTTTTACATAGTTCCCCCCTTTGCTGAGCTAACAGAGCTTTACATTTACACTCATTTACTGGGTCTGCGCTATGCTTGGCGAGGCCACCACTGCTCAGCTTCATCTGGAAGTCAAAACAAAATGGAGTGTGAATGTGTGAGCTATCTGCTAGCACGCCTGACTTTTTACCATGCCAGCCTGGTCTCAGGAAATTTTGTGAAATGTGCATGATATGCTAAGATGCAAGAAATCTGTTTTCCCACCAAAGTATTATGAAGAGGGCAACTAGAAACAGGAACTAGAACAACCACACCAGCGGTTCTGCATGTTGCAGTGCATAAAGTACGATTTGTGTACATGTCAGAGAATTTTTCTAAAGCATACCATACAGTAAGTGACTAGATTGATATCCTATCCTCCGAGCTGCCATTGGTTTCCATTATTTTCAGCACACTGTGGCAGTGTACCACATTTATCTTTATGTGCCATCACAGTACTGTTGGGTCCCCTTTCAAATCCTTTGGCTACTTGGGAAACCCCAGTTCTCTGAGTAGCATGATATCAAAACAAGTGCCAAGAGAACTTCCTTAGTGGGGAATTAAACGGCTTTTCAACACCCAAACTGCTGCCAAAATGTGCCTCACTGTTGAGCTATACTGTTGGAAAAAAATCTAATCCATAAAACAAACATGCACATAGCTCAGGGGATACTGTGAAGCTTCTTGCATTAACAAAGGCTGCTGCTTGGCATTCGCTTCTCAAATTTCAGATATCGCAGTGTTCTTGGATGCACCATGGAGGAGCTTTGACAAAAAAAGTCAACAAAATGCTTATTGTGATGAATAACCTATCAATTAAGTTTCAAGTTTTACAGCGCACTGTAATAAAAGGGAAGTCAGTGCCTGCCTGGAGGATGGCAATCATTAAAAAATATATGGTATGCAGTAGAAAATGGTAATTAGATTAAACATTAATGAATGTACATGCAAAACCACTGGTTGGATCCTTACTCTAAGCAAAACCAATTTATTTTGACTGCCTAACTCCACATAGCCTTAACCTGAAACCAAGCTTTATTTGCCTAACCTCAACCAGTTGCTAATTTTACACAGGAGAAAAAGTCAATCCAGCTTGCTATTGTCAAAAATAAACGTTTATGGTAAGGGGTGTGTGATTGGTCTCCACAACATCATCAGCATTTCTGATTTTCTGCTCATTTCACAAAAACTTGGTGACTGTGTTGTCATCGCTGGCTTTGATTACTGGACTGAATGCCTGAACAGGCAGCCGACACTGAATGCAGAAAGCTGGATGGAAGATCAGCACAAGCAGGAAACACGGAACAAGATGGGCACCTGTCATGACTGACAGCGATCACATGACTGCTTTAAATGTCGATCCAGCAGCGTGAAGCAGCTGTAAGCCAAGTCAGAAAAAAAATACCAGCCAGCCCCCCCCCACCCCCCAAAAAAAACTGAACGTAGCTTCTGAATGAATATCTGACTCTGATCTGACTGTGTGATTATGTTACTGAATGGGTGGATGTTTAATGAAGACGAGGCTCGTTCCTTTTCCCTGGATGCTGGTTAGTTTTCTCAGTATCTCCGTCTTTGTTTTGGTTCAGAGCTGAAAACCTCCAGCCTCCAGTCATGCTCTCAGCATGATCTCAGGCTCTTAATCCTGCATGAGCATACAGTGCATCACTGGAAAAACTACCCCTCTAACTGTTTTAAATCACAGAGATTAATAAGGCACAACATTTTCTATATTTACACTGATGAAATGTCTCATTTTCAAGTCCCTACAACAGGAAAATGTATCCTGGTCTAACATAGTTCAAGGGTAATATTAGACTAAACAACAGTCTAGTTCAAAGACCACAAAAACTCCCACCAGAGAGTAAATCCTGCAGACACATTAGTCAAAAAATGACTTGCTCAGGACTCTAATATCTGGACATATCCCTGGAGCAGAGGGGCAAAGTTCACAGTTTGCAGACAAGCATGCAAAGCTCCAGTGTGATAAACTGATGGACATGTTGAAAAAAAATTTGATAGGTAGCTTGGCAGGTTGGTCATGCCTATTTCCAGAAATAAAGGTTTCATGGGCATAATATTGTCATGCTGGTGCTCTTCTATGGCGATCGTGCCAAGACCAGGAAAAGAAGCCAGCAAAGTCATCAACAGGGAGGAAGAGGAGGAGGTGGTGTAGGAGGGAGTAATTAAAAGGTAGGAGTGTTTGAATCAAGTCTGGTACAGTCAGTCAGGAGGTTTCCCTCCCTTAAAAATCAAAATGAAATAAAAAATGCAGAACAAAACAAAACATTGCAAGGCAGGATGATCTAATTCAAACCTACCAAGACCTACCAATCTTTTTACCAATCCACAGCCCAGCTGGAAAAACTTGACAGAAATGACTGCTGAAGACTCCTGGGAATGGTGAAACTTCAGCAGCATCTTCACAGCAGAGCCAGGGGGGGGGTTCATGTATGCAAAAAGCATGTATGCATGTGTAGCTGCTTGAGCTAAATGGAACCAAGAGCAAGCTCCTGCTTGTTCTACGACTGTAAATATGGACTATAATGAGCTGTAGTTGCACCCATTAAATATCAAAGGAGATGGGCAGGGCAGAGGGGTGAATAAAAATTAAATGGGAGAGAAAAGGGTAGCAAACTGCTTTATGCACAATGCTTCTCTTACCATACTGGCTATAAGGGAAGTCAGGCTGCCCAGTGGGAGCTTTGCTCAAGTCCTGAGTTGGTGTGGTGGCAGGGGCAAAGCCCAGAGGTGCAGTTCCCGGAGTGGTGGGTGGAGGAGGAACCTGTGGAGCATACTGGTCTGCTTGGGGTGTGCCAAAACTGTAACCTATTGGACAGGAATAAGACAGTTTCTATGAGTTTTCTTAAATGATCATTTCCCTAGTGTTGTATTATCACAGACTGAATACCATGAAAGAGTGCAAAGACAACTCTGCTAAAGCCCCAGTGTTGCTCTTCCTGAGTAAAAAACTAAATATCTTCCACAGGTGAAACAGCCTTCAGTTGTATTTTGAATGTTCTCAAGTACCAGCTCCCACATCAAATTGTGGTTACTCTGCCAGTGCACTTGTAACAGATAGTTCTGGGCTTCTTTCTCACTTGTTTTGCTAATATTTTGCCCATGATTTACAGAACATTAGCTTGGTCTGCTGACAGGTTTAATCCCCCCATGGGCTTTTTAGGAGCATTTCATGAAATGCCTGGTATCTGCAAGCCCCACTGTCCATCTCTGATAAGATGGAGGTTCCGCCCTGAAAACAGCAACAGCAGAGCTGCCTGGAAAACCTGACATAGATTCAATTAACACACTTAACATACCCATTGTGGTAAAAATAATGATAATAATAATTAATGAATACTGCCTCAAGAAGCTTGGGCTATAATTTAATATTGTTTGCAGTCAAAATCAATATCAGTTTTCAGAAACTCCAAATACTCTACCATTTATTCACGGTGTATCCCTCACATATGCTACATTATCTCTAAGCACTAATGTCAAATGAGCACCAGAGTGAGTGTATCAGCATTACTGACCAAACTGAGGTGCTGTGCTGTAGCCCTGTTGAGGGTAGCCCTGAGGTGCAGCGAAGCTGCCCGCCGGGGTCGTGACCAGGAATGCGTTGAAAGGTGATGGAGGCTGTGTGGGCGTTCCCCGGCCTGCAGACAATGGTGGTCCATACCCGCCTGCTCCAACAGAAAACAGAACTATTTTATGTTTGTACATAAATATCTGTATGTGTTTTACATAAATTATCAGGTCTTGTATTAAGTGCACAGGCAATAATGAAAAGAGAAAGTATCTAAATTACATCAGTTTGTCATGGTCTTACTGAACAGCTGAATAAAAGACATTAAGTTGGTAAATAAATGCTTTAAAAAAACAGAATATGCAGGATGCTGTCTGAAGCTGAATGAAAGTGAAGTATCCTTTGAGCAAGCTGAGGGCCGACACTGCAGTGAGCGCTGCAGGTTGACCCGGAGGTGGTGATATGAAACCGAGCCTGACCAATAGCAGAGGGAGGCCGGAATCCATTCAAGGCTGCCATCTGTCTCAAGCAGCAAATTATCAGCAGCCTCAGCCATTATGAATCAGTGATAACACGTGCTGTTAACTGTCATCGGCCTATTGGCCTCACTGAGTGCAGGCTCTTTCTGTGACACAAGCGTTTCGAGATAAGCACATGATCACATGGCAAATACACATCTCTATCTGCAGTTTGATCAATTCGCAGTTGTGCAACATACAACAGATAAAACAACTAATTCACTAAACTGGAAAGACAGGATATTTTCTGTGTGTGATGGTGGAGTGGAAGTCTAACACCTACCTATGGGTTGGCCAGTAGTCGACACCCACACTCCTTCAGGAAGAGAGAGAAAAATTTAGACTGAGGACAATACTGATGCCTGAAATATATATACCACATAATACAGTTTAACATTCAAACAGAAAGCAGTGACCACCGTGCACAAGGTTAATGTTAAAGCAGAGGGTTAAAACATTTAAACAGTTACTGCTAGGTTTTTTTTCCTCTGAACAGTGAGCCTCACTCGTTCTGCTCTGGGATTTGTTCCCACTCACCCTGTGGCCCGTAAGGCTGTTGCCAGCCCTGGGCAGGCTGTGCTGTCCAACCATTAGCTGCACTCAAGATGCCCCTGGGCGCCCACTGGCCAGGGCCAAGCTGGCCAGGAGCTTTGCTGTCACGAGGTTCAGCCTTCTTTACTTCCACCTGGACAAAGGACAAGGAGGGCACATTTGGCAACACCAGCATAAGATCTGGGAAGTCCCTCACCTAGACAGACCTGTCCTACCACTGATATTTAATCTCAACTTTTTGGGCCAGGTTGAAATCTTTCACTTTATGTTTATTAGAATAATGTGGGGCAGTTATGTTAATTAATATTACTGTGTAGCCAGGAGAGCTGTACAGCTATGTGTCTCAGGTACTAATTATTATGTGGGAATTTCAGAGTGCCCAAAATCATATTGCAATAACAGACATGTAAATGATGGACAAATTTCTTTAAAGCATTGTCTCTCGAGACCACTACAGCTTCTTAAGGTGTACCTGAGAAACATAGATTTCTTTTTTCCCCTCAAATGAACTGCCCTATATAAGATAAAGACATCTAATGGAAGGTCATGACTTACCTTTCTCCGGCTAACGCTTATAAAAAATTTCATTTTTTATTTTACTTGGAATAAGTTTTGGAGGGGGGAATGGATGTAGAGAGAAATTTGTATCTCAGCTTTAACAGAATATAAAGTAAACATGCAGATAGTACAAATGAACAGTCTTTTCAGTCAATCTAAAACTGAATCTTCATACTGTGTCAAAGGTGAGAAAATATTATTTTCAGTTGAACTCAAGTGACTGATATAGTTTGATCCCAATATCACGTCAAATCGCTGCTGGTGGACACCGTCTATAAAATCTAAACCTAAAATGTAGATATAAATTTATACAGAACATTTATTAAAGCAAATGTCACTCAGATTGTTTAGGAATTACTGTCTTACCCTTATTATCATCCATCGTTGTAATAGTTTAATGCCAGAGACAAATATAAATTTATCGCCCCAATAACAAAACTTTCCTGTCTGTAACTAGGCAAAGCTACCAACAGTTAACCAGAGCAAAGAAACAGGCTGAGACTAAGGGGGAGCCAACCAGAAATAGACTGAGAGGTTGAGTTATTGGGGTCACCTTGCAGGAGGAAAACGAATCGCAAATTCCTCCCTGCTTTAAGGTGTTGCCACCTTCCCCAGCCTCCCCTCTTCCTTCTCTGTCGACCTAATTACATGCACATGTTTCCGGCAGTGGCCTCGCCGCCGCCGGCAGCTACCTGAGCGCTTTCTCCCGTGGGCATCACAGTTACGAGTGATGGATACCATGACTTCTGTACAGTCCCCAACAGCAGAACTGGGATTTGTTCCACAGTTTGATGTGCTCCAATTTCTAATTTTGTAACTCATATCTCCCAGCCTCCCTCAAGTCCCAGCGTAAGGTAATGTCAAGTCAAGAACAATGGATTAAGTCAAGCCTTGATTTCCTGCTAAAAAACCAGGGCAAAGTCAAGGGGGGCGGCTACCACTGGAGAGTGCACAGGTTGGGCTGAATCATTTACCAAGGAAATGGGATTGAGATCATCGCTGTAATAATCAGTGACGGTCCAATAGAAATGCCTTGTGTGGGTGCTCTTGGCTTTGATTAACTTAACAAAAATCCAGCTTAAGTATGGTTGAGGAATAGCTTTACATTTCCTGGAGGTGTCTGGTAGTTTTTTTTTTTCTAGGGGAAAAAAGAACTGGCACATGGGAAATAATGCACTCATTTATAGTCTGTACTTAGGATAAACAGAGACAGAGTGTCCCATGTTGCTAAGTCAGCTGAGGTGCTGCCCACAAACCACAACGTACCTGGTTTGCATCTGACGTCTGGCTACTGTCCATTCTCAAGTAGAATCACAGATAAAGACTGCACCACTGACAGAAACTCAAGCAGTATCCCAACAACTGGCACTTTCTATCAAGTATGGACACTGCTTTAATGTCATCAGCTGGAGTTAAAAACCTCACACAAACGCTAAAATATGCACAAAGGTCTTGAGAGTGTCAAGTATCGCAGACTGACCTTCAAATATTTAAAACATTCGTGCAGCCATGTAAAGATCAAGGGCAGAAACAGGATACATGCGATGATATGATATGACTGAGTGGATATAACTGCACAGTTTGACTTTGATCATTTTCTTATACCCACAAATAATTTCTGTCGGTATGGAGGGCAGAGAGGAGACCGTCTCTCTGCTGGTATCTCTGTAGAGTAGTTTAAAAGCTGCTAATTACAAAATGTGTCTGTTGGGGAAAAGGGGATGGGCGGGTGGGGTGGGTTTGTTAATGAATGAGAGCTTTTAAAGTGGCTTTAAAACTCAAGTGTCGGACCAATCCTTGTAAGATAATGTGTTGCGTTTTTGGTTTTATTCAGCTGAGGTGCCAGGTGGGTGGTGTTTGCCACATACAATAGAACAATGGGAGGGACGCCAAACAGTTAGGAGGTGTTTTTAAATACTGCACCATAGTGAATTTATTGTTTGCTCCCAGGTGGACGGCTTACCTGACACTATCTGAATTGTCTTTGAGCAGTAAACCCCATCCATCTGGTGCACCCACTGAGTTAAAGCAAACACCAAGAAGTGACATGCAAATACAACTGTGCGACTCGTGTCTCATCCACAGCAGCACTTTAGAGAGGCTTGTGATTTGTTATTGAAGAGAACTGACGGACACAGTATGGAGATTCTTCAACTGAGGTCACTGAGTTGAGCTTTTTCTTTTAACTTTTCAAAAAGGAATAAAATAAAATAAAATAAAAACATGTTGACGTGTAAGTGACCTGCCAACAAAATTTCAGAAAACAAAGAAACAGAACTGATTAGACCAATCCTTTAGGTGATTCAGAGTCAGTGAAATTCTGTGGGATTTAAACCCTTAACTTTATCCCTTATTTCATTATTATTTTTAATTTTATTGGCACATAAAAAGCCATAATACAAGTTCAATGTTTTGAGCACAATCTAAAGCACTTAATACATCCTAAAGGAGTGGTCAGTTTAAACAAAGCCTTGAGCGACAACTGAAACTGTAATATAACATTATTTGTTAAGGATGAGTGGCTATGGAGACTATGAAAGCAATAGTGTAAGCAAAATAAGGTAAGTAAAATAAGTCAGCAGCCTGGCTAAATTTGTGCGCCGTATGATGCTGCAGTCACTAATGGAAAGTCACTGTAAAATTAGTTCTAACTAATAAAACAGCATCATAGTGTGATTCCTGCTCCGTCGCCCAAGCCTCCGTTTGATCTTAAGGGTAAAATAAAACTACAACTACACACTTTTTTGCCCATGATGTCGTGAAAATGCATGTTGACAGCCTGGTCCACTGATTGTTCGGCCTCGAAAGTAATAAATCCAAAACCTAGCCAACGACCAAGAGTGAATCAAGGTAGCAGGGGGGTTGTGACAACACAAGATGAAGAACAGTATTGGGCTTCAGCAGAGTGAGGATCCGTCAAGACTGAGCAAGAGGCTCCTGGGGTTCGGATGATGTCGCAGACTTGCAGAACAACACAAATCCAAGGCTAAAGCCTGGGGGATTGAAGGAAACTTTTCTCTTTACAGTGCAGAGAAATATTTTGTGAACAATACAGGACTATTTAACTTCTAAACATGAAGGATGACAGGTGTAGCATCTGATTTAATGTGACATGTCATGTTTAATGTGACGTCAATTCAGTCGCTCTTTCACCCTCTTAACATCGATAAATGCCAATTGAACCAATACTACATTGTGTTACTTCATGCTGTTTCATCCAAACCCCACCTTGATCTGTCCCTTGGTATATTGCTGTGGAGCACACACTCGCAGCAGCCATTGTTAATGCATCACAAAAATATGGAGAAACACAAACTGTAGAATGCCTAAAGCTTTCTCCAAGCTTTCCCAATTTCAGTATTTTACTTTTGAGTCAGCCGGGATAAGCCTAAAATGGACAATTAAAATATTGCTCACAACAATAACACAAAGATATAGGCCATAAACGGTTTCCCAAAGTGACGACTCGCTGATTTTGCTCAAGAGTTTTCATGGGGGGTACACAATGTTCATCAGCAAGAACACAAAGTCCTAAGTCTGAGGACTTCGGTCCAGCTTTTCGCCGCGCCAACTGCTCAGTAAAACTACTCTGCCTGACTATATGTTAAAAAACTTTTCAGAGCGCTAACAGTCTGCCGCGTGCCGCAGTGATCTACTTTCAACTTGATTAACTTTCCGCTGTGGCAGAATTGGGTTGTGTGCACATCTCTACTTGGGGACTTAACCTGAATCCAATTGAATGTCCTACGAGACAACTGAGATTTTAGAGACCTCTAGTTACATGCCAAGCATTTCCCCAAGCCTCATGATCTATTGCTATTAATAACATCTGTCATTGACCCGTCCTTAATCTAAATTTAAAACCAAGTTGACACATTAAGAGAGTTTGACATATTTTGGTTATGGTGACATGTCTTGGTATCACTCAAATTGAAATTTGATTTGTGACTCAAACCAGATGTCAGCCACTGATGAAACCGATGTGTTCTAAATAATATTAGATGACATAAAAATAAAACTTAATGTGGACCGACTATCACTCAGACTGCTACTCTACAGCGAGATAATTTGATATTTTCATTCAAAGAAAATTTATAGGTAACAATTTTGATAAGACAAATATAATTTAAGTAAGTTTTTATGCAAAAATGGCAAATATTCACTGGTTTCAGTTTCTCAAAATGTGACTATTTTCTTGTTTTCTTACTTTACTACGACAGTAAACTAAATGTTTTCAGGGTTATAGACTGCTGGTCAGACTAAACCTGACATTGGAAAATCTGACTGGCATTTTCTTTTACCTTTTGTTAACATTTTATACACCAAACAACTGATCTATTAAACAATCAATAGATCTAATGCTGATGGAAATGAGTAGGAGACATAATCAAAATTATTTTATTACATGATTTCATTTTTGTAAAACATTAAGAAAGCGTTTGACCTACAGTGACTGGATTTTTACATTGTGATCTTTTTGATGATATTGTTTTGATCTTAAATTCAGAGGATGCGAGTTGACATCAGATGTCTATTTTCTACCATAAATGAGTACACACAGATTAAGACTGATTAAGACTTCAATGGCTCAAATAATGTGAAGAAAAATCCTTTAACAAACTCTCTCTCTCTCCAATTACTGGGAACAGTTAAGCCTCCGGCCCAGTTAACAGTTTGATGTAACTTTGTGTACACCCCATTTTGACTAAGTGAAAAAAAATTTTGGGTGGTTTTACATTTGGCCTGTACCTCTGTGCTACCAGTCAATGCACAGTAACCTAAAGGAGAAAAGACAAATCTTAAGAGACACCGTTAATCACATTCAAACCATTCACAAGGAGAAGGGGGACAGAAGAAAGAAAAATAGAAAGGGCTTACTTACAAAAATACTTAACTTTCTACATATGGGAAAACACATACTATGCCATTTAAGAAAAATCTATCAGTTACGTCTAAATCAAGGTAAAGAAAACTTATTCCAATGTTGAAAGTCTCATGGTTTTAGTAAAAGAAACTGTTTATACTATTAAAGATTATGTAATGGTTGTTACTGGTGCAATACATCATGTTAAATTCCAATGACAAACTATTCTGGGTTTCTCCCAACAGAGAATGAATGGGGGTTTTTGAAGGAAGAGCAGTAAAACATGTCGTGGGTCAGTGGCCGCTGCATCACTGTAATGTAGGACAAATGCAGATGAAACAGCTGTGACTGTAACTCAGCAGGCAGAGTCTGACACCAACACTGCTGGTGGCACGGGTCTGATTCCCAGTGAGGCCATCCATGCTAAAAGTGTCGGCACATGTCATAAACTCACGATACATTTGTGACTTATCTGGACGTATTAAAGTATGTCACTGCTACTGTCAGGAAGGAAATAGGTTGAAGAGATTTCTCAGGTATCAAAGGGCACGTAAAAGATTTTTTAAACTTTTCCATTGTTCTTGTGGTAACAATATTCTATCACCTTCAGCGACTGGGATGAAACCAGCCTCTATGAAGGACAAATCTCCCTGTAGATACTCAAACTGTTCTCAATATGCCAGTTGCATGTTGTGATGAAGTACTGTATTTTCAGGAGCACCTACTTTCCTGCAACCTGACTTTTCTTCTCAAGTTAGTGACTCTCTTCACTTCCCAGAACAGCTTTTAACAACTTTCCAATTGACTGTATGAACTTTTTCCATTTGATAAGTTTTTCTTGTATTGAAAAAACCTAACATTTCTTATATAATATGCAGCTGTGTTGCAATCTGCTTTATGTGGGGACAAATTAGTGTCCCTAATTCCGAAACAGACTTTTCTTCTTTTGACCTTTAATGGTATAAATCGATTAAATCTTCATTTTGGAGTTGAAGCAGTTAATTAACCGATTAATCACGCAACAGAAAATCATTCTGCAACAACTTTGATAATCAATTAACTGTTTAAGAAATGTACAAGCCAAAAACTGATTAGACACAGACTGTCAGTCAGTTTGGGTTTGAGGAAATTTGACTGACATTTTTTTACTGTTTTCTGACATTTGGTATCAAATGACTGATTGAGAATAAAACAGAAATAATCTTTAGCCACAACCATTCATTATTTTAACTACAGCAAATAACTGAAAGTGACGTAATGTCATGTTTGGCCACTTATCCAAAGGAGTGGGGGGGGGGGGGATAACCACAAAATAAAGCCAAAATGTGAAGTAAATGAGCAGCAAATATCACTATTTGTTTCAGTATGAAATGTTCCTTTAAAATTGAGAAGGCAGTTTCACTAAAGCAAGTAATTCTTCACATAACCTCAAACAAATCTGAATTTATCATCGCTGAACTGTATGAATCAGACAAATGCTCCTCAGAGGTTTCATCATAATTTTTATGAGGGCCCTCTGTGCATCATTAGCTTTGCCACTAAATGAGTGGAAATGTGTGATTGTGTCCCACAAGGTCACGAAAGGACACTGCAAAGATGCTGTCTGCTGTGAGCAAATTACATGTAATACTGAACAATAACGAGCTGTACCTTCAGTTTATGTAACCTTCACATGAACTGAAGGTGCTGCCTTCAGGCCTGAATTTAACGTACTTCACCAGTGAGTGATATATTTTTTCACTGCAGTATGCTATTCATTCATTTTCTGGAAATATCAAATTATATTTTCCATTTAATGTACGCTGTGGTGATTTTGTAGGGGTTCCATTTGACATGCTTTTATTTCATTTTACACTTTATTGTGAGTCTTTACCATCGACAAAATTCCTGTTCAGGGTTACAGTGTTTTAATTGAATTGAACATCTGAGGCTGAAAGGGCTTTTTCTCTTTGGGCCACAATAGTTTGTCATGAGATTTAAGATGGTAAGGTATGGAAGAGGGGAGAGAAAAAACGGGATCAGCTTTTACCTCGGGGCCTCTGCTTCTCCGCATCATAGATCATTACCACCTCTGTGACCTTGAATGGGACAAAGGGAAACAGTGGCTCCATTTAGAAAACCAGACAGGGTCCGTCCTTATTCCAATTAAATATTCTGCCTCAATTTGGACAAATAATTAATTGTCCTATCCCATCCCACTAAATTTTTACACTGTAATATTGACCCTGTTCAATGTCACATCCATTCAAGCAGACTTAATGACGATATGAAGGGACTTGAATTATGCACTTGGCAATACTCACCACTCCGAATCTATTGAAATAGTCCCTGAGTTCAGGCTCGCCGCAGTTATGGGGGATTCCACCTACAAATATCTTCTTTGATTTATTGCTATCGGCTTTGCTGCCCTTCTGAAAGAAAACAGGGAGTGTATGGATTTCAATGTCTGTTAAAGGATCACTCTGGGAAGGGGCCAGTTAGCCATCATCTATTCAGACAGTGCAGAAGAAATTAGGTTCTCCTCTTGCCCTGGGGTATAATTCTTAACATGTCATGTCAATGCAAACACTAGTCTCCACAGATCAGAGAACACGGCTTCCTCCACTTACTCCTCTCTACCACTAAGCATTTCACCACTGCTGTGCACTGCACTCATGCTGTAAAGGCTAGAGGCTGCTTACGACAACAATGATTTTCTACCAATTACATCTTCTGCTTTGTTAGTAAAACATTCAGTACCAACTACATGACTCTAACTCAGTGAAAGGAGTACCAGTAGCAGGAAGAGGGCCTCATTTATAAAAGCTTCTGACACACAGACTCTGTGCTTACAGCCAAATATGTGACTTATAAAAATATTTTATTGACAGAAAATGTGCAATAGCTAAAACCTTGGCTGCCCAAAGGGACAAAATGACTATAACAGATCTGCAGGGGCTTGATAGCATTGTTGATCGACCCACAAATTACCCAAGTTGGTGCAGAGAATTCTGCCTGACGGAAAAAAAATCACTGCTGAGAGCAATTTTCTGTACAATACTAGCTTACATGTATCCAAATCTTCTTGTGTTCTCACAGGTTTAGTCAAAGAGAGGACATTTGCAAGACATGAAACTGCGCTGAATTAAAAAAAGATAATGCAATGGTGTTATTATAATTCCAATATTCAGCATGGTGATACAGGCCTATGACATCCTCATGAGTCATTTTTCTTACTATCTGGGAAATTGTGACCTTATTATATGTCAATCTGAGGCTAGTGTAAGCTGTATCAGAGATCTGCTGATATTGTTGCAGTCCCTTGGTCACAAATAGAGGTCGATACAAGTCATAGACTTTTTCATGCTGCTGTGATTTATTAAAGCCCCAAACTAATTTCTATGATTCTCAAAGGTATGCAGCCTGTGCACTGTGATCTTTAAAATAAAAATTATTCTGTGAAGAAAGAAGAAGAAAAAAAACTGGAAAATGAGATTTAGGTCAAAGTCAGGGTGATTTTATAAATGAAGCCTAAGGTCTCCTCACGGCCAATGAACAGATACTGAGGGGTCGACCTCAGGAGGAGGAGGGGATGGAGAGACTGACAGCCTTAGCCATAGTCCAGCAGAAACACCTAGCCTAGCCTTCCCAGAAGAAATCAGATTCCTCTTACCCAGCCCTCCTTGGTTCGAGACTTTTCAGGTTGCATTCCTCTGGGAGTGCATGGCTTCGGGTCAATCTGACAGCAGAGAGAGGGAGAGAATGCTTGACATTAGCCCCAAATAAAGGCACCTTCAGGTGTTCACCTTCACTGCTTCCATTTCAGCGCATTAGCTTGCCTCACACAGCAGGGCCACACATGCACTACTGCTGACATACATTAATTTAGATATGTGGCCAATACAATTTGAGGCTCTTCTCTACCTCTGCCAGGAGAACAAAGGAGGCAAAATGTCATTCATGGGGAAGCTGACAGATAAATGCAGAGGGGAAGCTAGATTAACGACGACTTGTTTCTTTTCAGCCATCTCAGGGAAATCCAACTTTAACTGCCAATTCTGCTAATTTGACTTTGAACAGGTAAGTCTTGTTGTGCAAACAAATGGCAGTCTTTGCAAAGTACATCATCTGTACTATTGGCTGCAGGCAGGTACAACCCAAACCAAAATTGTGTTTCTCCTTGAATAACTTCTAACTACAGTGGATGATGAAATACAGTTAAGTTCTTCACACTGCTCACACAAAAGCACAGCCAGATTACTAGAGTTGATTTGACTATCTGGTCCTTTGATTTAAAATACTCACATTTCTTCCATCAAGATTATGCGGCTTTGTCTCCAGCACTGTCCGTACACAATTGGGGTCTTTGAATTTGACAAAGCCAAAGCCTCGCGACTGATTTGTAGTTTTGTCCTTCATGATGACACAATCTACTACTTCCCCATACTGTGAGAAGTAGTTTCTAAGTGTCTCTGACAAAAGAAAAGGAAATAAGTGACATAACAGTGCAGCTTCACAAAAAATAAGCACAGAAACATACAATAATAGTGCAAATGTGCAATTCTAATCAAAGATTTAACTCAGCCCAGTTTGCCTCCTGAACACAAAGAAGTGCAGTCACGATTTATAGAACTCATGCTTTCATTATGATAAATGATGCTATAAAAATATCTTCAGCACTTTAACCTGCACTAACTGGGAACAAAACAGGTGTGGAAACACACTAGCACCACTCCAAATAACACAAAATTACACAGGGAACAATGAGTGTCATTCAGTGATCTTGATTCTGTCTTGTGCCAGAATATTAATATATAATATAAAGTTTGTACCAATGGTTATAAGTGAAAACATTTAAAAAAAAAACCCAAACCACTGACCCACTGTCATCTTCCACTGCACCAAACACACAACCAACTACTGTAACGCCCGCACACGCCCATCAAGGCAAGGCGTGCAAGTTTGAACAAATGAGGAGTCACTTTAGAAGAGAGTTATCGTAATAGCTTTTCTCATTGCTGGGAAGCCCTGAGGCATTGCCGGGGAAACAAGCTCAGAGTAACACAGTGCTGTGGCTCAGATCTTAATGTTAACAGTGCTGTTAACACAAGACAAGCCCTTATGTAAAGTTACACAATCGCTAACCGAGCATGAGCCAATGAAAGGGCGGCAGACAAACTAGACCAACACCAGGCAGCGCTGAACAAAAGGAGAACATATACACAGGCCCAATGTATACCGCATAACGTAAGACTCTAACATCAGTGTCTGTGGTTTTCATCAGTTATAATGAAATGTGAGAAGAAAGAAAGTATACAGGAAAACTGCACTAATGAAGAGGAACACTAGCCACAAGCAGATCATCAGTGAAACTGGACGACACTTAACAGGATTTCTGCTTAAAGAGGCACAAGAACCACTGAGCTGAGCTGTACCAAAGTGATATTTTCTGCAGAACTATCGTACTCTAAGGTGTTTTTGTTATTGTGTCCACTTTATATGATGATATTGATATAAACACAGTGATTTGATACGTGATGAACATTAACACATTACTTTGGTGTTATACTGGCCACTCGACAGCATACCAATGAATAAATTTCATCATACAGCACTTGATATTGTTTGTAATTACTGTGCTTGTGTGACAAAGTTAAATGTTATCTTTTGCAAGTTACTTAGGGCAACAAACTTATAACAGTTTTACTGGCATAAATATGTTACTTCAAACTTTCAGTACTTTTAATTAGTGAACATGTTATTCCACATGACACGCAAGCTTCTCAAATACATCAGTGTTTATGTGTCTGAATTAAACAAAATACTGATTTCAATCAGGCATTATCGGAGCAACGAATAAGTAAAAAAACACTATCTTCATCCGGTTGACCATCATAGCCAATTCAATACTGATGTCAAGGCAGAAGTAAAAAATACTAAGATTTTATTTGACTAATATCGTCCAGATTTACACTGTGTTTCGTAGATAAGTGCTACCCACTTGTGACCTGACAATCTGTAGGGTTTATTCAAAATCAGCTTCCAAATCAGACTACGGCCGAGCAACCAGCCAGATCCTCCAGTCTGACAACAAATCCATGCAGCTACATACATACAGCGTCATACAGACAAATTCCTGTTAGTTAAAAAATACTTTGAGCATGAAGTGGCTGAGCCACCTCAGGTAAAAAACTGTGGCTTACCTTGTGTGGTACTCCAGTCCAAGCCACCCACAAAAAGTTTCCTGAGAAGAGTAGATAAATTACCATCCAGTTTAGTCATTGATCGTCGCTTTGAGTCTGAGTAAATGAGAAACTCTTACACAAGCATCATGAGAGGCATGATTAAAAACCACAGAGAAATGTTAACTATCCAGAGGCCTTAAATGACTAAAAGACACACAAGTCTCAGTGGAGAAGATTGTAATTTCCAGAACCATAACAACGCTACAGCTGACTAAACAGCCAAGTACACAGATATTACACAACATGAAGCAACGCTGCCACCAAAGCTGGTGCAGCATGAGGAGATATACACACAGCTACTGTTAAAATATCCGTTTTATGTGACTCGTGTTTAGGTCCAGTCCTGTCACTTCAGTCCTCTAACACTGACTGAAGTGGCCTCGACAATAAAGGTCTTTTTATGAACCTCTTGCCACGTAAGTTACCCCGGGACAGAGCCGTGGCGTTTAGCAAGCTAACACAACACTGAGCTGACTCCTGAAGCTGCAGCAGTCACCGTCCACCACCGGCTCCAGCCTTCACCGCTCAAACCCCGTGTATTTTCCAGTCGGAGCGGACCAGAGGAGAGCGGCTCTGCCCGGCTCCCCGCATGTGGACCGGTGAACTCGGGTGCTTGAAGTTTAATGTCAGTTTAATCGGTACAACTATCGACACTAGCTAGCGAGTTAATTATCGCCTCGTTGAGATCACTGCTGAAACATAACAATGACAAATGCGGCGGCTGTGACAAAAGCGGAGGGTTAGTGCGGACGAGGATGCTCCATCCTCCGGCAGTGCCCGCTAAATGTCCTCGCACTGGCGAAGTCGAGAAGAGGAGACTTTCGCTTCGCTGGCAAGCGTTAGCTACACTAGCTCAGCTGCTTCGAGCTAACTGAAAACAACACTGAAATAAGTAACTACACTTTCATACCCTCCCTTGGCAAGCTAAGCGGCAGCACCAAAGATAAATATGGTGTTTTTCTCTGCAAACAATAACAGTAACAACTGAGCTACTTCAATGATCAGTCACTTTTGCCCGTCTTTCCTCTGGCTAGCGATCTCGCTAAGTTACTACAGCTAGCTTAGCCTGCTAGCTAGCGTTAGCTGTCAAATGACAGTTTGACCAGAGAGCGCGCTAACTGACAGCTACAACGCTCTTTACAGTTTGATGCGTCCGCAGCGGAAAGCTTTATTAAATGGATCTTACCCGACTTCATCTCCGACTAAGTTGTTGTTCATTTCTGAGGCTAAAGCGGGGGACTGTAGGAGCTGTGACCGGCTTATTGCTTCAGTGCTGCCCCTCTCAGACTGAGAGCGGAGGAAGGTCACTCCGCTTTTTAGTTCAAACTGTTCTGCGCAATGACGACGCTGCAGGGGGCAGCGGCCTTTAAAGGAACATTACACCCAACCAAACACTCCGTTTACTGTTTTAATCATCCCAGGGGGGCTGCTAAGTGCTTTAAACCCATGGGTGTTTTTATTTCGCACTATGTTCGATGCATTCCTATCAGTGAGACGGCTTTTACGAGGAAAAACGTGGGCAACTCACAACACAGCATAAAGCATTTAATCAACAGAGAAGACAACTGAAAACAGAGAGACCCTCCTACAACCCTCCTACCTGACCTTTAATTTCTGACAGAGGGCTGATTATGCAATACAAAGATATCTAACATGTGGCCAGAGCTGGATTACCAACCAAAGCAGGCAACTGCCCGGGGACTCCTACAGCCAAAGGTTTACTCTGTTTCATTTGGGCCTATGTAATTAAATTAATCACATATTTACTCTCATATATCAACTCTCACTGGTCCTCCATCTTGTGGTCCTGGGGTTGTAGAGTCAAAATCTGGTTTTAGAACATTAATTATTTTACTTCGTACTGAATTCATCTTTGTTATAGTGTCATGTTTTATTACATTCTTCTGTGTGTAATGGAATTAATGTACAGAAAATATCTGTCAAGGTATTATTATTTCATCACAGAAGTACTGTAAGGCTGAAATTATTTTCTTTAATAATCAATTGATTGTTCACTGTGTATAAAATGTCAGAAAACAGTAGGAAATACCAAGTTAACATATTTTATGTTATATGTTAAAACACAAATATGTTTAATTTACTATCACTGAATATTGGGAAACTATTCCCATTTGAGAAGCTGGTACCTGTGATTTTTTTTTTTTTTTTTTTTTTTTTGGCAATTTTGCTCAAAAAAGTAACTTAATCAGCTCTCAAAATTGTTGGCAATTATTTTTCTGTCAATTGTCTAATTGATTAATCACCTAATCATTTAGGCTCCTGAGCACTGGTTGGTGTCTGAGTGCCTGGGGGGAAATGAAACTGTTGTATATGGCATGAATAGTTGGCCCAGGAACAAGTTTTTGCCCTGGGGCCCCTCAGGAACTTAATGCAGACATGCCTGATTATTAGGCTCATGTTGGGATGAAAGGAAAGATAATGTATTTACCAAAATTAGCTTTGCAGCAAATTTTATGTAAATTCATCCATTACATTTTAAAATCTGTTGCTGACAAACCAGACAGAGATGATCACATGACATACACTCATATGGGTTGAGTTAAACAAACACCACATAAGTAACAAGCAAGGAACAGTGACATTTAAAACATGGCATGCAAATCTGAGTGACAAAGGTGACACATAATGTAGTGTGGTTAAATAACACCTTTCATGCACAATGCCCATTAATTTCCTTTCTAAAACAGCCTGTGACAAGAGCGAGTCTTAAGAGTGTGTAAAACTGTGGTTATGGTAACGAGTCACACTGATGTACAGTGGTGGTACTATATTCATTTCTTTTTCAGATTGCAGATATGAAGAACTCACAATCACCTGACAAACTCTTCTATTTTCACATCAAACATCTGAATGGGGGGCAAAAGTGTGACTTTGACCAAGGCATGATTGTTGGGACCAGACAGGCTGGTTTGAGTATTTCTGAAACTACTGATCCCCTGGGATTTTCACACACAAAGGTCTCTAGTTTACTGAGAATGATGTGAAAAACAAACAAACAAAAAAACATCCAGTGAGCGGAAACACCTTGTTGGTGAGAGAGGTCAGAGGAGAGTGACCAGACAGGTTGGAGCTGACAGAAAGGCTACAGTAACTCAGATAACCACTGAGAAGTATCACAGAATGCACAACACTTGAGTCAAACCTTGAGGCGGATGGTCAACAGCAGCAGAAGGCCAAGTCAGGTTCCACCTCTCTCAGCCAGGAACAGAAATCTGAGGCTACAGCGGGCACAGGTCGGGACCAGCTCTAGCGATTTTGGTGCCCTCAGCGAGATTAGGATTTGGCAGCTTATCTGAGTATTGTTGCTGACCACGTTCATCCCTTTATGGCCACAATCTACCATCTTCTAACGCCTACTTCCAGCATGATAATGTGTCACAAAGCAAACACTGTGTCAAGCTGGTTTCATGAACATGATAGTGAGTTCAGTGTACTTCAGCAGCCCCCCCAGTCACCAGGTCTGATACAATATGATGAATATTATATAATATGATAAATATGTACTCATGTCCTTATTTTCTTGGGTGCAGAAATACATACAAACAGGAAGCTTTCATTTTCAGGGTAGAAATGTGATTAACTAATGGGAGAAACTCATATTGTGTTTAGAAACAGTTTTAGAGAGCAGAACCTCTGCCACACTTTTCAGTTTTTTCGATCGGCATCCTATATCGATGTTTTATTGAATTAACTCCTCAGTACTTCCTGAGGGTTCAACAATACCTGCATTCAAGTCATGTGAGATTTAGTGGAAAAAAAAAAAAGTTCTGCCAGCTGCAAAAAACAATTTATATCAGCCTCTACTGGCACTAAGAAGTAGGACATTTCTCGTAGGCTCATACATCAGCAATTGTGGCACAGTAATCCACTACAGTTTGTTTCATTTATTCACAAGATCTTTGGGAAGATATCTGTTAATATTAAAATACTTTTTGTGCTATTTAATTGCAAAAATTAGATCACATTTGTATACATGGTCTATCTTTAGTGTGTGATTTGAGACATGCAAAGTCAAATACGCAGTGTACCATGAAATTATTGAGGAACTAATTAACAATAAAAATAGAAATACGCAGATATCCATTTTGGTAGAATTCCCCAAGCTTTTCACAGAGCTCCCGGTGGGAATCATGAGTGTCAGCGTGAATTCACCTTCTCATTCAGTGTAATGTTTGTCTCTGGTAGCTGTTCTTGTTTCTATTTATCTCTTTAATATCACTTTTAGAGGACAAAATGAGGTTGCACATCAGCACGTCAACATTTATAACAGACTCTCCACTGGGACCGAAAGTCCATCAAAATAACGTGTGTGGGGAAAATGTCTTGATTGGGTTTCTCAGAGGAAAGTGGCACGCCTGAAATGGGTCCTGTGTTGTTAATAAAGACTCAAAATAGAGCGGGAAGAGGAGAGGCCAATGTCATGTTGGTGTAAATACCTACTGTCCTCTGAGTTGTCAGTAACTACCCTCTTTTCTCTGATTATTTTAGAATAGCTGTTGGGTTATAATCATCGATAAGTACATTAATACATTTATTTATTTTCATATTTCATATTTCTTTTAGCAGACTTTTCAATTTCACTCTCAAGGTACTAACAGACCTCCAACTCGTTGTCATCTGGTTGGGAGCCTGTTCAGACATTTCTCCTCACATCTGACACAGATCCAAGGTTTTCTACTCTGTGAGTCACATTTTTAACATTTATATCTGATGTGGAGTGCTACAGTTCAAGACAGATCCGAAGGCATTCGACCTACAGGCAAGATAGTCATAAAAATCAATCTTGCATCATCCATTTGAGATGTTACTACCATAAAGCCACAGACTGCCACAGAACAGCGCCCTCTCCCTGTTGTCTGCAACACAGCAAGCCAGCACATTTCCCTCCAAATCTGAGCCACTATACTGTATCCAATGGATGAAAACACAAACACCAGAACCAATTAAATGTATATTTGCCAGCATTATTAATGGATCAGAATGTGTTACACCAACTGTGTCTGTGTGTATCTTTCCAGAAACAGTGACCCTGTTACTATGGATCCATTTTTCAATTATTTTTTAAATGTACAGCGGCTGCCTCTGGTTTATAAATACATTGTCAGACAATCTTTTTTTAATTTACAACATGATTTAGACAGATCAATAGGCTGTTAAATGGGAGGTTAAATAATTTAATAAATAGCCCATTAAGTTTTAAATGTTTCACTTTCTATTTGCCACAGTGGATACTGGAAATAAACTCGAGCAAGATGAGCAAGATAATAAACTCACTGTAATCTCCCTAACGATGACTGTCCAATATCAAAATGCTAACTCACAATGGTAGCACAGTGCAATAATAACAATAATAATAATAATAATAACAATCATATAATAATTATGGGCTAGGACAGAGAGTAGTGAAGACGAGTTTGTTTTATCTTGTTTGAAGCATTTATGAGTGGAGTTTACCTCACAGTAAAGAAGAATAAAATGATGGTTTAAACTGCTCAACAGCTGACTGAGAGTTTTTCTGTGACTGACTGTGACTGTTTGTTTAAATATTTTAATATGTCTAATTATTAGGGCAAATAACTGCAGCTGAAATAGGGATTTGTGCATCAAGGGTCTTGACTTACGATGTGGTCCTCGTCCTCAGACTTCGAACTGAATCTACATCCCAGATCATTTATATTTTACAACCTAAAGTCAACTACAAACACATTACAGCTGATGCTGTACATTTTAAATTGTACATCGGATCATTTTGATTTTATTAACTTAATCTGCTCAGTTTGGCAGTTCAGTTTCGCCGTCACTGGCACATTTCTACAATCTGTGATGGTGTGAAGAGACAGAGGTGAAAACTACCCCTCATGACCCAGTGGTAAATGCCACTAGGGGGCTAATGTGCACAGTTTACCAATTGGAGGATCATATTTTCAGACAACTGGATTTGATATAAATGTGTAATATGTTTTAAAACTGAGGGGAGAAAATTGTCATAAACCTACTGGAGTTAAACCTATTCATAAATAATATGAGGTTACCATATTTAATTCTGCAACTATGTGTCCAGTGACATTAAGACTATCAGACTCACACAGCCTAACTGTTCACCTCAGTTTTCTACAACTTTGCACCAGTCTATTGCCTTTCAGAATTTATTTTAAAATTATAACCTTTTCATTTTGGGCCCCAAGTCACTTTACATTCTGAAAAATGTGAGAAATGTGCTGGAATGTGAATTGAAAAAACGCAAAGGGACCTCTGCACTGACTGATAAAGAAATGAAGGATCAGGGTGACCTGTGGAAGACGGTCCATCTTCTGCCCTTTGACTCTGATAACTGGACGTCACCTTTAGTTTGAGATTGATGGAGAATTGCTGAGGGCAGCAGCAGCAGCAGCAGCATGTTAAACGTGAGTGACAAAACAGAGAAAGAGCAAAGCAGAGACGGAGCAGAGACCTGAATAAAAATAGGTCACTTAATAAAACAGCTAGTCTCGTATTGACACAGCATTGTTTTGAAAAATAAATGTGGGTGAGAGTATAACAAAGAGGGAGTGTGATTCAGTGTTTGCTCCCATCTGAAGATGATACATTTTACAGCACTCAAACAGAAGCAAACTGGTCACTAAGAACATGGGATAGAAAGAAATTTTAAATGTTATTGATATGTTATAGTATCATTACATGTAAATTAAAATAATATTAGGATACCATAGGAGATTTACATCATGTAAGGTTTAGGAGTTATTCAGCATTTAAGGGTCTCCAGGGGAGTAAATAAATCCTTAAATATATTCTTTATTTCACAGAGTAGCACCATTTAAAACATCAGGTTGACGCTTTAAAAAAGAGTATTTTAATTTTATCTAATCCTAGTTTGTTTTTATTATGTTGCTTGAATGGTTCTTTTAACAGCTTATATTCAGTTTTAATATGAAATGTAGTTTGGTCTTGTTCTTTTATTTTCTATGTTTTGATAATCAGTGCTTCATTTCCATGTTTTTATAGATGAATAAACTGAAGCTTGAACCTCAGAACATTCAGTTGGCAGTTTATTAGGTACACCTAACTAAAGCTAAGGTAGTCTAATACAACATTTATCCTGTGATAAATCCTGCTTTTATGAAGGTCATGCTGTTCAGTTTGTGTTGAAATCATTTAAGAGAGGTGGTGAATTAACTGTATGATCATTCTGGAGGAAGTAATTTGTGGTGCTGTTGAACTGTATTACATTATTCAGAGAGGTGTTACATGCACAATACTTAAAACATGGGTCTTAAGATTCTTTTCAAATATTTTTGCAGTTATTTAACCATCATGTGACTTTGAGAAAGCCTAATCTGAAGTAGAGAAATGCATTTATCTTTCAGTTTAGACCTTGGACCAGTTGACTGTTCCTGTTCTGAGGACATGAGGGTCTTTATAGTGGTGTGAAGGGTTAGCAACTGTGTAATGTGTTGTAAGTCATATTATGCACTGGATACAACTAAGACCCTTGAAACTACTGTAATTGAAATCAATGGAAATGATTCTAGTCAGGTTTTACTCTCAGCTGCCCAAGTGGTTCTGCAATTCAATATCAACATTTACAGAAGTGAGACATTTCCTGGGACTATAACTCATCAAATGGTTTCAAATGGGCTTTTTGGGGTCTGTGACATGACAACACTTGAGAACAGCAGAATAAGAGTAATGGTTTATTGTTTCCCTATGTCGGGCGGCTGCAGTTGCTGCATGAATGTGAGTTTCTCTGGAAATAAGTGCGAATGAAGAGCCTCGTGTGAGAGTGGTAGGTGGATAAAAACCTGCAATTTGATGAGGACCCTCACTGAGGAGCTGGTCCCACTCAGCTTCACCTAATGGGAGTGAAGAGGATGATGGGTAACCAGGGCAGAGGGGCTGTGAAGATGATCAGATGATACATTTTTGACAGTCACGCCGTCTCATTGTGCTGTGAATCATATAACACACAACAAAAGGCTAAGTGACATTGAAAAATAGAGAAATTCTAGGTTTAGTAGAGGGTTGTAAAAACTTTATTACAGCATCTTTGTATTCATCAGGAAATTAAATAATCTACACATTATTTTCTGGTCTAATCACTTTAATCCGTTAATTGTTTAGTTCATAAAATGTCAGAAAATATAAAAATGCCCATAGTTTCCAGTGTCTGTGGTAATTAGTAGTAAATTTACAATGATGTTATAATGCTAATTTTATAGGTCTGCAATATCCCAGCAGGAATAATATTTGCACACCATCATCCCAGGGAAGACAACGTGGCAGTAAAAACAGCTGTGGACCTGAAACAGGTGTACTGAAGACAGTTTAAACTCTGCGAACTATGAAAAAAATAAATAAATAAATATATATATATATATATATATATATATATATATACATATATATATATATATATATATATATATACATATATTAGAGCAGTAACACAGTTATGAAGTGCTTTTCATGAGTGTGAATACTTTCACTAATCTGATAAAGGCTCTCTTTATGCTCCATATCAAGTTGATCAGGCTGCTCAAGTGATGTTATGCAACAGGAGCAAATGCTCAACATGTGTGAATAAGATCCAGTGCAATGGTTGACTCCAGCTGTCCATGCCAACACTCAGAGAGCAGGAAAAACAAAGAGCTCTCACTCTGCTGCTAACTCTGAGTACCAAACAGAGTTAGTGAAGAGTCTACTGTGGCTGAGGGTTGAAACAGTACCTTTACATGTGTTTCACCAAGACGATGCCAATTCACTTAACTTTTTCTCAGCTCTGCAGGCCATTTTAGTATCTTTCAGCTTATTGTTTTGGTTTTACAGCCTAAAACTTTACTGTTTTTATTCACTCGCAACACTTTAATCGTCCTTGTTTCTGGGTGAATCAGGCAGATAAACTGGCTCAGTTCCATATGGAAAGCATGGCTGGTGATCATATAGTGGAGCAGCTAAAGCTGGATATTTACCTTAGGAGTTTGAGAGGATCAAACCAAAGCTAAAAGGAAAGTGAATGTTGGCCTTACATTGATTTGACAGAGCCACAACTGTAAATGGGTGGTAATGTTGCTTTACATCTTCTGGATGTGTAATTAGGTGACGGTTTGTGGAAACACTAGTCATAATAAATTTATGCTGTCATTTAATACATCCTAATTACTACATAGTCTTTAAGAGCCCTCTGTATTGCACCTTTAAATGATTACACTGGCCTGATATTGCTTATGCTTCCTTGCCAATGTCTAAAAACCATCAGAAAAACGTAAGAAATTTGCATTGTGTAGCATTACTTGATTACAATCGACATGTAAAATGAAGCTTACTAAAAAAACAACATAAAGGTATTTTTAAATCTCTAGAGAGCTGCGCATGCAAGGGATTTCTTAAATGTGTATGCTTTATTGTTAATATGACAAGCTGAGAGGAGCAAACTTACAGTTTTCACTGTAATGAAGCAATTTAAAAGTGTTTTTCTTGTTACTACGGTGGCCTTGAGGGCCAAAATACGTTTCATAAAACAAAACATTTCACAAAACACAGCTACATTTAATTGACCTTTAATCTGACACCGACCCACCTGAACACACCTACCCACAACCCCAAGTGTTGTCCCAACCTTGGCATAACCTGAAGTGTCACGTGTGTTAGTGAAGTGTTGATGTTTTTTGGTTCTCAGGGCCACCGTTGTTTACTTCAACACAGCTGTTCCAGGGTTTAGCATCACTTAGGAAACATCTGAGCCTGAAAAACAGTGTAAGTCAGTCAAAAGCCAAGACGTGACACGCTAAAGAGAGGCAGTTATTTACCACTGAGTGAAGCATCGCGTCTACAGAGGATCTCGGACGCCGCTGTCATCGTCCCCTCTTGGTACGTGTGCCTTTGACCCCTTAGTGAAACTCCGGCGGTGTCAGCACTTCTGAAACTGATATAAACCGCCGCCTCGTTCATTTCACCCTCTTCTGTCTGCCAAACCGTTTACCTGAACCCACCAACAACCACTGCCTCCTCCATAACAAAACAAAAATGACCACCGCCGCTCAGCCTATCTTCTCAAAGGGGGAGGACTGCAAGGCCTCCTGGCACGACGCTAGCGCCGGATACAATGAAACCGACACACACCTGGAGATCATGGGCAAACCCGTGATGGAACGCTGGGAGACCCCGTACATGCACTCCCTGGCGACCGTTGCAGCCTCTAAAGGTAAAAGTGGCAGTTTTAGGAACTCGACGTTGACGTGCATCCATTATCGGACACGACATTATGAAATTAGGCTGTGTCCGATAATGGACTTAGTATAACAATAGGCTAGTGCCACTTGCTGTTATGAATGGTTTGTAAACAGCCATAGTTCCTCATATATATCGTTTATGTTGCTGTAAAGTGAAATAAAACACACAAAATAAAACATATTCTGTTAGCATGCTGCACTCCAATTGCATGAGTATAGACTTTGCAGTAGAATATGGAGTGAGGTGTTAACAAACTGATTTTCATAGAGGTTGAAAAATCACACAATCAATCTTTAAAATGCATTTGTGAAAATATGAATCAGGCTACATTTTTTGCACACATATTATCTGCAAACACATAAATTCTTGGTGATCTTGAGGAACACGTGTGAGAGTGTGAGCAGCATGGTGCTCAGAGCTGGGTGAGTACTACAGCAGCTGTTACACTACTCACGAGAAGTCTGCAGGGTTAAACAGCTCATCGGCTCACAGCTTTATGTGAAAATAGACTGATCCACACACGCCCCTGGCAGACATGTGGGAAGAGAGAAAGCATGTGCACCAAAAACAATTTTTTTTTAAAATTGCACAATATTGCAAAAATGCACAAGAGTTTAAAACTTTGTTTTAAGTCATTTTCTTTCTATAATATTGATGTTGTCCACTAAGCTACAGAATTTCTGCAAGTATATCCTAGATCCATTCTGGCAAATCACATTGAATTTGTTAAATGCATGTTTTGACAGTTTACTTGAGGTGTTTTTTTTTTTATTTTATTTGACAAGTATTTTTACCTGTCAAAATATGAAAATGTTATTTTACATGGACATCATTTTCACATGTGAAATTGAAAATGTCACATTTTGTTTTTCTGTCGACATTTTTGGCCTTATTTGCACAATTTCTTTTGCACAAGTCTAAACAAAATGAACACATTTAAAATTTGAATATTAAAGTGTGCTGCTGTGACAGGTCAAGCAACAACAAATAGCCTTTACTCCTCATCTATTTATATGCTTCTCTGAAATGAAACCCTTTGGCCTTTCTGTCCAGCCACATGTTACAACCAACCGGCTGTCCATCCACACACCCAGCAGAGAGAGAAAACTTAAACCAAACAGTAAAACTCACTGTAACATTATCAGAGAGCATGATCTGTCAACAGAAAGAGTGTGAGCAGCAACACAGCCGGTCAGTAATGGCTCAAAAATAATGCTATTGCTGTGTTAATGAGGCCAAAAACAACATGTTTCAGTGGAGGCTGGACTGGAGCAGTGGAGCCCAGTTAACTTTGTAGGGAACCAGACAGTTTTGTCTTTGGTTTTCTTTTGTTTTGGGGACATTTTATGAGTTTTTTTACACAACAGGGAGACAGGTATGCGCATTGCATTGTATGTTGAACAGTTGTACAGATTTGTCACAAAGGACGGGAAATAGACTGAACTCTGTGCCTAATGTTTTCTCACACACAGTAACCAAGGATATATGCAAGAAGAGATATTCTCACATTGAAACATTGCAAAGCTTCAGCAGGTTGACGTTTTCTCCTCTTTTTGTCTGGCAGGCGGTCGGGTTCTGGAGATCGGTTTCGGCATGGCCATCGCTGCCACTAAACTTGAGTCTTTCCCCATCGAGGAGCACTGGATCATCGAGTGCAACGACGGCGTCTTCGCCAGACTGGAGAACTGGGCCAAGTCTCAGCCCCATAAGGTCAGCAGACTCTGACTGATAATATCAGCGCAGATATGCTGGTTGGAATCTGGTGTATCAAGCGTTTATTGTTCCTGTCCTTGAAAGTGAAGATGCTGATTAGTGAAACTGGTGTTTCTGTCGCTGCAGGTCGTCCCTCTGAAGGGTCTTTGGGAAGACGTTGTTCCCACCCTGCCAGACAACCACTTTGATGGTAAGAAATCAAACCAGATTTAGGTGAAATCTGATTACATTGGGGGCAAGACACTGCAGGTGAATAGGGTAAAAATTTTACGTAATAGATATCATCATGAAACTTACTGAGTGGATCACTTACATTAAGACAATTACTTTTTGTATTACAAGTTTCCTGAATGTTTAAATATGTAAATTAGGCATTATCTAATTAAAAAATGTGCTAATTTACATACATGCAACAGAAATTTTTATCACTCCAAAAATCAGAAAACACTGTCAACATCCATTAAAACAAACCCCTCTATAAAAACATTCAGAATATAGACAGGAATAAAACTGGAAAGTCTGGTGTAAGAGCTACTATAGTAGAGATTCCTGGATTAGAGTATGAGAACATTCTCATTTTGAGAAAATGACCTTTAAAGATACGTATTGTAACTGAAATCTGCAGATGCAAACAGACAAAGTTTAGCAAAATAAACACCCAAATGTGGACTTTATTTCCACATTTTATGGAAGCAAAATAGACCACAACCTCAAAACCTACCAGTGCATGAAAAATGTAAACACTGTCAAACTGGAATATTTTCACATTTCACTGAAGGATAAAAAGACATAAAGTAGCATTGATTTACCTTGCTGTGTGTTCACTGCTGATGCTGTGTCCCTCCTCCCTCAGGTATCCTGTATGACACATACCCTTTGTCAGAGGACACATGGCACACTCACCAGTTTGACTTCATTAAGGTGGGTATCCAACACCACGTTTCAAGGGCCTGAAAAGATAAAAATTCTACATGAGGATAATAATCACTGAATACTTGAAGTTGTTTCCATGAAAAGTGAATTAAACATCCCGATTGATGCAAAACATATCATGTATCAATGCACAAACATGAACAGACAATAGAGATGACTTTAGTGTAAAGATACTGGCAGCAGCTCACAGAACACAGATACATTTAACAGAGATCACATCAACATCATGTTTCACTCACACAGGACCGTTTGTCTTCTTTAGGTCATATCCCCAACAGAGCTGAAGGGCTGATTGAGTTGTTGGTGTGTGTGTGTATGTGTGTGTGTTTGTCTGCAGGGTCACGCTCACAGGATGCTGAAGCCCGGAGGAGTCCTCACCTACTGCAACCTGACCTCCTGGGGCGAGCTGCTCAAGTCCAAATACGACAACATTGAGAAGATGTTTGAGGTCAGTCACCTTCATTTCCTCCTCAAGGATAAGAAATCTAATTTAACCTATAGACTGCACACAGCATGTTTGATATACTAATCATTAAAGTAGGTGCTTTATGAAAAATAAACGTTTTACTTCTTTACACTGGCAGGAAAGGACACTGTACTGTGACTTAACAATTCCACTGCCAATTAAACTTCACAAAGAGACAACAAAATGCTGCTTTTGTTAACTGTCTTGACTGGTGTCACAGCTGTGAGTAGCACCGTGTGCAATAAAAGATAACGTCCATCAAAAATCAACTTATCTTTAATATGTATGCTGACTTTTTTGAGTAATTTCGTTGCCTTAAATCTCTTTAAAATTAATCTTTTGTGTAGAACTGACACACAGCTATTGTCATTCAACTTAATGCAGCCATTATTTATTTATTTATTCATTTTAAAAAAGAGGCACAGAATCCAGAAAACAAACATGAAATATCAAGGTTATGATCAGGACGTAGTGTATGTTTTAGTTTTTATGAGCTGAGGAAAGTGAGTTTAGACTCGCTAACCCTTAAAAAGGCAGCTAGTTTGGTTTCAGTGTAGAGTTTTCTGTGGTGCAGTAAATGGAACATTCTGCAGTTTATTTTTTGCATGAGACATGTAAACGTTCAAGTTACTGAGTACTGAGATGTAATAAACAGCAGTATAATCATTCAGTCTCTAGTTGGTTGAACTGTACCTCTGTATCTGTAGAGGTTGATTATTCTCCCTGTTTTGCAAAGTGTATTTCAACAGGACTCTACTGATTCTATCATGGTTGTATTTATCAGTGAACCTTAGTGCTGAGTTCACATGTCCGTCAGGGTTTGAATTGAGTGCGACCTGCGTTACGTGCTGCGATAATTTCAGAGTAAATAATAAACGGGATCAGGCCGATAAAGCCACGAGCGGCCTCGCACTGACCAACTGCTTGTCTGTTAATGATTTTCAGGAGACCCAGGTGCCTCATCTGCTCCAAGCTGGCTTCAAGAAGGAGAAGATTAGCACTACCACCATGGACATTGTACCACCCACTGAATGCAAATACTATTCCTTCAATAAGATGATCACTCCCACCATCATCAAAGAGTAAAGTCTGCGGAAACAGCTGCAACCTTTTTTTTTTACTCTAAAGTTCCCCTCCTGATTTCAATAAAACCAAGTCCATCCAAACTCAGTTTACAGGTGCTTGTCTTTATTAAACACTTATTTTTGACGTCTATTTCTATTTCGGTTTCAGACTTTCAGCCTCTGTCTGGACTGTAATTTGTTGTTTTTTGGTGTTCAGTCTGGTCATGTAGCTGCTCTGTCCCAGCGGACTGTGCCACATCTCTTTGCCGATGTTCTTCACAGTAACAAATATGTGAGACAACAGCGGACTGAAACCACCAAAAATGCATTAACACCCCACTGAGCCTCGTCTGTTTTAGCTCTTACCTCACCCCCAGCTTTTTTTTTGTCATGCACAGCCCAGTTTCAGACCAAGCAGCAGATACATTACTACATGTTTCTGTTGTGAACTTCAGAGAGTAAAGTCTAAGATTCAAACATCTTACTCCAGTTTCACAGTTAGACTCCGTATGAGATGACTTGACTACAAAAGTTTGTAATTACTCAGGATTATGAATGTCAGGGGCATGGTTTTCCAAGCTTAATGTGTAGTTTTCACAATTAACATTACATGAACGTTAAAGGGAAAACAACCTAAATGGCCTCCTAAATCTGTTAAAGCTGCAATTTTATCACACACCGGCACACTGGGAATTAGAGTACTGACAGTGCATGTATGTGTAATTACATATGCACTGGTTTCACACAACAAGTGTTTCATGTTCAGCTTCCTGCAGAGTGAAAAGCCTGCGTTTAAAACATGATGTTAGCAGTTAAATAGTCCAGTGAGATGGACACAGAGTACAGTATGTTTTAATTTATGGCTGTAGATAACAGCACATGTTATCTGAACTCGTGGGAATAAGTTACCACCTGGCCAGGACGCATTAATCATTAGTCGGGTGGATGATGCAACACTCAGGCTGTGGTCAGGTGGGAAACTACAGCAGCTGGTGGAGCTCAGATCTGAATCGGGAGCACATGACTCTTGTATTTTAGGAAGTTAGTCGACGATCTTGTACAGAGAAACATGAGGCAGAAACAGAACACGCAAGAAATTAACACTAGGACTGTGACAATTAGCCAATTTTCAAGCAAAGACATCTGGTTGCAGCTTCTTAATGCAATGATTTGCTGTTTTTCTTGGTCATGTGGTTGTAAACTGAATCTTTTTGGGGGTTTGGGCTGTTGGTCAGATAAAACGAGATGTCAAGATGGCTCACTGGCCTTTGGGAAATTGGAATCGACGCTATTTTCAAACGACTAATCAATAAAGCAATGAATAAATAACCAACTAAGCCGATAATGAAAGTGTGCTACTGTAGCTTGTAACCTGTAGAGGTGGGGCAAATTTTAGATATAGCAATATATTTATTTGTGGTGTGTGGTCTCCTGTGATTTGGAGGTAGAGGAGTTTCCCTTCTTCACTACAGACATTTGACTGAATATCACAGATAACAACCAACAAGAAACTGCTGTACAGAAATGTTAAAAATATGTCTGAGCTCATTTAGAAAGTGTCTCCATTACATCGTTGGATCTTAGTCACCACTCTTTTAGAACCACATTCAAGAGATTCTTATCATACATATCCACTAAACAAAAGAACACAGCCCAGTGCTCATCAGTGTTTTTTTTTTTTACTCACAAATATCAACCTTAAAAATTCTATATTAGTTGGATCTATGCACAGTTCAGAGGTTTTATATCAGTTTTCTAAATTAAATCTCAATGAGTCCGACAGGCCTTAAAAAAATGAAATTCAGTTCGTATTTGATTCCTGCCTTTTGGAAAGCAGGTGTCCTGCTGCCTCTGTAATGTGTGAAAGAATCCCTGTAACTGGGTTTACATTATATAGATTCAGTTTTAAAATGTAACACATGAATCAATTGTTAACTAGCACGTGGTAACTGACTGTTCCACTTTAATCTTTTTCAACCTGCACAACCATCACAGCACAAACGCACTCATCCACAGCAACTTAGGATTTAAGTGTGTCACACATGAACACTTCAGTGTCGCAGAGTTGAAACTGTGATCCTGTTGATTCACACTAAAGATGCATAAAGCAACTCTGCATACATAACAGCTGGTTTACAGTTGTAGCTAAATACACTGAACACTGCACAGACACATCTTCCACACAGCTTCACTCAGAGAAACTCACAGAGAAACAACCACATAACCTCACATTATATTTGTTTGCACAGTGTTCTGACAGAGTTAAACAGCACTCAGGGTTAACACATAATAAAAATTCATTGTAACTTTAACAGCTGCTGAGTGCGGACACAGAACAGTGAAGGTCAGAGCTGGTGATCACAGGAGCCACCTAGTGGCTCAAACGTGACTCTTAATGACACAACAGACTGTACCACAATGTATTTTCATGTAAGCCCAGTTTATTGAAAATATTATTTAGGATATTGTAGTATGCCACTCATATCTCATGTTTATGACTGAATGAGTTACATGGCTACTTTAATAAAGATTAATTCAATTTAAACTCAATTTAAATTCTGACACAAGCATAAACCTTGTGAGTAACAAGCTGACATACAGTGTGTTCTTCCTGTTACAGAAACAGCCTCCAGATAATACAACTGATCTACAGAAGCAGAGAAACTGTACTGAGTGACAGCTGCTGTGTTTGGTTGAAAATAAGTGCCACTGAACTGTGTGTGTAAATTACGATGACTTTATTGAAGTGAGTTTCTGCAGCTCTACATGGAGGAGGAGCAGTGCTCCCAAAAGAAACCAGAAATACAACATTTACATACCAGATACACGCATACATATTACACATTCACTTCCGATACCAGATCTTTATCTTCTTTTCACGTTTGATTTTCTTCTGCAGCTGTAAAGTCCCATAAAGGAGAGCCTCTGCAGTGGGGGGACAACCTGAGGACAGATGAGAAAAAACAGAACAACTCTTATATATTGGTTAGACGAGATTAGAGAACCTACAGAAGCTTGGTTGCAAACAAATTCAGTCTCACTGATAAGCCTTAATTCTCTGGCAGCCTATTTATAAACTGTATAATCCATCCATTTACATATTTGGCTTCTTCTATCATACATTGCTCTTATCAGACTGCAACACTGCTAAATAATGACTGGACTTAACTATACACAGTATGGAGGCTGCTGCGTTTGCAGTAACAATGGCAACAGGACAACAACATTATCCAGTCATCAAGTACTTTCACTATCTATTACAATACTACTACTGCTACATTACAGCCTCTTCTACTAGTGATACAATAAATAACTAGTGCATCTACATCTAGTCTACTACTGTATGAGTCTTAACTGTGGACCAGAGCACTGCATTATAGCTGTACTTCACTTAAACTAGACCTTACGTGACCAAAAGTATGTGAACGATTAATCATCTTCCCCATATGCGATTACTGAAAATCTCTTTTCTCTGAGGGCTTTCCCCAAGATTTCAGAAAGTAGCTGCAGAGATTTGCTCTCATTCAGCCACAAGAGCCTGATCACAGTCTGCATTTTAATTTCAATTATTCAATTATTAATTTTAGTTGTGGATGGGGTTGAGGTCAAGGATCTATACAGCTCTTCCACACGTCTTCCATGTCTTCCCAAAGCAATTGTCACAAACCTGGAAAATATCATTGGATGCTGTTGCATTAAGATTTCCCTAAACTAGAATTTTGAGGACCTACAGCCACGCATGCAGTCCACATAGTTTTGGCCTTATTGTGCCTGTTTGAGATGTCCATTCATAGGTTAATAGATTTGATCATCCCCACATTGTGCGGTGAAGTTTACCTGGAACATAAATGTCCACTGGTACGATTCGGTCGCAGCCCCTGACGACAGCGTAAGAGTAGTGGTAGTAGCCTCCTCCATTAGCACAGCTGGAAGAGGAAAATTCGCGATGACACTTAAAAGTTATCAAGATGCTTATGGTTAAGGTTTAAACCCCAAACCTAAATCCACATAATAGGAATCAAACGACTATATAAGTGCAAAAATGTTGACCATGTGACCACAGTAAAGACACAAATACTCAGCTCATACTGGATGAAACTTTCAAATACAGTGTGAGGTTATTTCAGTGAAACAGAAACATAGTAAATGAGATTTTATGGATGCAGGAGAGTCTACAGATCATCAGGATGACCGAGGGCACTGCCAGTAATATACAATAAACCTCTTCAGGAGGTAACTTACCTTCCCATGGAAATGACATATCTGGGCTCAGGCATCTGGTCGTACACCTGTTGGAGAAGAGGAGGAGTTTAATCGCTGAGTTATATAATGTCTGACTAAGAACTAATCTGTCCTTTCAGCTGGAGGAAGGCTTCATGCCAGTCTACCAATCCACCGCCAGGCTGGTCATAATCCATGCAGCATTTACACAGCTATACTGTTCTCAGCGCTCCCAGACAGAGAAATGTCTGAGAGAGAGAGAAGGAGAGCACTTGCAACTGAAAATGTCTATGAGCAGAGAACCAGGTTTTTCCTCCATTTCACAGACGTGAATCAAACTTCATGCACTTTGGAGTCTTGTTTTGGACGACTGTCACGTCCCACTCTTTTCCCTCCTCTCACCTTACGCAGAGCCGGAGCCATCTTATTGGTCAGAGTTCCCGCCACAATCATCACATCAGCCTGTCGGGGGCTTGCTCTGAACACGACTCCGAAACGGTCCATGTCGTAACGGGGCGCCGCCATGTGCATCATCTCCACCGCGCAACATGCCAGCCCGAAGGTCATTGGCCACAGAGAACTCTGGGGGTTCAAGAACCAGTTCAAGAACAGCAAGGAGAACGTGTAGGGTATAGATGCAGCAAAATATCAGCTTTAAGAGGCAATGGTAATATAAATCAAGCCCTGGAGTAAATAACAAGTGTGATGAAGCTCACAAGAGTCAAATTCTGCTTTATCCAGAGTGAATATCTGATGAGCTGTTCAGTAAACATAACTGCCTATAAATCTGCTGGTAAGAGATTTGATACTCTCCTTGTTTCCACATGACATAGCTGTGCTGTGAATGTGACTAATTCTCATTCAGGCAACAACTCTGGCCTGTTTTTGCCTCTCAATTTGCCTTTTGTTGCCTTGAAAACTTAATATTTATGATTGTCACAGCTCTATGATGAATAACTGACTGTTCAAAATGTGTAATAATATGATTCACATGTGTAACTGCCTTTTCTTAATCACTGACCTTAATTCCTGGTGTAAATAATAATCAAACTACACCAGCAAACAGTTAATATAAGAAATATTTTTCCAACATTTTCTGATGAACACAGTGTAACAGCAGTGTACCATGTATATTCCACGCACGCTGGATGATGCCAACAGCCGCTCATCGACTCACCCTGCGTGCCCAGTTAACCAGATCGTCCAGCTTGGTGACAACATACTCCCCCTTGCTGCTGGCTACAGATGCTGGCTTGGCTGCTGCTACCGCCGTGCTCTTCTCTCTGACTGGAACAACGCTGCAGCAGAAGGAGGGAAAGGAGCTTCAGCATGTGCAGTGTTTACAGGGCGTCTCTTCTCCATTCTGATATTTACACGACGGTATTTCTGGTAAACCCACCTCGTGCTGGTATTCTCAGTTTTAGCACTGCTGTGCAGACTCTTCTGCTGAAGGACGAAGACTGAAATGGGCCTGTTGGGATGGAGAGCAGGTCAGAAAGAGAAATCACAGTAATAACAAAAAAGATGATGGCAAGAAAGAACTTTAAATCTTTTTCATGGCATATTCAGCTCCAGAGCTCCACAAGAGGGCAACACTATAATATGGAGAAGTGAAATTTTTGTGTAATGGACAGATGGACAGATTTCACTGTGGAAGATGCTGATTTTGTCTGAGCCTCCTAAACCTGAAGATGCTTTAAAGGATTAACTTGTCTGTTTGACTGAGCAGCAGGCAAGCTGAGCGCTCCTGCTGCCAAAAGCAAATGTTTCAGCACTTGGTTTTGTGAGGACTGTTTTATCTTGCAGTTTTTTTTTCAAGGAGACATCGTGTGATAAAGTAACTAATAGAGTTACCAAAAATAAGAGATTTTAACTGGATGGGTTGGAGACATGTTGGTGCATGTGTCAGATGTGGAGAGAACAATATGATCTTATTGATGTTACATGGCCTACTGTAATTTGGAAAATCAATATGTCACATTGTGGGTAAATATTTCACCCCACATTGTTTTTCTACTAAGTGTTAATTTAATTAGTTATGCCATCAAATGACTAAACAACAACAGTATTAATTAAAAATAAATATGAGAGCAAACCCAACCCCTGTGAAGGATCGTGACACTGTGGCAGTTGCAGGACCAGCAGGACAGAGCTGGATTAAATAAAGTTTTGGAACAAGGAACAGGATTAGAAGGTTCTTACCTTGTTGAAAAGGAGCCAAACATGGCCAGGCGAGGCGCTGCAAAATAAAAACATGAAACAAACTGAAGAAGACATATCATAATTGTGACGTACTGATCATATTTCTGACATTTTGACTACTGTATTATCCAAGCAGTGATCTTATAGGTGTGACATAACTCATTACATAGTTAGAAAGCAACACAGGCAACTTTCCGATGGACACAAAGGTGTCCTGGGGAAATTACCTCATACCAAAATCTTTTGCAGAAAGATACCCCTGATAAAACTGGAGTCAAAATGTTTAATATGAATTCATTTTTAGTGCATTTAATGGAGCTTGATATGTTAAACGCATGCCGAATCGTAGATTAACACCAGGTGATTTCTAAAAGGCCTTCGCTGATCCTTCAGGCGGCACAGTGCTTTCAAATATGGGTAATAACCCCAAAACTGGCAGATTTATAAAGAGAAGTTTGGTTAGACGATCTATGCACAGCTGATGACACGCACTGCAGCTAAGGAAACATCTGATATGACACAACGTAGTGTAAAAAACAAGCGACGTACACTCCGGATAGTTGAACAAAAACAGTGTGTGCCGTTATGTATGTTCGCTAATGTTTCTGCTAACATTACCGGTGGTGTCCATATTTTGTAACCTGATTAGCCGCCATGCTAACGCAGACAGAGCAAGGTCAGCGTGCGCATTCACTTTAAGTTCCAAATCCGACTGCCGACACAGTCAAAACACTGGGCGGTGCACTTATATGTGCTTAATATTTAAACGCGCTGAACACCACAAGTCTACAAACACAATAATGTTTATTAAAAGCGTGTCATTTTAGTCAAAACATCACTCACCGACCAACGCCGCCATCTTTGGGATTCTGATTACGTCAAAACTGCTTCCTGTGCTTGTTTGAGCTCGAGCTGCTGAGGGCGCTGTGGTAACGTTAGCAACGGGCTACTACATAACACAAAGGTCAACATATAACACTGATAATACACTTTAATGGTCATAATATTGGTGTTTCCTCTGTGTTTTCGAGCTTTAACTTACAGATGGTGATAGCTGATCATTTCTGCCTCATTTTCAGTCCCAAAACGTGTAACTGTAGCACTGAAAAATCCTCTTTAAACAACATTTAAGACTTTCATGGGAAATAAAGTGAGTTTATTGTGTGAGTGTTGATAGCCAGTCACCACAAATATATCTGTGTTATTGCTGAATATCCACTGATTGGTGAAAATAATGTGGCTGGAATTATTAAATAATATAAGTTCTACTTACAAATAACCTTCTTATTGTTGTTGTCTTGAAAATTTCCCAAGCATTGTGTATATTGTTAACATATTTTGTAGAAAATTAGATGTAAAGCACTGTCCTAATCTACTAGAGAGTGTTGGACAGGGGATTTCAGGATGAATGGGACCTTGAGGGGAGTGAAGGTGTCCCTAAGGTGCCCCTTTAGTAAAACATAATACCTACACATACTAAGCATTTTTTGGAAATGCATCACCAAAAAGCCTAAAGTTAAGAGGTTGTGGTGCAATCCTGAGGATATTCCACCTAAGTTTACTTTTAACATTTATTCCCTTGCAGGATAAATTGTGAGAAATCCCTCATACAAACATGGTCACATATTTTAGAAACTACTTTTAGAGCACACCTGATTAGTTCTGGTTACTGACAGTCGTCTTTATAAGAACTGATTTTACACTTTCACTTCAGATGTTAGGACTTGAGTTTGACCCAGATAATCAGACTGGAGCCCGGCTCTACTGGTTGAGCTGCATTCAGACATGTGTTGTCATAACAAACACATTTATTTAATCATAATTAACAGCTACAAAATACACCCACTTTGTCAGAGTATGATTTATAAATCCTCTACCTGTTATGGCTGTGGTTGTATTTAGTTTTGCTCTAAAAGTGAGTGAAAGAATGACTGCATCACATTTCCAGTAATGCAATGGAGATCTTAATCTTTTTCTGTATGCTGGAAAAATGATTATTTTAACCATAAAATGTTCAAATCCCCAGGTACAGTGACATGTGGTTAAAAGCTACAGGTAAAGCTCATAAGAGGGCCTTGAGTTAAGATTATTTTGTCAAACTACTATTTCCAGGCTCAAGAATGGACTCAAATATTCCATCATTTTAAGTTTGTTTTGTTCAGATTTAGTTAAATTATTGGGCTGTAGTCATGTTTCTTCAGATCATTTACAAGAGAATATCCTAAAATCTCAGGAGGTCGAGGCTAAGCAGCATCACAGGTGCAGAGCAGAGGATTGTCAATTAATCTAAACAACAATTTTTTTGATGAATCATTTAGTCTACAACAGAAGTCTCAAGCTCAAATTACCTTGGGGGCCACTGGCCAGGCTTAGGAGAAAAAGCATAAAACTCTGGTTGAGACTGAGAGTTTATTCTTGATCGTGGAAACAGAAGCCATTCTGGAGCTTTAACATTCATCACACGGCCTTAATCAGCAGATTTTCATGGAAATTAGAGGTTCAGATTTCCATTTTCTGGAAGGAAGACTGTTCAATACAGTCAAAAGCTCCAGAGCAGCTACTAACTGGACCCCACAGTTATAAGCTCAGCTGTTAAAACTGATTTAACAGTGTTTACTCAGCCTGACCTATAGTCAAAAAAATTTTTTGTTATCTGATTGTAGTATTAAATTGGTGAAACACACCTGGCAGACAGGTGCATAAGAAAATAAAATACTGTGAAAGAATGAAAATTGTTTAGTTTACTGGAGACAGTTGGTGGTGGATCTCCATCAGGGATGATTGACAGTGCACAAGGACTAAACCTTCCTTTCATTAAACTGGGAAAAGACAGTAAATCCTGGCATTTGAGGCTGAAAAAAAGTTTATTTTTACTTTAAGTTCCTTTAATCAAATCACTTGCCTTTAATTATAGTAATCTGGATCGCTCATTAATCTTTCCTTCAGTCATCTTTGAATCCTGTTTTTGTTTTGGCCTCGTTTCGGTGCCATAAACCCAACGAGCGAGCGGCAGCATCGGCGGCAGCGAGGACGCCAGCCGGGGTGGAGATGGAGAGCGGTGACCAGAGAACATGGAGAGAGAGACAGAGAGCGTGTTGTCACATAATGACAGCGCTGAAAACACACACTGCAGTTTCTCCAGGAATAGCTGCTCAGTCAAGGCAAAAAGAGCAACTGGTCAAAAGATGAAAAGACGTTTTTACAAATGGCTTTTATTCTGCCTTCATCATGTACAAACTTTTTGGACAGTTAAAATAATAATAAAGTCTGAGAATTGAAGTTGCTTTGCTCGTGGTTTTTTAAGGTCAAACCAAATTCAGCCACACACACACACACATATATATATATATATATATATATATATGTGTGTGTGTGTGTGTGTGTGTATATATATATATATGTGTGTATACACACACACACACACATATATATATATATATAGCAGAGTTTTTAAGTACTTAAAGTTCAAAACATTAAATATAGGCACTGGAATAGCTTAAAAGGACATGTTTTAAGACTACAGCATTGTTCAAAGGCTTCGTCCGCCACTAGCAGGCAAAGAGCTCTTGCATTTCAGATAATAAGCATGAATCCACATTTAAAAAAAAACTGTTCTGTATAGGAGGAGCAAAAATACAAGTTAAGCCGTCACAGACTCGGAGGTTATAGTGGCAGCGCGTGTAGCTGTGCTGAACTGCAGACCACAGGAATGGTCTATTTTTGGGAAGATCTCCTCCTCTGAAAGAAGAAAGGGCAGCTCGCCTGCTCACTGAGAGTTCAGGATGTCTGTGGGTAGGATGTCTGGTTTGCCACTCGGGCTCTGTGATGTCTCCCCCGACCAAGAGGAAGAGGGGGTGACCTGATTATAGAGGACGTCCTGAGAGCCAAACAGCGGCTCTGTGAGATTCAGGGTGTACATGAGGAACAGATTGAGAGCCACCATGGCGAGGAGCGGGAAGATGGTCAGGCCGGAGCCGAAGCCTCGCCAGGAGCTGCACACGTTCAGGCTGACCCAGTAAACAAGCCTGTGGAGGATTAAAGAAACCAAAACAGGAAGTCAGATTGAGTTCAAACCTCACAGCCTCCCTAATCTGATGACAGTTTCATGAAGCAGAATCACTAGTTAAACCAGACTCACTTCAGTCAATCAGGCTTTCAGGAAACCTTGGTCCATAAAGGAGGTTTAAATAAGTCTCACATACGTTTCCATGGAAACTAATCCTTCCAGACGAGCCTGGCTCAACTCAGGCTGGTTTTTAGGTTTAGCTTCACTTCCAGTTTTACAACCAATCTACCAGACTAAAACACAAGGAGGATTTTACTGCTGTAACTGGCTGAGGTCATTTTTAACCTTTATGTATAGAGCTTCAACTAATGATGATTTACATTATGGATTAATCTGGTGATTATTTTCTCAATTAAGCAACTGACTGTTTGCTTTGTAAAAACTCAGAAAACAGAGATGCTGTCATGATTACCAAGAGACTAAAGACACCTTCACAGTGCTTGTTTTTCCCCCCAACCAATCGTCAAAACCTCAACAACTAAGATGAAAAGCAGCATATGTTCACATTTGAGAAGCTGGAACCATGATGGTACGTTAATGACTTGAACCAATAACAAAACACTTACCTGTCAATCAACTGATCAATTGATCAACTAATCATTTCAGCTATACTGTTGGGTTCAGGTCATATCTATGTCACAATGATGTACCTGCACTGTATTCCATTAAAACATATGGTTTTAAGCTGCAATACAGACACTGTGGGAACATACAGATTATCTTAGTTTAGCTTAGCATAAATACTGTGAACAGGGAGAAACAGCTAGCCTGGCTCTCTTTAAAGACCTTTAAAGCTTATTATCTAGTTAATTATAAGAAGTTTGTTTAATCAAAATAAAAACCATAAAATAAAATTAAAAATCAATCTGAGTTCCCACCACGTGTCTCTTTCTCAGACGGACAGAACTTCATTTTCTACAAAACACTAAATTACCAGGTTCATTTTTCTCTATGATGTTAACAACACTGGACTTGAACGCACAATGCAACAGCAAACTGGGAAAACAGTGGAGTCTGGAGGAGCTGAGTTCATCTTAACTTGTGTCAAAGTCTGAGTCCACAATGTGCTGCCAAAATTCTCTCTGGCTTTGTTAATGACAGTGGTTGCGTTCGTTTTTAGCCATGTGAGCGGCATGGCTGCGGGAATGGCAGCGTTGGTCTGTCAGTCCACCACTTTGGATTGAAATATCTACACGTTTAGGAGGTTTTCTGAGCTGCCTTTTCTCTAAAAACAAAACAAAACTCTCTGGTCCATTTTTCTATTTAAGCCCTCACCTTCCAAAGATGAAAATGACAACCACTATGGGCACCAACTTCAGCTGGTCTTGAGGCAGCAGAGCGGCCATGACGACGAGGTTGAGGACGTACAGGAGAAGCTGCTCCAAGGACGCCGTGACGAACAGCTGCTGAACCGCCCGTCCTCTGGGAAACGAGTCCTGCAGACTGAAGGAGCCGGTGCAGAACTGGCACAGTGCACCCGTGAGCATCGCTGCGAGGGATAAAGGAAAAAAAAGAGCAATAAGTCAGTTAGCATCTTGAACCCGGGCCATTTTCCACAAACAACTCTCAGCTTTCAGCAACTCCTAAGCTGCACTTGATCTCATCTGACAGCGCACTTTGTTTTTCTAATTTCTTCATTTGAATGCAGCAACTGCCAGTCCGCATGCAAACACTCCTCTGCTGTCACCGGCTTGACTAATAGGTGAGAGGAAAATGGTCTGGGCAGGCCTTGGTTCTTGGATCTCTGGATGCCACCTGACCTCTCGCTCTGCTCGCCCAGGTTGGGAAGTGATTAAAATATTCTGAAACAATTAGGCCACAGCCTGGGAGACGAGCGACGCGGCCAACCTCTTATTGTAGTTTCCATTTAAAGCTATGTGCAAGGGGGAAGGAAATTATGCTTCTCTCCAGAGGCCTGGGGAGACGTCTGCTGCACTGAGGTTGAAAGCGTATGAAATTAAAGGGGACAGGAGACGTTGAAACATTCCGAGACGAGGCGGCCAGACAAACCAAATCCTCTCTTAATCTTTATCTTTCATTTGTGGTGCTCACGCAGCTTTTTTTTTCTTTTTATTCTTTCTTTTTTGAATGTCAGGGCGCAGGTGTGTTGCAGCGTACCGAGCAGGATGGGGATGGCTGCCACCACGCAGCAGCAGAGGGTGAAAAGGATGCGGCTGGCTATGTCGGGGCAGTCTGGGGGTCTGATGGGGACATAGAAATAGAGTGCATAGAGGATCCCGGCCGCACTCAGAAGAGAGGCCAGGACTGAGAAGAAGGCGGGAACCCGGCCGCTCTGACAGCATTTACAGTGGCAGCACTGGCAGCAGCATCGCCCCCGATCCGAAGCCTCCGCCGCGGCCTCCTCGCAAGTCTCTCCCCGCCCCTCCGAGCGCCACACCGTCAGCTCCACGCTCTCCGGCGGCGGGCCTATCAGAGGCCGACCCTCGTCCGCGGTGCAGTCCAGGTTGGCGGATTCTGGACTCCATCTCGGCGTGTCTGTGCCGTTGGGAATGTCTCCCTGAGAGGCCGGGCTTGGAGTGCTGATGCAGTTTTCCATGGCAGCGTCCAGATTGTGCGCTGTGATGATCGGACTGGAAAGAGTCTGATCCAGCTCCCCCTCCTCTGTCTGATCTGCTCGTGGCTCCTCTGGGAGGCCGTAACTGGGCTGCTGGTGGCAGGGAGCAGAGCCTGTTCAAATCAGAGCACAATTTTAATACGATGTCCAAAACCAGATACTGAAAACAATCAACTGCAGGTTTACTCTAATCAGTCAGAGACCTGGCTCTCATATAGACGGTTTGGCTTCTTAAAAGATAAGATGACATTTTAGATTTATCTTATTGTCAACAAATACCATTAAAAGACCAAAACTAGCAATGAACTGATCCTAAAAACAGTGTTTACTGTGAAACCAAAGCCTTATTTATTGATTCTGCTGTAAATTCGCACTAGCACACCAAATGTATATTAATCCGCAGCTGAAAATAGTCCCCACTAAATATGCGACTTGTTCCTGTTTGAGTAATATTTGCTTAAAACTACAGTGCCCAGCAATTTTAGGAAACTACAGAGGCTTTGTAAAATAAACGAAATGATGTATTTGTGACTGGCTTTTACAGATTTATGTCTTCAGGAGGAGTAAATGGGCTCAGGGCTGAGAACCACAGGCAGGGCAGGGACAAGTCAGAAAATGTTCAGAGAATAACTTTCCCACTTTCATGGAATTTGTTGGAAGTAAGAAACTTTGTGAATATTGCCAACCTTATTCTTTAAAGCTATGAAATAACTTCTCATCTTTCTTCATTTGACTTAATCATTAAGTTTCCATCAAGCATTTGACCGATTATAATGTGCAGAGAGAGAGGCCAAGTTGACGTCAACAGAAATTAAAGTTTGTAAAAATCCAGATTTAGAAAACTGTTTTGAACCAAAGTGTAAAAATAATCTGACACTGATTTGAATTATTTGTGATGGAGCAACTGCAGCTGCCTGCAGATGTTGTGTCAACTTTCACCCAGGTGTTTTCACTGTTGCTACAGGCTGTCATTTCAACATCTATTAAACGTCTCAATGTTTTCTAGGTTGAAGGATGAGCTACCAGGAACATTTGTGCGGCGGATGGTTGCAAACATTCACCCACTTCAGATTATAGATGAGGTCTTCCTCCTAGGGGGACAGTGGCTCTTCCTACTGTGCTCTAAACACTTCCTCTCATGTTTTTTTTTCACCTAAAACCAAGAAACAACTTTTTTCCAAGTGAGTAACTTGGTTAGTTGGTTATATTATTTATTGTGTTGTGCACATGTATGCCCCCAGCCCACATGGACTTCATAAGACACCACAAATACTGTGGTGGAACAGGGAACTTTGTTGCCCGCCAACAAATTAAATCTGCCACAAAAAAGGATCCCTTCTTAAAACACAATGTTACATCCAGAAGAACTGTTCAGAGATGGACATTTTACTAAAAACTGTGGCACTTAAATCATCATATAATGAGCAATAAAACATTAAATTGACTTCAAGTCTTCACTCTCACTTAAACCACACAATACACAAAGCCTTTTCTCTTTTGGTAGACCATCAAATTTGCCCGTCTCTAAAGCTAATGATGATATTCCAGAGTTTATCCATATTATTATTTTTATTTATATCGATCAAAAGTCAAAAACATGTTTTCCCACTTCATCCTGCTTTGTTTCATTCGCCCCATCACTACAGACAACTTCAACCAAACATTTAAACCTGCAAAAAGGATTTAAAGATCCTTAAACCTTTATGCATCAGTGGCAGGGATGTTGATTTAGTCCAGAGCTCCTGCAGGTAGACCTCAACATCTGCTCAACCTTATTTTCAGATCTAGAGACATATGCACTGCTTATTAACTGTTGCTTCGCTTTAATCAGTCCTGACTCCGTCTTAACTCCCTTTGGATTCAGTCTGGACTCAAACTCGACTCTAGCCGTTGCTAATTTTGCTCTGGCCTCCCCTCAAATCCTACAGCTCCATCAGCGCAGACAGTAAAAAGCTGCAGTAATAACTCACTCTTTGGCTGATCGGTCGCTGGTGGTGGTTCAAGGGAGCGCTGGGAGCCGGAGACGGAGTGGGAGGACGAGTGCAGCTCCTCCACCGAGGACTCTGGGCTGTCTGACACCGGCGCCAAGGAGATCTGAGTGTCCAGGTCCAGGAAGGGGGAGAAGGAGAGCCTGGCCGGGTCGATGTCCTGGAGCTGGTTGATGATGTCGCTGATGGACTCCTTCATGCTGTCGAGCTCCTTCACGTTCTGCCGGTTAGTGGCCTGAAGCCCCGAGGTGCTCATAGTCACTCAGCCTGGGGAGGAGCAGGAGCAGGTCCAGAAATAAAGCCGCAAATCAGTTAAAAACACCAAACTGGGGACGCATGAGGCAGCGAAACCACCTCTGTTCTCCAAGTGTCAGAGAAGAGCACACACAGATCACTACATAAACCATCCTCCTGTCAAACCTGCAGTGTTTCATCTTTAGTTTTTATTGAATAAAGTCGATTACTCAAGAAACTGTAGAAACAGAAGTTAGAGAACATTTAAGGTCTTTAAAAAAAGTTATTCAAGTCCTGATTTCCAACCAGAAAACCATGAAGCAACAGAGGAAGTCAAATCAGCATTTCAAAATAAATTTAAAACCTACTTGTTTTCTTCACCTCTGTTGCTGATGTTCAGTTTACCACTTTTTATTGACAGGGATATGGTTTACCCCCCATTTTAGAAGAGTGAAAACCCTTATAACCAAAACTTTACTGGGACTTTAAGTGGAGTGATGTAGATTTGAGGAAATAGTCTTTTTTTGGGAATAAAGGAAATTAGTGTTGATATGAGTTTATGTCTGTGGTTGTACAATAATTGTCACTGACAGGATGTCAAAGTTTATCTTCCTCTGTGAGGTGATGCTGTGGGTTTGAACTGTTATAAGTTCTTTGTTTTCCTTTAGACCTTTTCAAACTAAATCCACATGTTAATATCATAATCTGATGTTCTTTTGATAACACAGGAAAAACATTCAATAGGACTGATCAACCTCTACAGACGTCAGCTTTAGAGTCCACTGCACACAGTCAAAAAAAAAAAAAAAAACTAAATGACTAGCACTCACTAGACAGAGTATATATTTATAATCCTGCATCCTGAAGATACAGCACGTAAGAGACTGTAACATTTGATCATGTCCCCTGCAATTTTTCTGGGAATTTCTGGGTTTTAAACAACATTGAGGACATAACGATCTACAATTAAAGTCACTCATGGTGGGTATTTTAGTACATTTAGACTCAGTATACTTAAACAACTTTTGGAAAACGAGGGTTAGATATCAACATCAGTGTCTGTAAAATACTAAACTTTGAGGAGTATGAACCTGTTCTGATCCTCTTTTCATTCACATGGATGATTTGACATTTTGGGAAATACTCTCTTGTCGAGAGTTTCACAAGAAGATTGATACCTCTCACGTGTCTGTCTGTTAAATATGAAGGTGGAACCGGGAGACAACTTAGCTTAGCTTAGCATAAAGACTAGAAAATAAGCTTGTTTTTCCACAGATAAAACAAATGAGATATAATGTGTTAATCAGTGATCTTAAGAGGTGCTGGTTGTTTTTTTTTAATAACACTGAACAGAGCCAGGCTAGCTGTTTCCCCTTGTTTCCAGTCTTTATGCTAAGCTAAGCTAACAGAGTCCTGCCTCCAGCCTCATAGGAGAGTGATAGAATTCTCTTCATCTCATCAGCTTTGAGCAAGACAATGAAGAAATGTATATCCCAAACTGTCAAACAATCCTTTTAACAACATGTAGTGTCTGTTAAATAAGAAGCTTTGCCTGAAATGAAAAATAAGTCAAAGTTTCCTGCTTTGAAGCCGAGAATCTGATCAAACATTCGATACACGTCACATTTTAATACTCGATGCTACAAACACAACATCAACTATAAATACAGCTGATATTCTGTCTCCAGCAAATTAGTATCTCTCCATCAGAATTTAATTCCTGTCAGAGAAAAAATGATGCACAATCCAAATCTAGAGGAGAGGTACACTGGGGAAATTTGAACTCATGAGCTAATGATGGATCTCTACTATCACTACAGCTGTAACTGGCCTATAGCAAACTGGTTCCCAGCCTTTTTAGCTCGTGACCCCTTATCTCAGGTTATGGCCTCAGTGTGGTCTTTGTCTTGTGAGCAGCAAAATATCCAACATTTTACTTATTTTAAGGGTTTACAGAACCATGACGAGTTGAAAGACTCCATTATGACATTTATTTTGGCTATTTTAGAGGCTTAAAAAGGTGAAAGTACCTGATACCCCACAAGAAAAAAAAAAGCAACAATGAGAAAAAATAAGAAGACAATCTGTAACAGATGTTTTTGTTAATTCCTCTGATCGTCTGCCAACTCTGATTTATCTTAGCACCACTTGTGAGGTTGGGAACCACTGTAATAATATATTTAATAGCAGATATGATGATCAGACATAACTCAAGGCAGGATTAGGTTGGTAACAGGACAGATACAGTGAGAGTTAATATATATTGGAATAAATACCAAAGTCCCATTTAATCAAGAGGATAATTAAGTATTAATCATTATGGAAAGTCACAGACACTTTGTGGGTCAGTGCAGAATAGTTTGGGTACCAGTGGTGGAAAGTAACCAAGTACATTTACTCAAGTACTTTACTTAAGTATTCATTACAAACTGCACATTTATGTTTATTACAGAGTTTTTTAATGCTGATTGTTGCACTTTTAATTTTTTTTAACCCTTCTGTGCCTTTTTATATTATATATTTTTATCTTTTCTTTTTCTTTTTCTTACTCGTTTCTTGCTGCTGTAACATGTTAATTTCCCACAAGTGGGATCTTATCTTATCATTTGAGTATTTCCATTTTCACTACTTTTTTCTTCTAATAGACAACATTTGTGAGGGAAATGTTGTACTTTTTGCTCCAGTAAAGTTACATAACAGCTAGTTACTTCTCAGATTTAGATTTTACAAACAAAACACGTGATCACTTTATGAATAAAGAACCCATCGTTACAGAGTATGTTACCAAACAGTGTATGAAGCAGTTAAAAATAACTTCAGCTCGACTTCCAACAATAATTCTGAAACACTGGAATGAGTCATTCTGCATAATGAGCACTTTCACTTTTTATACTTGTGGCACATTTCGTTACCAATACTATTTATTTAATTATCATTTTGAACGAGGGACTTTTACTTGTAATAGAGTATTTTTACACTGTGGTTTTTCTACTTTTACCAAAGTAAATGATCTGAATACTTCTGGTGACTTCTTCAGTCACTTTTTGCCTTAAAAACGCCTAAAACGCACCAGTTGCACGTCGATATGGACAAAAGCTTTTGACCAGTGAGTGTAAAATAACACCAATCACGCGCCTTTGTTGCTCCGCAGTTATTTGAACTGTCTGTTGATTTTTCAGGGGCTCTCATTAACATCTGCGGACTGAATTTGGAGCGTTTTCTTCTGGATCTTTTTTGGCGCACATCCAGCTGTGGCGCACGCAGAAATCTGCGGCGAGGATCTTTCTCCAAACAATGAGGACTTTACCATGTATAGAGCGCAATTAGGACGCGGAGGTAGAGTAAATCTCGGTGGTTCACGGAGCTGTGGCGTGGATGTGGAAACGCGGCGCGTAGAGGGGCACTGTGGCATTTTTTTTACTCCCCGCTGAAAAATAACTTTTCTCCCGCTGCTGAGCAACTCTCTCAAAGAAAAACTCTTTAAATTCCTCTTCCACAAAAACACATTTACGTGTGGTCTTGTCTGGTTAGGCACGAGGCGATAAACAAATCAAATAGAATGCGCTCGAGCCCGCATGAATCCGTGCGTAAAAGACACGCGAGTCATTCTGAAGCAGAAATCTCATATTTTGTGTCCATTCAGCAGCAATTACAGCGGCTCACTGTGAGACTTCAGAGGCAAATGTGAATTCATTTGGCTCCATCAAATGCACAGCTAAGCGTTTTATAGAATTAGAGACATAACTCGTATAAATGAACTTACTTTTGTCGGAGGTTGCAGAGTATTTGGTGAGTTTACTCTTCTCTCAGTTAAAAAAAAAAAAAAGTAAACCCACTCTGTCCGTCTCTGCCTTTCTGCCCTCCCCCTCCGTTTGCTTTTTGTCTTCCAGGATCCTGAACTTCTGAATCAAATTTCAGGACGGACAAAATACTAGGCTTTTCCTCCGCCCACACAAGAGTCTTTCTTTTTTTTTCTTCCTGGGTACCATGTCAAACACCATATGGAGCAAATAAAACCAGAGGAGCAGCAGCAGCAGCAGCAGGAGGAGGAGGAGGCACTTACTTTCAGTTTACCTTCAAATTCAACATTAACAATCGCATCACAAACATGAGTTTATCTAAACAGGACAGTAAACATTTACTGAACTGAACTGCAGTACTCCTCATACTCAGGCTGACAGTGTGTACTACTGTGTGATGAGTTCACTGTCCTGTTTATCATTATTATGAACTGCAGAGGCCCATGAGATGTTCACAGGCAGTTTCTTACAGTGGTTTTTGTATTTTAACTGCTGTAGAAATACATTAAATGCAGATCAACTCTTTATTTACTTAATCAGTAATTTTACTATAGGCCTGCATACACTCCCTGGTCACTTTATTAGGTACACCTACACAATCCAATGCAATCCAGTACAACAGCTCTGCCACACACTGTCCCTCTATCAAACTACAAAACCTTATTCTTGATGTTAATTAAGCTACATCCTTATTACTGAGGTTGTAGTCACTGCTGGTGTTGAACTGGGCTGCATTACATTAAAAATGTGTTTGTACTATTCTTTCCAGCTCATGTTTGTAACAAAACACCCCAAAGAGATTAATACCGGTCTGACAGTGATGGCTCAAAACCGAACTTTATTATCTTTGTAAAGGTAAAACTTATGGCTGAGCTGTTGGATTGGATTGCATTACATTTCACAGGTGTCCTTAAAAAAGTAGCCACAGAGTGTACACATAGGTATATACAGTAGGTATATGTGTATGTTCCTGTAATAGCTGTGGTGTTTAATCAGTTTACAGTTCCATTTTTGTTTTATTTGATGGTGTTTTGTTCTGCAGCATTAGTCACCGAATCAGTTGATGAACAGAATATTATTCATCAACTTTGACAGATAATTGCTCAGTTGTTTCAGTTATTTATGAAGCTCAGGTGACAAACACTTCCTGGTTTTTAGATTCTTAGATGTGAAGAGTTGCTGAATGAATATATTTGTATTTTGGAAGACATCACCTTGAGCTATTTTTCCACTTTACTCTGACATTGTAGAGTTTAAAAAGGATACCAAAGTTTCTTTGGTATCATTATAACCTTCATATTAAGAGTTTCAGATGTTGCTTTATTTTACAGGTGTTGTTTCCAGGACAGAACCATGTAGCTTGGTGCGAAAACAGAAACAAAGCTCTGGGGCTGTTATTTAGCTGTGTTGATTGATTTCCAGATGAGTTTCCATGGAAGAAATTGCTTCATTTAAACCCCAGAAAATACTGTTTGAAACTTTATTCTTCATTTACGCTGAATTGTTAATTTGTAGACACACCTCACATTTAGTTCACCTTCTATCATCTGAGTAAAAGTCTCATGGTTGTTAAAGCTGAGCATTTAGAAATAACTGGAAATGAACCAACTGATCATTCTCACTAATCAGAGCCAAATTATATGAATATTTCCAGGAAACTTTATTTGACATTATTTGGAAATAAACTGGAATTTACAGAGCAGTAAAATAAAGCATTGCTCAGTTTCAGTTTAATTTTGGCATTTCTATTTTGTTCTTTAACAACATAAAAAGTTTATATTTACACTGACTTTGTTTTGTGGAAGGTTTTCCTCAGCAACAAGGGAAGGTTTCTCATATTAAGCCGTTTGTAGAGATCCTGAAATGCTACAGATGAGCCGGTGGTGGCAACAGTCTGACATGTTTTAAGGGAGTTTGATGTAATGGTTAATATTCCTACATTTTAATGCACTGCTGCACTCTGCCTCTGACTGCTTTCACACAACACTAACTCCACCATATTTCCCTCAAACCTTTTCCATTTGCTCCTCTGAACTTTTGCTTTCCTGCTGCACAGGAAGTGATGAGCTTTGTTTTAGCAGCAGGAACATTTTTTTGGGGGGGGGGAATCAAAAGCAGCCAGCAGTTAACACCACAGACACTGAGTTTAAAGCCCAGAGAAGATAAAAGCATAAAAATCTAACTATATAAATCAACAGTTTGATAAAACACAGCAGCAGAGAGGAAGTGTGGGATACATTCACAGAGCGGAGGACAACACAGACCTGAAGCTTCATCCTGCAGAATCAGTGTTACCTCACTGACGATATTAACAGCTGTCCTCTTTAACATCCTCCTCCTCCTCAGTCTGATCTGCAGCAGCTTTCATGACAAATGGCTTGCCTCAAAACTCCAGCATTAAACTTTATATCAGGCCTCAGAGCTGAAACACAACACACACAATCTGCTAAAACTGAAGACCGACGTTAAGTGCTTTATTTTCCCCATTTATTACCAGGGTTATTTTTATTGCATTAAAAAAAGCATATCTAAAATATACAGAGATAACAGCCGTTGATTAGCAATATAATCAATAAATTAAAAATTATGACTATAAACAACAGATTTCAAGTTTTTGTCGTGTAAATATACACAAAGTCTGGGTAGCAGTTTATTGCCCTGTGGAATGAGTCTCAAAGAAAAGAGGTTTGGGTGATGAACGACCAGCGGCATGTTTGAAATACCGATCTGCTGCCCCTTTAACTCATCAGGGCGGACGGAGGAGGACGAGCAGGTCCGGCCACAACACAACGGGCTTCAGGTTTTAGCCAATTCCAACTGGATTCTGCTTTTTTAGCCAAAGCAAAGAAGAAAGCAAACATGAGCTGTGAAAGTCACGTAAAGTAGTTGAAGTGAGGGCGGGTGTGGGAGAGCCTGCTGTCAGTCCTCCGACAGCAGCCGGTGGAAGTGATCCTTCCTCTTCTTCAGCACCTCCTGAAAATCCTCCTGAAAAAACACAGAGGGAGATATTCGGACTGAACGATGAAACCGGGGAGGGGAGGGAGGAAAGACAGTGGGCAGATGCTGCTGCAGATAACCAGCTGTTTTATTCACAACTGAGCGTCTGGTGAAATTGTGAGAAACTGACCAGCTGCAACTTGGACTGTCAGAGGAAAAGTGACGGACAGAAACAATCTGTTCACACTCAATACTTTACAGCAAAACACCTCCACATATTAATGGATCAATACTTTCTCCTTTGATACAATTTGAAACATTTTTACAGATGAACCGATCCAACTTTTACTCTTCTGACTCAGCCAGTTACTATCCCAATCAGTCGTTTGATCTGTATATTGAAATTGTAACAATTAGATGATTAATCTATTGGTCAGTCGACAGAAATTAATTGGCAACTGTTTTGAGAATTGAATAATCATACAGAAATGTCTCAAATCTGAAACCGGTAGAGCTGAAGTGAAACCAGAGCTTCCAGGTTTTGTTCCAGAGGTAAGGAAACCTCATTCCCACTGATACTTAAAATTAAATCCAGCCTTTGAACGGTTTTTCTCAACAGCGTGTTGTGTGGCTCTCTTAATTTGTCTCTATAAAAAAAAACAATCAAATATCATTGTTTATACAATATTTATGTATTTAGCAGCCTCCAACAAACTCCATTTCCCATAAGCCCTAGGTGTACGTGGGCCAAATGTCAGAGCTAAACAGAATCCACAAACGAGTCGAGGTGTTGTGGTTTAGTTCATTTGTCCGCGCAGGGTGACTTTGGGGACAGAGCAGCTAATAAACAAAGACGTGAAACAAACATGAAATAAACACAGAGGCTGAGAAGAGGACAGACGTACCGCTGTGGACAGTTTCTCCATGTAAGGGATGAGTTTCTGGAGTTCTTTGTCCTCTGACTCCCCGGACCAGCTCTTGATGGGAAGCGTGTTCATCAGCTATTAAACACACCAAAAATTTAAATTAAGTTGTTTTTTTTACTACAAAATTGCAAGACAGTATCGTTGTTGGAGAACCCATGTGGAGGAATTTTACTTCAAAAACCCTCGAGGCAGAGTGCCAAACTTTTGGCCTCATCCATTAAAAAACATAAATGAAAATGACACAGTATTAGATTTTAGATCTAAAACCACCGCTCCTCAGTGCTTACATGGTATGGGTATGTGTGTGGTGCGTTGTCCAGGACCACCGTCTTGCTGAGATCCCTCCCCAGGGTGCCAAGATCTTTGATGTAGTGGCCAAGGACGCAGGCACAGTCGTCCTGATACAGACGATGTCTACGAGGGAAAACATTAAAACGTTAAAAACACTCACACCAGATTCTGTCAACCAAGTGTGTCTTTGAATGACTGAGAATGACTAATGATCCGACCACAAACAGACCATGTGACCCTCCCGTGTCCACTGGTCACAGGCGGATCAGACTAACACTCGCTTGGCCAAGTCTGATAAACCTGACAGAGTGCACGTCTCTGCGGTCAAGCAAAGAGTTTATGAGAAACACAAGTGGAAGGAGACATCAGGGGAGAGGGACATACCGAAACAGTTTCCTCTGTGGGTCCAGGACGTCCAGTATCTTCTCGGCGTATTCCTTCTTTGCACATGTGTAAACAAACAGCTGGAACAGAACACAAACAGCAGCTGGAACCGAATCCACACAAAACCAGAACTCAACGGGCCATCAGGACACCGCGAATGCTACCTATCGTTTACTTTATTTTTAGATATGTTTAAAGAAAAATAAAATTGGTGTGGTGGAGAGAAGTTTCAACTTCAGAATAAAACTTTCACTGAAAACAAACAGACTGTACCGTAGCAATTATCTAAAACTGACTGCACCAATAAATGAGCAGGAAATTTAATTTTACATCAGATTCACTCATTGATTAACACATACCTCATAGATTTTTGCCATGGACTGCAGAAATTCTCTGACATGTGGTCGCAGGATCATGTACACCTGTTGAGAACAAGGGAAAAATTAAATGAACAACCAAACACATTTCCACCATTTTCTTCTTCAGTTCCTATTTAATTATCAAAACATGTTGCTGACAGAGCATTTTATCTAATCTAAGCTTTATGATTTTGGTATTTAAAAAATCCAACTGTATGTTTCTTAGGGAAAAGCTTAACACTAAAGCCAACTACTGAATAAAATAAATGACAACATGGTGGACATGGTTAGTTCTGATATTTCTCCACATTAAGACCGGAGTCTTTCACATTTCTTTCTTCCTGCCATCCCTCACTGAAGGGGACAAACACTGAAGTCACTCCTTCATCATCCTCTCAGCTTTTTTCACCGTCTGTGATCATTTGTTCAGTGTGCTGAGACTTCAGAGAGTTTTGTGAAGAGCTGTTTGCAGCGAGTGGTCACCTTGTACTGATGGTCCTGGAAAGCCGTGTGGAAGGTGAACTCTGCGTCCTCGATCACGTTCAGAGAGCTGAACATCAGGGTCTCCTCCTGGAAGGACATGGATCAGTCTGACTTAGCTTATTTTAGTTCTTTACAGACTGCTCTCTCATTGTGGGTTCAGCGATGATGATGCACAGTCTCTGTTTTAAGTCACATTTCAGCCGCACAGAGAAGAAAACTGCCAGTTGCACCACGACAGAGTAAGATGCTCTTGAAAAGTATCCATCTCTGTGCAAGGCCACCTCTTGAATAGTTTCTCAAAGTTTCACACTTCATCCAAATGTTGATAAATGACCTATAGTTTCTACAGACACTCAATCTTTTTTAAAAAGATGAACACTGTTAGTATTTTAGACGTGTTATGTTCTTACTGTGAAGGTTATTAGGCATCATCCAGTCAAAAAGTGACCAAAACCACAACTGAAACAACTCAAGGACAACTGAGTAAACTCACCAATTCACTAATCAAGAACATAAAATGTGGTCGAAAGCTCAGGAAAAAAAAAACTAGGCAAAGTTAAAGTTCCAGTTTCCTGCTGTGGCCGCGTCCTGAGAGCAAGAAGCTGCAGGTGTAAACTCACCAAGTCGACCACCAGCGTGGCCTCTGGAGTGCTCCTGGTCTTCGGGGGAATGTCTCTGAGTCTGGGTTGGGAATGCTGAGACTGTGACGGGATGTTCTTGATGAAGGTAAATCTGAAAAAGAAAATAATACTCTTAGAAACCGACAGTTCTGACGCTAGAGAAATGGATTCAAAAAGCAACACACGGGTAAGACAACAACTATAATGTTTTTATTTTAAATCCTAGGTCTCTGTTAATCTGGATTTGGTCCTACCAGGATATGAAAAAAGTACATAAAGACGTCTGGTAGCAGTGCCAATTTTGCAATATGAAGGATAACTGTTGCTTAAACTAAACAGTCTAAATGAAAGTCACTGACCTGTGGCTGCAAACAAGCTTTTTTGACACATGCTCTATGCCATTACTTCTTGTGTATTCAACTTGTTTGTAACATTGGCATGTTTGTATTTTGTGTGTGTACATTCATTACATATGTGTACAAATTCACTTGCCTCTTGGAGGATAAAGAAAGTATTTTAAATTGAACTGAACTGAAATCCAAAATGCACCCAGATGCTTGTCTGCTTTAAAGAAGAAAATTTGCACAAGAATAAGTAATTTAATGTGAAACCAGTCCCAGCTGCATGGGATGAAGTTACAGCACTCACGGATTGAAGACGTCATCGTCCTCGTCTCCAGCCAGAAGGTCAATGGAGCCATAACCAAACACACCTTGTTCTGGGCTCATCAACACGTTGCCTCCGGTACCTGCACACCTCATATCTGAACAGAAAGAGATTTCCACACTTCGTTTTTTTCCTCATGCCAGTGGGATTTACTTTAATACTTTATTTGATAAACTACATGTATGAATTATTCCATGAAGGGAAGCTCTGAAGATAATAACAACACCAAATATTATCAAAGGACCACAACACAGATTCTTCTAGAGCCTTTCAGGGTGCACAAACCGAAACAGTGAGACTGATTTACTGAAGCTGTTTACAACATCAACACTGTCTCTGACTTTTTCAGAGGGGAACAGCAATGACTCATGCTGGCTCTCATAAAAAGGACACTGAGTCCTTTACCAATTAAATAAATACCAACTGTCAGCTGACCACATTAATGCCTCACACTGTTCTTTCTGTTTGATGCACTCGGGGAGGGAATCTACCACAAGCCACCAGAAAGCTGCTGGTACACTTCTGCTGCGGTTGGTGAGTGAGTTTACTTTACCAGTCACTTTCACCACACGGAAAGAAAACAAGCTTGAAAGAGACGACTGGATATTTCCCAAGTGGATGAAAAAGCAGTGAAAGTGTCGAGTGCATTTCTAACAAACCAGAACACAAGAAGGGGTCGATGATGATGATGACTTTTTCTTTTTGGGGGTTTGAATTCATGTGGTCCGGATTGTTTAAAGTCTTTCAGTAACAGTAGCTGCACTCACTCTCTTTGCTCGGTGTGAGGAAACGAACGATGGGCGAGTAGATTTTTCTGGCCGTGGAGTTGCAGGGAGACGATGGGTTGATCTCTGACAGTATGCGCTCGTGGCGCATGATGGGCCTGATCGGAGTCTTGAAGGCCAAATCTAGACCACAAGAGGATGATCAGGCAAAAAACAGTGAGAGGAATCCAGACTCGGAAAAACAAACAGTTTGGTTAAATGAATGAATACATAAGTAAAGTCCCTGAGGATAACTGGACGCTGACAAACACACACACCCGTTTCTCTGTCCTCCACAGCGATGGCTCTCTTCCTCGCCCGGCCGCGAGGCAGTGGTCGCCTCGTCATTGTGGGAACTTCATCATCTGAGTGGTGGGAGTCAGTATCCACGGTCTCTTCAGCCTACAGAGGAAAAAAAGACATCCTTATAAACCAAACACTGATAAGTAAATTTTGTTTCTCCAGTTTTATGATCAAATTGTGATATTCATGAAGAACAACTCTGATCTTTAAACGTCTATTTTAAGTCAGAGATACACAGTATTTTTTAAAACTTTATTACATTACTTGTATATCACAATAGATAGTGTCATGTTGTGTCATGATGTGTAACTGTTTGAGCGCCAAAAGAGAAATAAAGAATCAAATGGAGGCTTTTATTGTTCAGTCAGACATTAACATCACTGAAAGGTCATGCAGCTGCATACTAGGAAAACATTCAAACTCTAACCAGACTATTTGCAGCTGAAGAAAGAAGCTGGTTTTCATGCCCCTGTTGAAGTTTAATTAAATCATATTCACATCTGGTTTCAAACTGTGATTGTTTAGTTGTTTTCAGACCAAAATACCAAACTCCACCACAAATGTTGCCCCTTAAAAGGTATTTTATCCACAGCAATGCCACTATAACAGACTCTCACCATTCAGGCAACTCTCCTTGTAGTGAAATGACAAGATAATCGTCTAAAATGAATTGAAACATACAATTAAAATACCAAAACTAATCTTCAAAGAAGCAGGAGTGCTGTACTGACTCACTACCTCAGTAAAGCCCTTTCATACTGGACAAAAACCCACTAACATCTGGCTTTTGTCTTCAGGGTACACTCATCATTCATTCCCGGGTCGAATGAGTCTGCAGTGCGTGTTTCACAGGTATTTATCAGCTCCAGCTCTGATCAGTAGTAATGGAAACATGACACCCAGATGCCCCTTTTCCTGCGTGATGCTGTGACGGGCATCAAAATTTTCAGACATTATTGATAATTTTCATATGCAAAACTGCAACATTGGTGAGAGCTTCTCCTGATTATCTGCTTTCTATAGTTTACTAACCTTGTTTTCCAACATGTTTGTGACTCTGAACGTGACAAATCAGAAAGACACGCTCGCCTAGTAGCGATGGTAAAGAAGTAAATCACCTTTTTGTGGGTTTACTCACGTTTAAAAAACCCACATACGTTCTAATCTTGGTGTAAAAAGGGTAAAAGCGATTTAAGCTGCAGACACTGAGCCTTTAAAGCAGACAAACACAGGCATGCATACAAGATTGAGCTGTTATTTAAATGCTAAACAGACACTAAAAGACAAAAGACTTAACAGGACAAAGGAGAACCACTTAAGAGTTTAACTGTCTGCTTTAAAGGCAGGAAGCACAAAGTAAGTTAGATTTTGTCCTGATTAGCAGGAGCTGTGTCTCAGTCTTACAGAATATGATACTGTATATATTTGAATATTTTACTTACATTTTCCATTCAGCTCTGTAACAGTCACATTGTAGGAAAATGCCCACACGTGAGCCATAAATCAAACCACCATGGAGAGCGAGTGTATGTTGCTGCTCACGTCTCAGTGTAAACAGTCTGCATGTATGTGCCCTAGTGGCCTACTTTTACTGGGACCCTCTCTCTCACATGCAACTGGTCTATTTAATCCTCAGCTTCAATCCTGTGTCAGACACCACGTCACAGCACCGTATACTCTGAACCTCACAACCCCGTACTGGGATGCAGCCATGAACGGCAGAGCTTCAAAGACTTCAAACATTCATTGACTGCAGGATGGAATTTGTATTATTGAGCCAGAGTGGTTTACTCTGGTGCAAACTTTTCCCCCCCTCTAAAATTACATGCATGTGTTTACAATGTTTGTCTGGTGCAGATTTAAAAACCCTCAAACTGAAGGTAAAAGGTGACACTTTAACTCAAAACGATTAATTGATGAATCAAGCAACAGAAAATTAATCTGCAACTGATCTGACAATCGAATAATCGTTTCCTTTTTAAGGGAGAAAAGAAAACCAACCTTATCTTGTTTCAGCTTCTTGAATGTGAGAATTTGATGCTCATAATATCTAAAACTGAGTATCTTTGTGTTTTGGATGATTGTTTGGTTAAAACAAGACATCTAAAGACGTCACCTTGACCTCTGGGAAGGTGCAATGGGCGCTCTGGGCATTTTATATATATATATATATATATATGTGTGTGTGTGTGTGTATACACCAAATAATTAACTGAGAAAATAATAAGCAGCTTAATCAAGTAAGTGTTAGCTGCAGCTCTAAATTCAGTGTGTTCAATGTGAGCTATACAGAGCTAACGTTAGATAAAGTAAGTCACTGTCCAAGTACTTTACACTGCAGACAGGTCATTAAAGCTCTAGAGATGCAACAATTAGTTGACCGATTGAGAGGAAATTAACCTGCAACCATTTTGATGATCTATTAACTGTTTCAACCATTTTTAAAACAGAAATGCCAAAAATTCTCCATTTGCTGATTTTCCAATGTGAGAACCTCCGAGTTTTCTCCGATTTTATGTCATTATAAACGGATTATCTTTGGTTTGTGACATTGTATAGGCTAGATTAAATTGAGAAAATGGTAAAGAGAATAAACAGCAAAAGAGCTGCAAAGATTAACTGAGCATCAGGATCAGAACACCGGTACAAACACATAGGTACAAATAAGCCCTGTAGTTTTATATACTAATCATTTTTAAGCCATTTAATAGAAGTGGGGAAACTAACTATTCGTGCTAGAAGATGAAGTATATCAGGTAAATCTTTCAGTATCGTACTTTATTACATCTCAGCAGTTGTAGATGCTGGTAAAACAATACTTTACGTGAGGAGAGAACAGGAGCAGCCAGTGAAGCAGATGAGGGATGAAAGGCCACCTACCGTCCAGCTGCTGCTTCATCACAACAACACGAAGCTAACGTTAGCCACCGCTAATGTTTTGTTATGGGAATACAGGCTAACCAACGTCCGGCTAACTAGCGTCGGCTGATTACGCTCCTGAATCTGTGATTTAAACACAACGAGCGCCGATACCACGGACATTAAGATCGACAGAGAAAATAATTGTAACACATAGTGATTGGTTACCTTAGTTGGTAGCGGGCTTTCGGTCACCGATGGGCGCCTTCGTCTCGGCGTCGCTTTCACGGACCGGCGGCCGTTACTCCTCGGCGTCTCCGGACAAGCCGTAACCGTTCTCTGAGACCTGAGTTTCATTTTTCTTCATCATATGGGACATATAACATCGAAACAAATCCTCCTCCGCTGTACGGTGGTCGCTTTGAGTCGGATGCTTTTCTTTCCTTTTTTTTCCCCCTACCAGGTTGGGTTCCGTAGTTTAGTCGTTGTAGCTCCGCCCGCCCCGCTCAGCCCCGTGTCTTCTCGAATCACTCGATGTGTTTAAATCTGCCGGGGTGCGATAGGTTCATCACTGCGGACGCTGTTATTGGGCGGTGCTTCGGAAAACTCCAGCGTCAACGTGAGACGCGAGTCACGTTGCAGGGCTGAGGACCTAGATAAGTTATGTTTATGTAAGTACGATTATATAGGAGAGGGGACCTTTCATTTATGCTACAACAACACAGACACCTGGTTTTTAAAAATGTCCAAAAATCTTTTAAAAAATTTAAATATATGTTAGAAAAAAATACTACTGGATAAAAACTAGATCTAAAGCAAGGAAAAAGGGTGGTTTCTAAATTTTAGTAACTGACTCAAACAGAAATTTTGTAAACAAGGAGTAATACTGCAAAAGGTAGAAGTAACAGTATAAGTTATAATTTTACTTAAATGCATAGGTATCAGCAAACAAAATGCACTAAAGGATCAAGAGTAAAAGTTGTCAGAATAGCTCCTGTCAAAGCTCTATTTATTATTATTTCAGAGGAACTGTACATCCAGCTTTGAGCTAATGGGACTCTGATGAAGGATGGCTGCAAATCAATCACTGCTCCAGTCTCTTCCCTCTGATCTGAGAGACTCCTGATTCAGCTGCAGACCTCTCTGCTTGGAGCTAGTTTAACTTCACTGTTTAACTCATAACATTAAATGTTAATAGTATGTCCTCATGAAGCATGATGGGCCTGAATCAAGTCTTGAAGGCAAAATCTGGGTTGAGAATAACTGGAAGCTTCAGCGCTCCTGTTTCTCTGTTACGACAGTGATGACCCCTGTCAGTGAACATTATCACTGGATCTTTATTTTTGATGTGTTAACATGTAAGCAGCACTTCAATTTAGTTTTCTTTTAATTATAGGACTTTATTGAAACATTTATTCTGAAAAGCAGTATGTACCTCTGCAGTGTAGTGGAGATATAACACCAAATCAGATTTTCTGCTCTTCTGCAGACAATGCAGGACTTTTACTTGTCATTGAGTATTTTATAGTCAAGTACACAGAGCTATTAATGTTTTAAGTGGCTAGTAATATACAGTATATGACCACTGATTAGCACAAGTGTCTTCCTTTTGTTGATGGTGTTTAATTCACATTTTACTTCCTGTATTTGAAAATTACACAGTGACATATGGTTTAATTTTACTTTATTTCTCCAGGTTACTCTGTATCAGTACTCTTTTCCAGGGAGTCCAGAGTACATGTGTTAAAAACAAAGCGATTAAAACTGAGTTAGTATTTGAGTTGCTGTGTTATAGTAACAGGTTTCTGGTAACTAAACCGTCAGGACCCATGAGAGGTTTTACTCCTGTCAACTAAAATCATTTGTTAAAAGACTGATGTGGAGTTTTAAGTCGCTTTTTGGAGTCAACATCAATGTGAATGAATGAACATGTCTTTTAATCAAATACTTGAATAATCTAAAGCAATTGAAAGGGAAGGAGTATATAATGTTTTAAATATACTGATTGACAGGTTGGCCGTCTCATCTTAGGATACATAAAAAGCATCCAAAGCTCAGCTGACATTTAAGAAAAGTGATATTTTTTATTAATTTCAGATTTAAAAAAAAAAAAGTATTCACACAAACACATAATGAGTAAATAGGCAAGAATAGCTCTTCACCCTTCAAAAACAAAAAAAGAAAAAGGGCAAAAAACAAAAAACAAAAAGAAAACAGTTGCATTGCCCACCACCACTTCACTGTTGCCATGGTTACCGGCGTGGGGCATCCCATTCATGAAGAATGTAATCATATATAGAAAATAAAAGAGGAGGAAGAATAAGCACACAATAATAGAACAGACTGAAAAAAGAGCTGCAGTACTAACAGTGGTACTAGAGGCAGTACTTGTTGTAGTACTAGTAGTATTTAGCCGTTGAGCCAAAGGGGGAGGTTTCCCTGTTGTTGGCGCTCAGATAAATTAAACAGCAGCAGTGTTACCATCCTGTAACACACACAGAGAGAGAGAGAGAGAGAGAGAAAGAGAGAGAGAGAGAGAGAGAGAGACATCTCAGCGTCCAAAATGAACATTTTCTTACTTCACCAAAAGAAATATCGATATATTTATATCCAGCCAATGTGAAGTTATAAATACAATCTCATGTGTATTATCAGGGAACTCTGATCTCGGGGACTAGGCTATACTCTGGTGTGTTACAGTTCATTTTGGAGCCCGGTGTCGGCCCTCGCACCCTCGTCGTGTACCCACTACACTGTAACGTTGAGCCCTCACTGGGGTTAAATGCATCAGACTGGAGGTAGAGGTAGATTTTCCTGAGAAGAAGTTGTAAGAGACACGAGACAGAGCCTTGTTTCAGTTCTGAAGATGATGCACGTGAAGCCCACACACACTCACGCATCACACATATACACATCACATGCTTCCCTAAAACAATCACATCATCATCATCTCTATATTAATAAATCTGCTCTAAATGTAATCTCTGTGTGCTGGAGTTGCTACCGCATTAAAAAAAGCAAAGAAAGAGCAAACAAACAAACAATATAAACATGATGTAATCCAGAGCCCTAAAAGCCATTATTTCAGAAATAATCTATTTAATGAATCTTAGTAATACAGGTTAATTCATACAACAATTGTCACAGCAGAAGGCATCTTGTTATTTTCCTCATCATCATCATTTTCCCTTCTCCACAGTCCACCTGATGGAGGTCAAGTCAGTGGCGAAGTCCAGTCAAAATGCCCCCCACCCCACCCGGAGAAAAAAACCCCGCCACATGCACCTTAACCCGTAAAATGTTCCGGTAAAATTTTCAACGTCGGCAGCAATGTGGGGCACAGGAGTCCGGAGTCACATTTTTTTTCTTTTTCTTTTTTTATTCCACGCAAGACACTCTTACTACAGCTGTGGTGGGACTTAAAAGCAGCAACGTTTTAATGATAAAACACCTGAAAGTCATTGTGGTTATGACGTGTTGAGGGTGACAGGGGGGTCACACATGCTGACAGGAAGGCCCGACATCTGAGATCTGGGAGTGGACCCCTGAACAGGACTACATTTACTTCTCCAAGACAAACAAAACACATTTTGCAGTAAGAAAATGAGTCCAGCTGAGTTGTTCTGGATCTGTACAACAGCACCTGAATGCATCAAACAAACAGACTTTTTTTTTCCTTTCTTTTTTCCTTTTTTTTTTTTTTTTTTAAATAAATCAACCCAAGCGTCTTTAACTGCACTACCACACAACAATAATGTAACTTTGACAAATTCAAAATAAAGCCAAGAGCTGTGCGGGCGTCGTCTAATCGGATGATTAAAAAATAAAACAAACACCTGAGGCAGGTGTTTCCACGACAGAAAGGCAGCGTTTGGAAAAATACCGACCTGAGCCAAAATCTGCTTCTCAAGACTCAGAAACAACCTCAGGTTTCATTTAGAGTTGAGACAGTTTTCACAGCTCCAGTGTTTCTTTCCTGATATGTGTGAACCTGCCTGACGACAGACACTGCGAAACAAGACAGGACAGTTTGATTATTGATTGTTTACTGATTCCTACATTGAACCCCTCCAAAAGCTGCTGATTCAATTGATTATCTAAATGTTCCACGAAGAAGAAAACTCTGGAAACACTGGAAAAAGATGAAGATATGAACACTGAACATACGGTCATACTGAAGGACACTGAGTCTTTGCAGCCTTGAACCAAACCTCCAGGTTTTCCCAATGAGGAAATCTAAACTGATTGTGCATCATAACAAAAACATCCACTAGAGGGCGCTCTTACTACAGAGGTTACAGCTTCTCAACTGTACTGATTCCTCCTTTATTACTAAAATGGTTATCAATTAAAGGGGTGAGCCTCTTTTAGCTGATATATCTGATTGTCTGTGATCTTTACAGTCTCTTTCATAGTCGAACCGAGCTCTTTATGAACCAGCATCGACAACATTTTGATTTGTTTTTCCCGCACGAACGGCTGAAGCAAAGAAATCTGCCAAAGCTTTTCTAGTCCTTGAGGTAGAAACTGGGCTTGATTGTGGTTTTAAGGGATGTCAAAGTGTTTTGGAGGTATACTGTGTTGTCTTAACGTCTCCTGATTGTCGCTGCCACACAATTAAAAAAAAAAAAAACCACACACACATGCCAGCCTTCCCTGAAGATGTGAGCAAGAGAGCTGAGCTGCAGTACATCCACTGTTCAAATGCAAATATCTCCAGTCAATAGATATACGATACACATGGATCCACTGGGGGGGGGGGGGGGGGGGGGTGCTTAAGTGTTGCCTCAGGGACCAAGAGGGGTCACGGGGTCAAATCTTAAGAAGCAATGTTGATCCTTTTAGATCAGAATTGATTGAATTTTGCTTTCTCCAGCAGCCTCACCCCCTCAAACTGAAGCTTTGAGCCACAGCATGTCTCTGTTTGATTGTCATCCATTACCAACGACTGTGACATCTGCTACTCACAAAGAAACACAGACGTGGAGAGAAGAGAAACGCAGGGCTCATCCTCTCACATTGTCATATATGAACTGATTCTGATTAAACAGAGAAATCGAGGAGAAAGTAACTGTAATGCAAATGAGCTTAAAATTAATTTCTTTCTTTCTTTTTACACCCCGGGTCTTTTTGTCGCAGCTATGGTTGATATATTTTACCTATAGGTTAACACAGCATGTATACACCACCATTACTGTGGAGACCATGCTGCCCTTCAAAGGCAACACACAGCAACTACATTTTTTGTCAAACTGAATTCAAACCAGAATCTAACTTGATATGTTACATAATTTCTGGAGAAAAACAGTGTTAAAATCTAAGAGTTTCCCCTCTGAGGATCACTTGTGGGACAGCCTTTAGCTGAAGATAATTCACCCGCATTTTTTGTTTTCTCTGATTCCAAAATAAACTTTGACACTCAAAAAATCTCAATAAGTGAGGTTTTTATACCACATTAATAAGATAATAACTGAACCTTGAACTGAGAGAGAGAAAAAAAGGAAACACCAGATAAATAAACCAGCCCTGGAAATCAAAATGACTTCATTTGGCTTTGAAAGCATTTAATTTAAGATTCATTTACTAAACTTGGTAATTAGTTCAAATGTACAAGAGAGCTATAGCAAAATATTGTTTCTGTAGTTACTGATCTCTAAAGCAGCATGGATGAGAACGTCCAGTCTTAACACAGCTATCTAAAGCCTACAGATAGTCAGAATAAATCAATGAAGCTAAATTAGATTTGTAATTAGTTTAGTGAATGTTGCTGCTGAAACTGTCAGACCCAGACTGTAAAGATTTCAAGATAAATATGTAGCTACGCTGCATAATGCTTTGGATAAATGTGTCTATCAAAGTGTAAAGACTGGCCTTAGTGTGTGTCTGTACTGACTCATGTCAACTGTCAACATGGCAGCAGCCAGAAGTCACTGCCTGTTCAACATATTACCTATGTTTTTCACTCTGATCTACAATGAGAACCTGATCAATATTTCAAACGGGGCTGGGAATCCCGACTCACATTTTAAAAGGCAAAATGGTTAAGGTCTGGTTGGTCTCGCTGGCTGACTTCACAGCTGCACAACAACTAGCTCTAATTAAATTCAACATGTAAACAGTGTATCAGGCTACATGTGTGTGTCCTGTATCTATAAAATGACTTCTTCACTGATACAGAGTGAGCTACTCATAAATAAAGAAGGAACCTGGTTTTGTATTATCTCCCACTGATGTAAGGCTGCTGACAGACTCTTGCACAAACTGGAGTTTCAGTTCTGCAAATGTTTCTCAGACATAAAAAAAAAAAAAAAAAACCCAGACAGTTTCATTGGTTGAATTAAATCTCCGTGGTCAGAGCCAAAGAGTTGCTGTTTTTAACAAGCATTGACTGATACCCAGAGAGAAAATGCAGACATAAGGAGAGGAGGAAACATTTATCTAGGTTTTGCTGCCTGGCATAGATGCTATCGTAGCTCAACCTAGCTTTAGTCGTCCGCCTAGCCTGCTGATTTTCTGTCCATTAGTGTTCACTCTATGAAGGAAGCAGTTTCAGACATGCAGGTGCACTTAAAGTGGCTACTTACAGCTCTGCCACTTACAGGCAACAAGTTACAACAGCAGTTTTACCTTTTTAAAACTGCTGTTTATTTTGTCTGAGGTGCTGCATTTATTATTTTAAAATGGCAAAATGAGCTTTGTTAAAACACTTAACAAAGTTCTGTATTCTGCAGATGTCGACTGTTTCATATAGTCTTGTTTATTAGTAGAATAATTAGCTCCAGATTTAAGATTAAAGCTCATTTGTCTGAGGCTGATGTGCCTGAAAAAGTTTGACGATTAAGGAAAAAGGTGTAGGTTAGTGAGAGACGCTGATGTTCCATTTTTATTCTGCACCTGTATGAGCCACTACAAAGACCAATTTGCAAGTTTTTCTGCCTCTGATCATTAGTTAGTGTAGCTGACAGGTGGTGCAGATACAACAGCGACTGTATCGACTGCAGCTGTAGCGTCTCTGACTGCAGGTGGTGACATCTACTCTGCGGGTCAAAACTGCTGCTGCTGTTACATTTCTTGCCTATAAGTGGCGCAGCATTTATTAAACCGGTCTGGCCTTATAAATGTGAATATGTGAGTCCCAAGCTAGTTTAGTTTAGTTATTTGGATCTAAAACAAACACATAATGAGTCCTATTACGAGTCTCTCTCACTATTTTTGTCTCTTGTCCTCAAACACTGTGGAAAAACTGAAGAAATAAATAAATTATTTTCCCTGTTTAACTGAACTTAAAGCAGCTGATGATTGTGTTTTTGAATGATTGGGAGTTGTCGGCTGTTGGAGCATATGGAGGACTTCCCAAAACTGACCAGTGTTTGTGTAGCAGCTGGTGGCGACTTCCCACCGAGAGGCGAGTCCAGAATCAAAGCCACGACAGCCATCTGGTGATATTTGATTGGAACAGTAAAAAAACCTGATTAGACGGAGGTACTGCTCGCTCTCTGGTCATCTCACGCTGTGTTAAGGCCTCAGAACAGAACCCACATACAAAGCCTGATTTACTTCCTAACGTCGGTAGGAATGAGGCTGCTTTGTGTAGGAGAGGGAGAGGGGAGGAGGGGGAAGGGTGTTGAGTAACAATCTTTAACAGCCAACAGTCCACAGAGGTAACACAGGTTAAAGTTCAAAAAGCTGAATAACTGATCTACTTGAAAATGCAGACACAGCTACTTATGAGGTGACACAGTGTCTCCATAACCTTTTATGAATCCAACTGCAGCAGGTGTTTTGTACAAACACTAAGACACAAGCAAGCGCTCAGCCGCAACTATGATTACCTCTGATCTTATATCATCAGAAAGCCCCAGTTAATTAAGCGACATCTAAAAACAGTCAGAGGATCACAAGACATTCTCTGCATTATCCTTGATAGATGGCGAGCTAGTCTCAAAGAGGACCCACTCCTCGTCTCAGCACAGGATACGAAGCACTTGGATCAGAATAAGCACTAAGTCATGCAAAAACACAAAGCTGAAACAAAAAATAAAAGCTGTAATCTCTGATACAAGGGAAAAACCCCAACAAAACGTCAGATATGAACTGAAATAAGTGTCAGGACTGCGTCTCCTGACACCTGATTGTCCATGTGAGTGTCTCCACAACAGTTCTCCTGTTAATTCAGGACTGGAAATCAAAGAGTTTTCCCGCCTGCCAAAGGGCTTTTATCTACAAATACATGCATGCATCTGACCTTAAGACAATCACTCCACTAAGAAGGCCAAGTCATAAAAAAGATAAAAACGGGTCTTTCTGCAGGGAAAGATATTGAAAAAGCATTGCTCCGTCAAGCGTGATAGAAGACCACGGAATATTGTTACAAAGTGATGAGTGGAGTCGGACAACCTGAGAACATTGGAAAACATGGTATTTGCGTAAAACCCGAACCCCAGCAGGGACAGCGACAGGAACAGTCGGTGTGTGGACGCCCGCTGCAGAGGCTCAGAAAAGTCCAGCGTGTTGAGGTGCCTCCGCCTGGCACCGACTGAGCTCACTTGCAGCCATTTTTGATGCTCTACCTGCGCCGAGCATAGATACGTACTAAACTGGCCTTATGTCAACAAAACAGGTAGCCAGCCGCCTCAGGAAGAGCAACCACAACAACTGCTCGAGTTCAGCAGGGTCGTCAGCCGCCTGGACTCTGGTGGCGATCAGCGATTGACCAAATATATTTAAGAGTCCACTGATATCCTCGCAGATTCTTGAGATCCCAGCCATTTCAAACTCATTTAGGTGAATCTCTGGCATAGATATGACGTGTATCTCAGTACACAACAGGAGTGCAGACCTGCACCTGACTCGCTCTTCCACACAGAGATCCAAAATTGGCTGCCATTTGAGTAAGGTTACAAGGTTTTACACAAAATGAGGTCACAACGGTACATTGTTATATGCCCTGAAGAAACAACATATACCTTTAAAGCTTTTCCGATTAAAAATAGAGGATATTCATATTTTCTTTTTTTTCTTTTATAGAATTCTAAATATATAGATTCTTTCTCCTGCAGTGAGAGGATTGTTAAAGATTTAAATGATAAACACAATAGAGAATAACAATAATAACAATGAAAAGTTAAAATAAAATTAAAAAATCTCTCTCCTAGAGGATAAAACATCGCTGTCAGTCAGTAGCTGTGTTTGTGTGTGTAAACAGTGCATTGCCCTTCCTGGTTATTACCTTCTCTTTTGTTCTCCAATAATCTGTACATGTATGCAGTAATAAATAATTCACAGGTTGTGCATATATATTTGTTTAGCATATACTGGCTCTCAGTTGGGATAATATTTTTTTCTTTCTAAATTATTTTGGCTATGAAGAACAAAAGAGGTGATTTGTTGAGAGAAAACCTGAGATAGTGTACTTCAAGTGATCTGAGTTTCAGTTTGTGTCTTTCTGTACGGTTTACGGTTCTTCTCTTTTTTGGCATAGATGAAGTAGAAAATGAGGTTGATTTTTGGCTTTACTTAGCGTGGTAATCAAAAAATAAAATAAAAGAGTGAGAAAGGCCAGGGGGGTTTGTTAAGACAACGGGTTGCTGGAGGTTGAGGTTGAGGTAGGTGTGTTCTGCTGCTGCTGAGGGACGACACGACCGCCGCTGACTGCCTTGTTGGAGACGGACAATCCAGACGCAGCGGATGAGGCCGACCCTGCTGCTGCCTGAGCAAAAAGAACGCCTGGACGGGAAAAGACACGAGAAACACAGAGATTAAGGTCAGCACACAAATGATTCCTGTTTAATGAAATGTCTGTTTGAAAAATCAAACTTAAAGGAACAGAAACTGGAGTTGGAGCTGAGAGGCAATTAGCCTAGCTTAGCATAAAGACTGGAAACAGAGGGAACCTGCTAGCCTCTCTCCAAACCGACACCTTTAGAGCTCACTAATGACCTTGTTTGTTTAGCCTGCGGTTCTATGGTGCAGAGTTATTTCATGGGGAACAATAGTTTACCCAGTGCCCAGTACAGGTCTCTGAAAGAAGCACAACCTCAGGCAGCCAGTGCACTTTATCAGAACTGCTTGTCAGATGGTTGAATAGCTTTGCAGCATCCCCAATGTCAGACATTCATGCCTGCCATGCTGTGCCAAAGTATTTTTAAAATATAATTTTCACTTTTCACGTGTATAAATGAAAGTAAGACTATGAAAGCTATCGAGAAAATACTGTCTGACAGTGTTCGCTGTTACTCCCATATTTAAACAAAATCATGAAGCCATTTGGAGCTATAAACGCTTTTGCCTTCCAACAGGTCACAACTTTATTTATTTATTCATTGGTTTATCTACCAGGGACGGTGCACTTTGATAACATCGCTTAGAGGACATTTTTCATCTTTGGTCCCTAAACAGATGTTACAGAGTCACCCTAAAGAAAAAAAGAGTTTCATCACATAACATGACGGCGATGCTCACCAGTGTACACCACTCCATTCAGCTCCACTGACATGCTGATGCTGCTTGTGCCATTGGTGGTGAGGTTCAGGGCTGAGTCCTGCCTGCTGTCTGTTAGAGAGGCAACCAAAGATCTGAGCTTTTAACTTACAACTTTAGTTTTGTTGTTAATATAAAGACTGTGCGAGATAAAGATGGCTTTTCCTTTAATTTATCTACAAACAAATCAGTACAAGTTTGTGTGAATTTGCAAAAACATGCAGTTAAACATTTCTCTGAAGTCACCTGTGTTGCCAGTACTGAGAAACAGTTTGCATGCTCAATCAGATAGACAGTAACCCGGACAAACTCTGCTATAAGATCAAAGTGCGTGCCTACAGAAGGGAATCCCCACACCGGAGAACACACACATGTTCTGTATGATTGCGTGCATGCATGGTGCCTCTATAAGCTAAACAGGTCAACATATAGGCAAGCTATGGGGTTACTTCCTCGCTGCTGGGTATTGTGGTTTGTGGTGAGATGACAAGAAGGTCTTGAGATACTAACTGTCGGGAGAAGTGAGAATGTGTGAAACCCAGCTCATACAAATTCTGGGGTAAAACAATTAAATGGAAAATCCACATGACGCCCGCAGCAGGTGTAACGTAGTAACACTGGTGTCTATTCTCAGCTGAGTGAGATCTTTCAAATAAAGAACATAAAGGAAACCACAGGACAGAAACTCGGCCGGTCAAGGTTGTAAATAATCTTGGATTTATGCAGATTTTTGTTTGATTCGCCACCTTGAAAAGAAAGAAAGCAGACCTCTCTGGAGGAGCACACTTTGTACTGCTTGATTATTGTGCGTCTAAGCACATGAATATGGATTTTCAGATTCCTAAGGCCATGAGGACATGTTACCTTTAGGCAGTGTCCTTCACCACCAGGGGTTAAAATTTAATTTTATTGATGTCTGCTGAACCAAGTGACCCTCCTCTGTTTCTATCTGCTGCAGCCAGTAAAAATTTAATATTGCTAGTCAGAGCAAAGACGAGATCTACTCTTATAAAGATGGCGCAGTCTGGTTTTCCTGATAGTTACTATAGATTTGGAAATTCTTGTCAAAGCTGTGATAAAATCAGCCTTATTCTGTCTAAAAAACGCGCTAAAATAAGAACCTCTGAAAGTCCAATCATCTAAAAAAGCTGGGTCACGCCTTTGTCTCCTTCAATATTGGAGGTATTTCCTCAACCCACAGAGGAGCACAGACACCTTCATGTGTGACTGCCACTGTGAAACTCCCCTGTGCGTTCTCTACCTTGGTTGTTGATGCGGATGTTCATGGGTATCTGGGCGGTCATGGCCAGCAGGTTGTGTTGCAGTGCTCTCTGCAGCAGTCGGTGGTGTTCCTCGGCCGGCAGCGCCATCTTCTTCTCCGGAGGCTCACCTGCCTCCAGTTTGTCCCTCAGCTGCTCCAGAGCCGCCACCTGAGCAGCCATCGCCGCCTGGGCCGCCGCCGCCGCCTGCACGGCAGCCACCGAGTGACCGGCCAAGGCCCCCGCCGGCAAACGAGCCACACCGACCCCTGGCAGCGGCTGGCCTCCCTCCTCTTCTGGTCGAACAGCACAGAGAGGGGGAGAGCAGGGGAAACTGAGTGTGATGTTTTTCATCTATTTGTGTTTGTCGTTTTGGTTTGGGATTACAATTCCTTTAACAGCAGCATAATCAACAAATTTCACCTTTCTTGATCTTCTGGATGGGGGTCAGCGAGGCCCCATTGGTGCCCACCGTCAGGCCCACACTGGCCGTGGGGAGCTTCGGCGAGGACAGCATGGTGGGTGTCCCATTGGGCGAGTAGGTGAAGAGGGAGCTGCCAAAGCTCTGTCGCCGGCCCTCTCGCCGGTTACTGTCGATGGCCGCCTGGAGCTCATTGGGGTTGCTCAGACCCCTCTTATCACATTCATACGGGTACAGGTACTTCATGTATCTGAGGAGAACACAATGTATTTAACATGGAGAGGTCTGAGACATTTACATGACGCATACTGCTGGAAATGTCACATCAGTTCCTATCACAACATAAAAGGTTTAAGATGATTTCTGGGTGGTCAAATTAAAGGGACATTCCATCAATTTTACTCATCAAGCTCACTTTTCTCAGCGTGAGGAGTAATAAGAGAATTATGTTTTCTGTGTCTGAGAAAATGACAAGATTTTACACAGAATGCTTTGTAATAATAAAAATGGGGTGTTGAGTTTGGCAGCGAGGGTCTATTGTAAGATGCTATTAAGATGCATTGTGGGAGGTGTAGGATCTACTGTTTGACCCATACACAGGAGTCAGAATATCTTGCTCTGACCATTTGTTATTTTCACCACGGGGGTTATGTTTTCACCTGTTTCTTGGTTTGTTTGTTTGTTTATTTGTCAGTAGGATTACACAAAAAAATACTGAACTGATTTGCTTCTAACTTGGTGGAGGGATGGGGCATGGGCCCATTACATTTTGGTGCAGATCTACTCTACTGAGTGCGATTCTAGTTCACTAATTTGTCGATTACCAGTCTCCAAACTTTATGGAAATACAACAATAAATTGCTGGAACTTCCCTTTAAACGCTTAGCGTCTCCATGTCATGATGTCTGGCTAAGACGAAACATGGCAGCTCGTAACCGTACAAGAAATGGAGTGATGGATTTTAGCTTTACCTGACGTAAGGATATACTAAATAATGATAAAAGAAAAATGACACTAAAGATATCTGTGGTTCAGCTGACTGAGAGCGAGAATGTACTGCAGTTTGAGCCAACCACAGGAAATGACATCAAACACATGGGTTCATTTGTAAAACGAAATAGTTGCAGAGATCTAATGACCAGCAGCTGTTGATGCGTTTGTCTAATACAGTGGTATGAAAAAGTTTGGGCACCCTGATAATTTCAAATTTTCCTTTATAAATCACTGGTTGTTCAGATCAGCAATTTCAGTTAAATATATCATATAACGAACAAACACAGTGATATATGAAGTGAAATGAAGTTTATAGGATTTACGAAAGTGTGCAATAATTCTTTTCTAAACAAAAAGTAGGCAGGTGCATAAATTTAGGGCACCTTGTCGTTTTATTGATTTGAATACGCTTTGGCACTAATTATTGGAACACAAAATTTGTTTGGTAAAGCTCGTGACCATATTACCATACAGGTGGTAATCATGAAAGGAGGGTATTTAAAAGGTAGCCAATTGCAAGTTGTTCTCCTCTTTGCATCTTCTCTGAAAGGTGCCAACATGGGGCCTCAAAACAACTGTCAAATGACTTGAAAGCAAAGATTGTTCAACATCATGGTTTAGGGAAGGATTCAAAAAGCTCGCTCAAGAGATTTCAGCTGTCAATTTTCCTGTGAAAACATAGTGAGGAAATAGGTGACCACAGGCACAGTTCTGGTAAAGGCCGGAGTGGCAGGCCAAGAAAATCCTCAGATAAGCACAGGTGAAGGATGGGTGAGAACAGTCCAACTCAACCTTACAGACCAGCTCAGGGGAGCCTACAACAGTCTTGCTACAGATGGGTGTCACTGTGCATCGTTCAACTATTCAGTTGGAATAAGGTGCTGTGGACTGATGAAACTAAAATTAGCGTTGTTTGGACATAACAAGAGGCGTTATGCATGGCGGATAGAGGCTACAGCATTCCAAGACAAACACTTGCTACCACAGTAAAATTTGGTGGTGGTTCCATCATGCTGTGGGGTTGTGTGGCCAGTGCAGGTACTGGCAATCTTGTTAAAGTTGAAGGTCGCATGGATTCAGTCAGTATCTGCAGATTCTTGTGAACAATGTTCAAGAATCAGTGACAAAAGTTGAAGTTGTAAAGGGCTGGATAGCTAACAAGACAACGACCCTAAACATATAAATTCTACTAAGGCATTCATGCAGAGGAACAAGTACAACGTTCTGGAATGGCCATCTCAGTCCCCGAACCTGAATATTATTGAAATCTGTGGTGTGATTTAAGCGGGCTGTCCATACACGGAAACCATCAAAACCTGACTGAACTGGAGATGTTTTGTAAAGAAAGAATGATTAAAAATACGCCCCTGGCAAGTCAGACCCTCATTGGAAGCTATAGGAAGCGTTTAGGCTGTTATTTCTGCAAGGAGGACATACTGAATATTGATGTAATTTTTCTGTTGGGGTGCCCAAGTTTATGCACCTGCCTACTTTTTGTTTAAAGAATTGTTGCACACTTTCTGTAAATCTATAAACTTCATTTCACTTCTCATATATCCACTGTGTTTGTCTGCTATATGATATATTTAACTGGGAAATTGCTGATCCGAACAACCAGTGATTTATAAAGGAAAATCTTGAAAATTATCAGGAGTGCCCAAACTTTTTCATACCACTGTAAACGACTACTTGTAAGTTTTGTTTACAGGCCTGTGATGCTGGTCTCTAACAGTGTGTGTGTGTGTGTACTGACTGTGTGCGAAGGGTGAAGGCTGCACTGGTGATTGAGGTAGGCAGGTTGAGTCCCTTGGTGATCTCCCTCCACAGTTTCTTGTTGATGACCTCCACCAGGCCGCCCTTCTCCGTCACCAGCCTGTAGAGCATGTAGAGATCCAGGACCTGTTTGGCCATGATAGGAATGCGATTCACCGGGGTTCCTAGAGCAACAACACACACACACACACACACACACACACACAGAGGAAAAAGGTCAACAGAAATACAACACACTGTCATGGCATGGAAACTGCTTTTCATGTCAACAACATCACCTTCCTCTACAGGAGAAAGTAAAGAACAACTAGAACATGATAGAATACTCTCTGTTCAACAAATAAGTGGTGAGTATATCAGGTTTAACATAGTATCCCACACTCCCATTACATAATTAAGTTTTCCTGCAGTGTTTCTTCACATGTTAATAAGAGTGTAGCGTGGATCTCTGTCTTTCACCATTTTGCCTGCCAACCACATCTGGCTGATCAGGACTCAGAATAATGGCTGAGGTATAAAGACATTCATCATTATTTTAAAATGAAGCTGGTATTTGATGACCCAGCCTATAAAATCGAGATTTACTTTACCCAGGCTAGGAAACTCTCTTTGTCCTGGCTGATAATATGTTTTTTTCATCTGACTGATCAATGAATTGCAAATAGTAAAGGCCTTTACAGACACTTGGGAAACATAATATTGACTGAATAATAATGACTTGAAGCCTGGGCATGAGAGAGAGAGTGTAAAGAATGGGTTTTGCTGCCTGTCCAGATATTATAATCTGACAGTACACAGGCACAATAGTGACAGTTTGTTGCGTCTTCTAATTTTGATGAAAACATGTAAACATGTATAGTACCTGTCTGGTTGATGTTACTCAATCTGGCAAGGCTGTTTCCTTGTCTTCAAACTGGAGACGTGGTGCAATTACAAAAGCATGAGACAAAATGCCTTGGGATGAGACCTAATCAATACCTGTAAACTTTTCTGTGACAAACAGAAAACAAAGCCATCAGTCTGATCATAAAATGACATTACTTTAAATAATGAGTCCTCATTCATCTTTCATTTGTACATCATGGAGTCAGGTATCCAGTGCGGCCTGCGGGTGGTGCTCAGATTCTCTGAGGGACGCAGACCCGCCCATCAGTGGTGGCTCTGACAGTGTAAACATCCAGTACTGGTTTTCAGTTGTGAGCACATGTCTGTTGTGTCAGTCACGGCCCTGATCAGAATTAAATCAGCTATGACTCCAGCCTGTCAGTTAACAAGGCAGCTCGGTATGTACAAGGAAGATCATGTGCAACAAGGCGGCCTGCATTCGTACACCCAGGTGTTACACAATCCACAATTTTACAAGCATTACGATGAGTTTGATGCAGGTTTTGATGTGTCACCAGTGTGGATGGCAGCTGAGTCAGTGTTTCTAACTCTGTGTCCAATTTCTGCCTTCTATTAAATCAAATCTGAGGCTTATGATAAATTTTGTGCTCTTTCTAATTTTTTACACTTTGTCTCAATGCTTTTCGGGTTTTATGTTAAAAAAAAGACAATTCTGAATTGCCTCTGTGTGTGTGTGTGTGTGTGTGTGTGTGTGTGTGTGTGTGTGTGTGTGTGTGTGTGTGTGTGTGTGTAGTGCCAGAAGTGTGGGTGGCAGGGCAGTGCAGACATGCGACAGGATAGGGAGGTAAACCAATCCATTCCCAGGCATTGATACAACGTGTTCCCTCTAGTTATAGCCTGGGAACGATGAGAGGCTGCCCGGCCATAAAGCAATCATCTCTGAAATGAATAAAGACCCCACCCATCTGACTGAAAGATGAGTAGACAGAACTGTGTCGTATGTCAGATAGAGACAGGGAGGGTGGGGGTCATCCTCTATATCCAACTATTAAGAGCCTCTCTATGACACTGGCTGGAGATATAATGTGAGGAGATAAGAGACTGAATGGATGCAAATGTGATGTACTGATACAGAGTTTATGGATTTAAATACATACGCACATGCAAAGTAGACATACCTCTTTTTTGCATGAAGCTGAAGAGATCATCCAGGAACTCCTTTCTCTTTGGATCTCCGTCCAGTTCATACAGCTGTGGAGAGGAAGAGGAGGGAGACCAATGAGGATGAGTGATGTTTTTGCATCTATAACACATGTGTTTGAGACCTGATTTTTTTAAAAAGCAGTGTGCTCAGCTGCCATTAATACAATCTCAATACCTAAGGATGCATCAAGCAGGGGGCAGAAAATAACCTCAGTTGCTAAGACAACCAGCATCGCAATGTCTAACAGCAAGATGACCACACCGTCTAAACAATAAAATAATAAATAAATAAAATCTGATCACTTTTTAAATGAGCGTTGGACTGGAAGAGAATCAGTCAAGAGAGACCAATCGATGCGCCTGCTTCTGATCACAAGAAGAGCCGAGATAAATGGACCAGTTTTGTGATGAGAACCTGATGTGGGTCCAGCTGCTATAGCGGGCCCGGGCTCTGGAAAGTTCAATGAAAGTTAGCAGTAAAGTGGGAGCACCCACTCGGGAATACAGTGAGACCATTGAGTCTGTGGTTGTTTTCAGCCTAGTTTGCCAAGCGTGATAGTGAAATATCTCCTGGGTGTATTTATTATTATTTATTTATTTATGTGTCAACAAAATGTAGCGCGCACTTAATGCAACATTTGCTCTTCTCACGGGGGTAAGGCAGCACAACTTCAACTACAGTCTAATGTAACACAGGTTTTAACAACTTCATATCACATCCTTTGAGTCATGTAGTTTCATAATCTGTGAAAATGTGAAATTGTGAACACAATGTGCAGACACCATCAACAATAACCACAGAAAATAGAACCAAGGTGCACAAACACACCCACAGACAAGACAAGACCATTGTAAACCTTACACACACACACACACACACACACACACACACACACAGACACACACATAGACACACACGTTTTTCAATCATGGGTATTAGCAAACATACAACACAGCAAAACATTCAGCTCAGCACATAACTGATGCAAAAAACCAAATATGAACAAGAAGCTGGAAAGCGATTAAATGAATCAACCACAAATTAATCCAACAACCATTTAATAACTGTTTAATTCATTTCTGATTTCTTCTTTGCTGCTTTTATTATGGTTTTTGAGTGAGTAACTTGATTATCTTTGAGTTTTGACTGTTAGTCAGACTCAAGCATGAATGTCACCTTAAAGCTCAATCTGACGGACATTTTCCTGTTGTCACAATAACCTTCAACAGACTCTCTAGAATTGGTCTGTAAGTTGTGCTATGACATATGTCACTTAAAATTGAAATAAACATATTGTTCTCGCACCCAATAAATACCTGGATTCAGGCACAAACCCTGGATTTTGTAGAGACAAAACATTAATGAAATTATTGGAAAAATAAAATTCTGGAAAAATTGTTGTCAAAAGAAAGTAAGAAAGTCTTATATACAAATGAGCAACACAGAGAAAACTGCGTGGCTCATCATTTTAATTGACAATATCAGGCTGTAACTAATGATTATCATTAAAGATTCAGCCGACCAACTAGTCCAAGCTAAGATAATCAGTTTACAATCCTTCCACAGTACAAGAACAGCAAATCTCACAATGGTGAAGCTTAACCAGAAAATGTTGCAGCTCTGTTCTTCAATTTTTCAGTATCATCCTGTAGCCTGTAATTTCGCTCCATGACTGATAAAACAATCAGTGTGCTGAAACCTAGACAAAGGCGTGTAGCAGGAGAAGCTGCATGTTCATTTTGACATTTGACATTTGCATACAGGATTAATCCTGACTTACTTTCGCCACTCATACTCACACCACCACATCAATGAGGATTACAACACCTTTCCCCACCTACAGGTTCAGCGAAACTGCAGTCCCTTACTAGAAGGTTTCTGCGTTTGCTTTAGCGCCCGGTTCAGAGAAACTGAAAATGAAGGCTGGTACGGCTGAGTTTGGTTGAGCGGTGACATGAGTGGCCTCTAACCACGAACAGCCCTCATTGATGGCGTGAACTGCTGTAGATCTTACTGTCAGTGGGTAGGGGAGGGGTGGGGACCGCTGAACTGAAGAGGCCGGGGTGCATGGGGTGGTGGGGGATGCGGGCTAATGTACAGGCCCTGCTGGAGGCAGGGGGGAGCTTTAATTACAGGATGCATGCATTTTGTGAAGTGCCGCGCCATAAATCTTGGAAATTACCACCCCTACACCCCCTACACCCAACTAACAACCCCACCCCAAAACTCCCATCCCCCAGTGTTGCTTTATTCTCTCTCTGTCCTAATCACACAAACATTTCCCTCATGGTGTGGTGTGTGCACTGTCACAGTCCTCCAGATGTGGTGACATAGCTTGATACTGGGGAAGTTTAGTATTCTGGTGACTGTAATACATAGAAAAAAGATGTAGTTCCCCGATGTTTTTCCCATATGACACCGGCAGTCAGTGTGAGTGACACTACAGGGTATAAACCTAATTATTAAACCTGATTTTTTTCATGTGATAATTTTCCAATCACAGCGACTTAAAGACAGACAGGCGGCGTGTTAGATTAGCTTCACCGTTTCCCTGCCAACTGAAGGAGCTGACGGTCCACAGTGACGCGTTAAGTGTGTTCACACGCTCACAGTATCTGTTTTACTAATGCATATATCCAGTTTCACATCTCATTCTGTATCTGCTGTAAACATGGACACTGTGTCTGCTTTGTATCAACGAACATACAAAAATAATCTAAATTTTCGTAGCTGTTATGATCTGTTTCAGTCTCCGTCATTTTATTTATACTAGGTTCAATGGCAGCACATCAAAGTGTCTGTGTTTGTGATTTTATAAAATGTGGATATTAGATTCGTAGCCTACAGAGTCTAATACAATCTGACAATTAAGACATTAATATAATACTAATGTGCATCCTCAGATTCACTGATTATGTGTCTGATTATGTTCTTTAATTAATCCATACTTCAAATAAGAGATGGCTTTTTAAATGTCACTTTATAATTACCTTAACCTAAATAAATATGTACTCAGAGTAATCAGAAATTAATGAAAAAGGCTTTGGTTTGAATCAGATTCCTGACAAGGATTTAAATCCTGTATATACCTTCATCAAATCATGACTACATCACTGCAAACTGTGGCTCACAGCGAGATACATCTATCGATTAAACCGGGAAACAATTCATACCCTGCCATCTAAATACTCACAGCTACAGTGCATATAAAGCATTTTCAGAAAAGAAAGGCTGGATGTTGTAGTTCAATACCTGAAGTAAACTGACACTGTAACACGCTGTGCTCTGTGGGAGGTTAAGGAAATATAAACTGGACGGCTCTACAGGAAAACTATGGAACCAGTTTGTTTCACTATTACTATGGATTACTGTGGTTCATATTCTCTGATAACAATTTACGACTCAATCTAACACTCTCATGTAAAAAAAACCCCTGTAAAATCCGTGCTTTAAAAGAAGGAAGGCGGAAGACAAATGCTCTTAATGGCTGCTGTCCGGCAGCTGCAAATGTCCACTTTGCTCTTCATACAATATATTTACTTACAAACATGACAACCTGTGGCTTGGACAGAAGCTGGTAATGGCTCCGTTATTGGAAAGCAGGGATTAGAAACTAAGCAGCTATTCAACTATTCTGATCATTTCAGACTTTTAAGCCTCCTAAATGTGAGGATTTACGGATTTTCTTTGTTATCATGACAGTAAACTGAACATTTCTGGATCGGTCAGACAAAACAAGACGTTTGATGAAGTCAGTGCAGCCTGTGGGAAATGATAACAGGCCTTTCTCACTGTTTAGGCAGATGAATAGTTAATATGAATAATGTTAATAATTAATAGTTGTAGGCCTAAAGGAGAAAAAATAGCTGAATAAAGAGCTATGGGAATATGTGATATCATCAAAGTGGGACGCCTGTTTGACTGAAGTTACTGACAAACATAGAGCCAGCCAATCAGGATCCTGTCCAACCGGCAGGACCACTGCCACCCCCTACCCCTCATTATATCATTCCTTGCTGTCCGTCTGTCTTTATCTGTTTTTCCCTCATTGTTGTCCTCCACTCTCCTCTGTATCTACTGCCTCTTCATGCTCTTCCACTTTTCTCTCCATTTGTCCCTCGACTTCTCTCTCTCTCTCTCCATGTATGTCTCTCTCCCTCCCTCAGCTCCATGTATATAAGCCTTATGTACATTATAACTCCCCTGCCGCCACCGCCGCCACCATCCACCACCCACCCACACCCACACACCCACACACACACACACACACACACACACACACATTACATTCAGACATTATCAGGCTGAAGTGGGTGTGGTTGTTGCTGGCTCATATAGGTTGTCATGTCTATAGTACTGTGTGTACGCTGGGGCAGGGGCCCCTCCTGGATTAAAGCTCCGCTATTCAGATAAACGACAAGAAACTAGATAAACGACTAGAAACTGGGCCAACTGGTAATGCTGGGAGCCAGTTCACGCCCCTTCACCAAACCCCCTGGAACAAAAAGGGCCATTAAAACTGCAGAGTTGACTGGAAGACTGACTAAAACGTCCTGATCTTTTAATAAGCTGCTGGAATTTCAAAACTTTCGCTCCCCAAATGAAGAAAAAGATTATTATTAATTACAGATTATACAACCTGGTGAGGATTTATACAGATGTTTTGTTTGCATCAAAGACAAGATTTGGTTCTGGGTGACAAATGGCGATTGAATAAAGTTCAAATGCTGCTTTAAGCGCCAAGACTTCAGACTTCACAGCCCCATCTGAACAAGTATTTAGTGTCTGACTGTTGTCTGACAGTTTCCCACCCTGACTGTCTATGTAGGTCAACGACAGCCCGTCTGCAGATAAATTATAAACAGAAAACACAGTGGTTTTATACGGAAAATAATCAGTAACCAGCGAGCAGCCTGCTGCTGCAGCTTTGTAGCCATCAAAGCAGTGGTAGTGGCGGTAGTAAGTAATACAGTAAGAGGGGAGGGGGGTATATGTGTGTGTGTGTGTGTGAAGGTGGGGGGTGGGGGGTTCACTCCACCATTAATGCAAATGGCAGTTAGCAAGCCAGCGGCACACAAGTGTCACATAGCACATAATAGAGGCTTTGCAACTGAAAACCAAAACTGAGAGGAGAGCGGGGGTATCGTCGTCTACGTGTTCCCTTTACACCTGCCAATCACCTCGATCACCTTGAGGTGAAGCTGATACACACACACACACACACACACACACACGCACACAAACAGGCTAGAGGTCAAAGTCCCGTCGCAGTTTTAGGGACATGGCGACTTCTCATTGGTTTAGCCCTCTAAAATGTTTGACCTACATTCTGTTTCTTTGAGAGTAATTTTACAAGTAGAACAGGCTTCTCGGAGGAAGTGTGATGTCTGCACAGCACACACATGTAGCTGTGTAATGGTACATGTATATGTACTGCTGCCTCTACACGCAAACACATGTAGTACTAGTAGAGGCTGGAGGGAGGGAGGGAGGGGGGCATCTTCCTACAGACTAAAGACAGGGTTCAGCTCCTTCTTTATATCCTTTTTATGGTATAGTAAAGTATATTGTGTAATGTAAAGTGAGCAGTGAAGGTTGAGTGTATTTATCTCCACCTTGTTGAAATGATTGGATCTGTCTGGTTCAGTTATTAAAGCCTCGAGCTCAGTCCTTGATTGTGATTACAACATGTTTATAGTCTTTTTTTTAATCTTTATCTAAGGGAAGTCTTTATGTTCTTTCCTGTAGCTGCAGACAGCAGAAACCTGGTTTACACACTGAGACTAAATCCCCTTTAACCCAATGCTGAAGGAGCAGTTTCATAACTTCATATTAATCTAAGTCTTGAGTTGTTTCTTCCCATGAAAGAGATTAGTATGAACATGTTTTTCTTCATATCCTCCTCCTGCCTGCATGACCTGAACGGAAAAAATGCTCCTGTCTCATTTACGTAAGGTTGCTGTGTGTAACACTTTTAAGCATGACTAGATCGAATTAACTCTGCTAATCAGGGGATAACGGCCGCACAAAAAGAGAGCCTGATGATGGCGGATTGTCTCACAAAGCTAGTTTGCAAATGTAAAGGGAGCTGATAAGAATCTAAAATGTAAACACACACATATGAAAGTGGGGGAAGGGAAGCTACAGCTAGCAGGGAGAGTACGAGGGCGGGGGGTCTTGATACGGCTCATGAACACATGATCAGCCATATTCAAACACAGCATTGTTCCAGGCCAAAGCCCTTTTATGAGTGTCATTAATGTAGGAAAGCAAACTCAGAGCGCTAACACACAGCATCGCTTCAGTGTTCCCACAAAGAAAAATACGCAATAGCGTCACCACTTTAATCGCACAATGCAGTGCCCCACCTTTATTTTTTTTCTCTTGTAACTTACAGTTATGTTACAAAACAAAATGTCAGCAGTGACACGACGTGATGTACGATTCAGAAGTGTCAAACTCTACTTTACAGCTCGCTATAAAGTGAACATGAGGTGTTAATCATGGGACAAATGTGAATGAGTGAACACAGGACACCGGCTGACCTGTGATTTTTTACTTAAAGGTGTACGTTGCCACCACAGTATCCCATCAGAGGAGATTTCATTATAGCGATGTCATAAGACTGGGGCTGCAATTAAAGATGATCTTCATTATCTATTAATGTGACGATTAGTTTTTGGATTAATGGTTCAGACTTGGGCTCATGAGGTGTCTTGTTTTGTCCAGTCCCAACGGTACAAAAACACTCAGTTCAATGTTATGTAAGAAAAGCAACTAATTTTACCATTTGAAAAGCTGGAGGCATTTAAAGTTTCACATTTTTTGTTTGAACGTTAACCTAAGCAGTTAATCGATTAACTTTCTGCTGCTTGATTCATCTATTAATCGACTAATCCTTGCAGCTCTGCCTGAGACAAACTATAAAACCAACGACAGATCTGAACCAGGATTAGCTTCAATTTCAATTTCTCTCCTGCTAAAGTCACAGATAAACAAAAGCAGAGTTAAAAAGCTGAAGAAAACCTAGTAAGATCTTTGTTTTATTGTCTGCTTTAGTCTTGTGTAGATGTTTTTGCTGCCTTCGTGAACTGAAGTCTATGACAGGAAATGAAGTATACTTCCATTTAAAGTAAAAAGAGGGTCTCCTAACTGAAAGCCTTCACAGAGAACACAAATCTCCACTGGATAAAAGATGAGGTCAAGTCTAAATTTAATCCTGGATTGTAAATGCGGTTCATCAGCTTCAGGTTCACGTAAACTTGGCCTCCTTAAAAACACAGTTTCTCCTGTGTACAGAGAGACTTTCACGGAGTGGCTTTACACGCAAGCCCATGATTCAATTCTGCCGCAATGAAGCCAATACTCTGATGATTGAAGCTATTATCTGATTACCTTCATCACAGTGGGGTCGTAGACAGAACTGGCTCAACCTCTTCACTATTTCAGGCACAAAAACACTGAAGTTAAATGTCTGCCTCTTTATTTTTCTCCTATAAAGATGCAGGTAAAAGTCACGGGACGCAGCAAACACCTGGTTTGTAAAAACACACAACATGGCGGACTGGAAGAGAAAAACAAGAAGGAGTTGAGGGAGGCTGTCTTTGGATCATTGTACTCAGACTGTGACAAAACTGGACTTTAAATAAATAAATGAATCAAAACACAGATTATTGAAGCACTGAGCCGTCCTCTAACTCGATAGAGACTGGGTGAGAGTAAGTAATAGAATGACACTTGAACTGATTTCCTAATCCGTCTGTTCTGCTTGACCGGCAACTCACACAGCATCAGACTGTTGAAGTGACAAACCCAAGTTCTTGTTTTTCTTTCTCTTTGTTGCTAGGGTTTCTGTGTTGCCACTGTTCGCACAACACTTTCAAGAGATCGCTCGCTAATCAAACACTGTGAGCAAGACTTTAATGTCCTCTTCTCAGAGACCTTGGACCCTCTAATGGAAGAGTTTGACGCAGAATTCATACTATTTAAAGCACAGCAGAATCAAACAGTGTATTTATGTGCACCTGAGAAACCAGGTTAATCAAAGACAAAGGGCTTTTTTTCTGGAGTGACATGTAGCTCTACGACTCTATACAGGAAATACACAGAAAGACAATGCAGCCATAAGACAGTCAGGCAAGCAACAAACAAGACACACAGACACACACCTTGTGTGTCTTATGTTCATGTGGAAAATAAACTTAATCCAGTCAACTGACAGAGGTGACAGCGGCGTGACAGTAACTGCACTGACATGTCTGACTGACATCTATAATGAATCCATCTTTGTCTCCTCTCCTCTCCACCCCGTCCTTCCCCCACCCTCCAATCCCCACCCCCCCCCATCCCTCCCTTCTGCACGCAATTAACAGCAACAATGGAGCCATCCAATTGCAGATGCATTGAACAGTGTTTTATTGACAGGCAGGATCAAATACATCATAATCCTAACTGACTGGCTGACCTAGTAAATTCAACTCTCATCGACCGGGGATGGGGAGCGAGCAGCCTGCTGAGACGAATGACACCACTGAGGCTGATCCCATCTGAAGCTGCTTTATCTGCAACGAGGTGCATTCAGCCCAAAAAATTAAACCAGGTGATAAGCCAGTTATAAAAAGAAACTGAGAACAATACACAGGTATTTTGCATAGCGGCTGAATAAAACCACATATTTGAATGTGTTTACGGTGGTGCAACACTAAGCAGCAGTTTTGTTGCCTAAAATGGACTTGATTTAAGATTTCAAGAGTTTTACAACAAAATGCAAAGAGATTTATTCTGTCTTGGTTTTTACTGAAGCTTCTCAGTCTGGTTTAGACTGAAAAACATCAAGTTCCAGGCCCAATCTGTAGAAATCCCTTTCATTTCCTGACAACATTAACTTCCCTGGCGTTGGAATACACCTCTGGAAATTCAATAGTCCTTGAGGACGTGCTTCCTTTATGGTGTGAGAGCTTGTAAGCGAGGCCTCGGTCCGCGGGGCCACGCAAAAAGGATTTTTATGCTCGGGTATAATTGGATATACGGTATCCCCTGCTGACATGAGAAAAAGGTGAAAACCATTTGATGAAGACAGTACATGAGTCCAGAATGAGCACTATCCCGCGCTTACATGTACTCCATTCCTGCCTGCTACTGTCAGCTGCCAAGGGCTTGTGGATTTGGATAAGAATCAGAAATAGCAGCCAGCTTTCCCAGGGCCCTGGAGAGTTTGATGTGTGTTGCTGTGAGCAATCTGTTCTAACCGCACTGCTAATGAGTACTATCATGATGACGGATGCCCGGCCTGGGAAGGGCAGAGCTGAACAGAATGAAGGAGGGGAAGTGGGTGTAGCAGCAATTTAGGATCATAAAACGATGTGTTGGAAGGGAATGCCTAAAAAAAAACCAAAAGGAAAAAAAAGAAAAATCATCCAGCTCTATCACTTATTTGATACTTGTAGTTCAAAACCTGTATATCTTCAAACCAGACTTTCCACAAGATGACAGAAAATGTCTGACCTAGATAAGCATCTAATGAGCGTTTGTGTGAAAGCTGAAGGTATTTATTCAGCGCCACTGCAGATGAAGTGATAAGGTGTTCGTCTCAGGGCAGAAAGATGGAGACCGAGATAAAGGAGCAGCTCAAAGTTCAGAGGAAGGTCTGTAACTGTTCTTGTATACAAACAGGATGAAGACAGATATTGACTCTGGCCACAGAAAGGGAAAAAAAAAGAGAGGTACTCTGCCGCACTGCTGCTCCTCAGCATGAAGCACCTCGCCGTGCAGAGGGGCAGACACGTGGCCGGACAATCACACTGTCAATCAGGGTGATGGATGGGCAGGGCAATGAGTTTAATGGTTGACAACGGCGGCCTTAAAAACATATCTGGCCCACCCAGCCCCACGGAGGGCAGATATCTGCCCATGTGGCTCGTCAAGAGGCCGAGATGTTGTGGCCACGTGGCCGATCCCGCCCCAATCAATAGGTGGAGGGGCGGCAGTTTGACCTCAGGCAATCCCTGGGTTTGTCCTCTGCATGGAGCTGCAGTCTTCAAATTCTGATCTGGGATACTTGGCAGCACAAAATGACGGTACCCTGAGGGGTTTTTTTGTTTGTTGATTTGTAAATAAAGTGAAGTTTACATTTACTTTTTCTCACCCGCGGGCATTTGCAGAGCTGGGTTTTGGAAAAATGAGAAACCCACAATGTTCATATCCATGTTTGTGGAGATGCTTGTATACATCCTGCTTACATAGGCAGTTACAGACCACTCCTCTGAACCTTTTTCATGCCGTTTCCTCCACCAACTGTCAGTAAGTGAGATAGTATGAAACAAGATACAGATACAGCACCTTTAAACAACTGACAATTACCCTGACTCTACCTCAGCCCATTTCAGTCAAAACATGGGAGTTTATATAGTGATAAAAACATACAGCTTCACATATTTCATTTTGATATTTACTTCCATTCAACCACACTGAACATTCTGTCCTTTCAACATAAAAGCCTTTAATCTTATTTTATGATTTTTTCTTGTCATAGCAGGTAAACCAGCCTGTTCACTGATCCAGCTTTCACTGTACCAGAGCCCTGGAAATAAAATGTAATAAAGCCGTTATCAGTTCTTAGTGACACCCACACTTTTCTTGCTACGACTTGTCAAAACATCTAAAGTCTATTACAGTTCACATTGATGTCAGATGTAAGTTCAGAATAACTATTTGTATCTGTAGTGTGAACAGAACCTGACAGGTCAGGGCTCTTGCTGTGCTCACACAATTAACAAAAAGATCAGCTATTATCACACAGCCTCAAAGATTATGGATCAAAGCACTAATAGGGTCTTTTATGCCACAGTGTCAGAGGAGTGTGCCCCAGCTCTGCATAACATTTAAGCTATTGGCTGTGTAGCCACCTTGCAAAACATGATTCCCTTTGCTATCCGTCGCCATCCAGCCCATTTTCATTTCACACCGGGACAAAGAGCGACGACTCAGACCTTGAAAAATGTGCAGCTTAAGTATCTTTATCTATGTTTGACCTATTTCTTAATTGATTCTTTGAAGAATGAAAGCTTTCAACACACACAACCTTTTCAGAGCGATCTGAAGGTGAAAGCACACACACACACCGCTTTTGTTCGAACGAATGTCTTCCACTGTGTCGCTGTATGAAAAGATGTCAGTTAGGGTTTTGTTTGCTGCCAACCATTCAGCGCAGATCCATGCTCAGCTGGCAGTTTATTAGGTTTATCTACGACTAAAACTATTGCAGTCTAATTCAAAAGTTCTGCTATAAATCCTGCTTTCGTGATGGTTTAAATGTTCAGTTTTTAGAGGAACTGTTACAGAGAGGCATAGTTTGTGGTGCTAATGAGGTGTTTCTGTTATTTACCCTCAATGATGTCACCTGTCAGTATAACACAGTACAATTTAACACCACACTAAACTGCAGCCTCCAAAATGACCAGTAGAATCAACACCTCTAATAATCTTCTGTTTATACTGAGACACAAGGCTAAAATTAAGAGTTCTTGATGCGAGGACAAAAAGGGAACAAAGAGATGAAGCAGCACTCACTTATTTCCTTTAGAGAGGAAGAAGGAGGAGATCAAAAATAAGATTCACACACAACGGTGGCAAAGGCAATAAAGGATGTGGGGCATTTGTGCGAGTCTCCAGAGCTCACAGCAATCATTTCCTCATTCTATATTAAGGCACAGACACATTAAAGTCAGGAGGAAGCTCGAGGGAGTAACCCATCAGGGAATGTGCCAAAATAAAATTAATTTTGTTCAAATAAAGCACAACAGCTGACTGAAAAAAGACAGGGCGAAAGAGCTAGCCTCAGCCTTTACGCAATCTTTGTTTACATTCCTGCCTCAACCCCCCTCTCCTCCTCCATATTGAGCGGCTGCCAATTTCCAGAATCCCCATGGCTACACAGTTTCTGACATCAGCTACTCGCTGCATTCTGGGGCGTTGGACACGATTCAAATGCTCTGCAGTGCTTCACAGTCAAAATGATCATGTACTAAGCACTCTACTTGGTGGTGGTTCAAAGCCCGACACCAACTGACTGACTTTTTCCTGTTCCCCCAGTCACACCTACCCTTTCCCCTCCTGCGCTGTTCCTCCTCCTCTCAACAGGAAGACTTTCAGAGGCCTTCCCATGCTGCCTCTGCCTTTGTTTTTGTTGCCTTTTGTTTTCATGACATGAGCGGGGCCCATTAACCCCTGTTTTCTTTTTGTTAAACACAGATCACTGCTCACAGCGGTTTCTACAGGCACAGCTTAATGAATTAAATAAATTAAAGTCCCCTGTGCTGATTAATTCAACCCCTGTACACTAAAGTAAAAAAACAACAACTTTTTTCTTGTGCTTTACAAAGCTTCAAATGGTTTGTTGCTCTGGAGTTAAAATGCTCTGAAACAATGCACAGCTTGACACGGTTTTACAACTGTAATTATCAGTTCGTTAAAAGCAAAAGGGCAGTTTTGGGATCCACAAGAAACTGTAATTTAACCTGAATTAATATAATTTTAACTACCATTTCATTGCATAACTCACAGGTTTGTAGAGAGTGTGGGTGCATAAAACAGTCATGAACAATTAGGAATTTGTCAGATCAACAGACAAATCTTCAGCTGTGAAAATGCACAAGTTCATATAAAACCAAAAACAAACTAACCTGTTCCTACAACTCTCGGGCAGATCAAAAGGTCTCAACGTAACTACAGTGGAATATAAACCCAACAAGCACTTATCAGACAGCTGTATCAGCAGAAACCTGAAGGGCAATCCCAATAAGTGTCGCTCCCAATTGGCTCACGTTCGAGCTACTTCCTGTAGTCACTAACAGCACCCTCCCCCTCACTGTGTGTGTGTGTGTGTGTGTGAGTCTGAGCAATTTAATGTTTAATGCAAACTCCCCTCCATTCACCCTGATCATGGTGAGTGCCATGAATTTTTAAAGACATCCCTACTTTACTGTCCATCTGGGCTCCATCTGCCCAGCTGCTGTTGTTTAAAGCAGACAGAGACACAGGAGAGGAGACTTCAAAGGCCCTGCATGGCCTCTGGACGATTTCTGGGCCTGAGGAGGATATTGTTTATAAAGAGGGGGCAGGGGAGCGGGGGTCAGTTATATGAGATTTATACCATAGCACTGAGGAGACTACACATTAATGGAATCGGACTGTAACTGTACAGCCACAAACATCTCTTGGACAAAGGCAAAGGAGTGCAGTGTCTCTGGAGGAATGAAACAGAGAAATCAAATATTAAGCCAGCAGGAAGCTGACGAGTTTATCTAGATAGCTGTTAGCTAACAAAGCTAATGTGAGTCACATAAAATGGCTGGATTTGTGGTTGGTATCTTTATAATGGAATCATCAGTGGAATTCTTGATACTACTGAAGGACTCTAAACGTAAAGCATGTTCACAATTATCCACAAATAATCAATATTAAGTACCATAGCTACCATTGGTAACTAGCTAATTTCCACATCATAGGTGACGTCAAGGCCTACAGACGTCAGTGTGAACAGTTTTCACTGAAGAATAAAGCCTTTTACACTAAAATGACAATCGGTAGAGCACATACCTCTGTCAAGGCCAAAAATGGTCCATACATTATTTCCTATAAAAACCTGACACTTGAAAATGTCCTGTCTCCCAATGTTAAGAGAAAATTCCTGGATCAGCACCGAAATGTAACAGGTTCCTATTCCCTCCACCAAGTTTGGTTTAAATCGGTTCATTACTTTTTAGGTAATCCTGCTGACAAATAAATAAACACGTCAGAATATAACCTCACTGGCGGAGGTGACTACAGTATCTGCACAGCTAAGGATGAGAAGATATACATATTTTTTATAATTTGGATGAACCAATACCTCAGGAAAGTGTCTTGGTTATTAACGTTATGCGGATTGTCTTGTTTTTTGTTCAAACTAAAACAGCTATTTATACTATTTACACTATTTTTAGCTATTTATACTATATATATATAACACCGGATCTATTCAAAGATAAAATATTAGCTGAGTGACTCAATAAATGCAGTCAGCATTTGACTGGTGGCTGATGGGAACAGATGCATGTAAGCCTATATGACGGTACACGTATATTAACTTTAAAAGGAGCGTAAAAGTTTCCTCTAAATAAAATTGCAGCGGGTGATGCAAGGAGTGATATTGATATGGATATTTTGACAGGCAGACATATGGAGGGGAGCTCATGGTATGGTATCACTGAAATAACTCAGTTGAAATGGCACTCCACCAGCAACGCAAATCTGTTTCAATGACAAAATTATGCCAGCAATGTGGCATAATTTGATATCTGTATAAATCCTTGGCCTTTATTTAATTCTGCTGCTCTCTGCCACAGCCAGATATGACACTGCTGGCAAAGTGTCTTGAATAGTTTGATTAATTCACTTAAAACCACAGCGTAATCAGACATCCGAACAGACAGCAGCTCCTGGCTTGATTTAGTCTGACCTTTCAGCTGAGAGTGGGGAGAGAGGACGGTGGCTGTGTGATCCAGCAGGAATGTAGTTTGGGCTTTGGCTGATATATCTTGACCATGCGTGGCCTGGGGCAAACCCAAACTCAAAGTAAAGGTTTCAACCTCACCTACATGGCACCTTAAATCTGGATAGGTGTGAGGAACTGACATTTGACGTATTCAGGGACTTTTCTTGATGTTATTTTACTGGACACTATTCACTGGACCCAATCTTTGGGCTTATTTTACTGTTCTTCTTTAACTGGATTCACTACATTAGCATTGGTCCTGTTAGAGGTCTGTTAAAAGCGTGTACTTTGTATTACCACTAACTATAATAACGTCCTGCTCGCTTTTTACACTGCACCTATTGAATTCCCAGTCACATGAGCAGGGGGATTTCTCTCTTTGAATTTCCTCTCCTATTGTTTTTTTATGGAGAGGTTTACCTTGGGCTGTGTCAGGAGCCCCTGCTGTTATGGTGCCATGTTCACACACTGCATGTGTTATTGGGCGATACAGAACAAATGTGACATAAACATAAAGAGAGAGAAAAGGACAGTTTTCAGTTTGGAAGAGCTCCAACTGCTGCAGACTGATAGAGGCACACAAGGTTTCTGCTGAGGATCTGGGGTTCCTAGTGGCCACATTATCACCCTCCCTCAGGCACATTCCAACAGCCTCCACCCACCTGCCCAAAATAAACTGTACAGCTTTAACCCCTTCCTCCCCACCCACAGCCCTCCAAAACACACAACCTGCACACGATTAAACTCAAGAACTCCTGCATTTGTAAGTTACACTGTGTCTTAAAATGAGAATCTTTTTTTTTCACTCAGACTCCAGATCCCGATTTTCTCTCAAGATCCTTAGTCTCACAGACTGTGTGTGACATGCACAAACCTGATATTGAGGGGGTCTGCTTTTAATGTGTTCGATCCATTATTATGCCCAACCTTTCTTATTCCCCCAAACAGCTAAGACCGCCCCTTCAGTGGAAAAAAAAATCAGTCTGTAGTCCCAGACTTTAATGATAAATTCAATACTAATAAAAATGGACTTAACCGTAATCTGCTGTGGCATCAAAATTACGCAAGTTTCATATTACTACTTTAACTACAGCTGCTCAGCACTAAATGTTAATGTATAAGATGAAACAGATATATGAGGGCCTTTAGGAGCATTTGTTTAATACAGCATCAGTTCCTTGTTTTGCACAGACGAGACGACGAGACCCATATCTTTATCAAAGTCATAACCTCTGAAGTCAGTTTTTTTTTCCAGTGAGAGCTTGTCAGGCTTTGCAGTGAACTGGAAGAATCTACATTTATTGATGCCTGTGTGGTCAGGTGAGAGGGATTTTTAGGTGAAGCAGATTTAGCCCTCAGATTTTATAGATTATGTAAAAAAAATTTTTGGTGATGTTTCACATGGCAACACAAATCCATAGTGGTACATTTGCTCGTGTGCAACTCTTAAATATGCTTTTTTATTTTTTGCATAGGCTTCTGTGACTGCTGTGAAACCTCAAATGCGCTCAAACCCCCACTATTACAGATACTGCTATATGATTCAACATTTTACAATTCTTAAACTCTTAATCAAGCAAAGAGGAAATTGAGAGTTTGCCCTGAAAATGCAGATTTAACTACTGTCTCCTTTTGAAATAACAAGGAGAAACCACAAATGGCTGGTTCAGGAGAGAAAAGAAGAAGCCGAGTAAAAACAGCATACACCAAATATAAATTAAGGCTGAAATCACTGAGTTTGATTTGCATGGGGTTAGAATTACCAAGGGACAGACTGTGCTCATCACAGCAAGTCCATCATTTTTACGTTACACACTGCAGACGCTGCAGATTTACTGAGGATTATAATCACAGGCCATAGCTACAATTATTACTAATCACTGTAATCATCCCAGAGCCAAATTAGTCCTGTGTGAATGATACGCAGGACCAAAATCTTCTTCATAATATGTTCAAATGAAGACAGTTTTAAAGGACGACACGCAGTCCGGTCTCCCCCTCCTCTCTCCATGGTCTCCATAGTAGGAGGAGTTTGACATTGTGTGGGTGTGACATATGTTTAAGTTAACAATGGATTGGGTAACAGTATCTTAACAGCCAAGATACTGGCTGTCTCGATTATATAACTGTCAGTTGCAGTAAATTCATGCTTGCTTGATCCACTGCTGACTAACACGTTGTGATAAAAATGTCCCGCATTTCCTACCTGACGCATGAAAACCACTGCTGAGAGTATCAATTCAAGTCATTCACACAAAGCTTTACGGAGGGAGGGGTGCAGAGTATAGGTTTTAGGGAAGTTATATTCCCTATGCTCTGTAATTACAAGAAATGGACCTTAAATTACAGAATCTATGGTTAGGGTTAAAAATAAAGCACATGTAAACTGGGTGCAGCACGTTGAAGTTAATTTACCTCCGACGAACCAAAAGCATCAATAAAAATGTCTGAAATCCTCTCCTAAATTCCTAAACCAGGTTTCTGTTTTTAAAGACTTTAGTAATGTCTGCTCTGACAAAAGACAAGCTGCTGCTCATACTATCAAACTCGTTTTTCAGTTTGAAATATCGCTATAGGCCATGAGTGTGTTTGCATTTCAATACTGGCCTCCATTAAGTCATATAGGCTGCAATTGCATGAAATGGTGGCTTAATAAAAGTAATGCAGGCCTGCAGCAGCATGAGTAGACAAATAATTTCAATGATACTAAACCTGCAGAAAAAGTCACTCTTCCTCTTTTACATCTCTTTTTGAAGAGGGTTTTCTGTATTGGTCCAATTTCCCAAAATAGAGCTTTTTCATCTCACTTCACACTGACTAATTTGTAGAATTATCTATGTACACTACAGAAAACACTCTTGGAGTCTTTTTATCCACAGCAGCCCTCCATCTAAACTTAGCTGTTGACAGATTTAAGTCTCCTCACGTAAACAACCCCGTCTTATTCCACTGAGGCCTCTCTCGTAACATCCAGCCCACTAGCATGTTTACAGTAAACGCCAGCATGGTAAAGCTGTTAAAATGCACCCTAACCCCTCCTCCTCATCCTCCTCCTCCCCTTCCTCTCCCAGCCTCTCTTCCTCAGCTCACAGTCCTATCCATGACAGGAGGCTACCTTTTTTTTTTTTTAGGGCTACAGTTGTTGCAAATGTCAAATCTTACCGGGCATTAAGCTGCTGCACCAGAAAAACACTAACCAGAACCTTTAAGACATGTACCCTGCTACAATGTCAGGTGGCAAAGACAAACTTTAAAGCCTCAGCTTTGGGCTTATCAACATTTGGCCGGTGGCTGGTGTTAATTTCCCACCCCGGATTGGATTACTTCATGTGCCGCTGAGAAAGTGACATGCTGTTTTGATGTGAGGGGTGCGAAGGCCAGATGTGGCTCCCTGGTGAACAAATGACTTGAGGTTATTTTAGGGATTTAGCTGAGATGACTTTCCAGAGTGATGACGTGAGGGAAATGATCTTCCTTCTCTAATTTACTCAACAAACAGTAAAGACACAAAGAGTCATAGCTGCAAATTCTGACATGACTGAATCTCCAGTAGCAACATTTGTTTAAATGCACAACAGAAAAGCCACTAACTGATCCTACCTGTCTGAACTGCTCCTCGTAGGTCCATTCTCCGTGGTCCTGCCCGCCCAGGTGGCTGTGCGTGGCGAGGGGAGGAAGGATAGCTACGCGGGGCTCCTGGTCGACACTGGGGCGGGCCTTCAGCAGCTGGGAGTGAGGGTGGAGCTGTCGGTGGGGCAACAGGAGAATGCCTTTCCCAGGGGCCACAGCATCATGGCCTGTTGGCAGACCTTCCTCTGCCAGGTCGTCGTCAAAGTCTTCTTCCATCTCGCCTTCGAAGTCCTCCTCATCCCATTTCTGTTTGCTGTGTGTGTTACAAATAGGATAATATTGTTTAAAAGACATTGTGGCAAATGACTGAAGCTTTAGGACAATTTGATGAAAGATATTTAGACTTACATCTGCTCCTCCTCATCTGACCCCATCATGTCCTTGTATTGCTCCTCCCCTTCTTCGTTGTCATCGTCATCACCTTCCTCCTCGCCGCCACTGCTGCGCTCTGACATTGGGCTGTCCGACACCCTTTGCAGCCCGGCGGCCGCTGCTCGCATGGCCGCCAGTGCCGCAATCTGGGCCTGCTCTGCCTCAGGGGCCGGGCTCCCCATCGGCTCATCCCCCCCTCCTCCACCTGTGCGGATTTGAGTGTGCTGGGCGGCGGCTTGCTGCTGTAGCTGCTGCTCCATCAGCAGTTTGGCCCTCTGCTGCCTGTGCAGGTTCTCCATGACGGCCTGCAGCTTCATCTCCAGGGAAAGCGGCACGGCGTTCAGCTGCCTTCCTTCCCCTCCCTCCCCCGCTGAAGGAGCACCAGTCGGGGGGCCAGTCGGTGGGGACAACAGTCGATCCTTCTGCCCAGGGAATGAGCAACTACCAGCAGCGTCTGTGAAGAAGCAGCTAGCAGCTGGCTGGAGGTTTGGCGGTTATGGCTCTGTGGAAATGTGGGTCCTTGAGGAGAAGTGGAAGGTGGAGGAGGAAGGGGGGCCAGTCAGAGCTCTGAGACATGCAGTCAGAGGTCGGCTGCACGTCTGGAGACAGAGGCCTCTCTCTTGTCTCAATGGTTTTTCCTGCAGTTAGGGGGAAACCAAAAGCGGCAGCAGTGCTGAGTGGCACAGCATTCAATGAGGCACGAGCAGTGGAAGCAAAGGTGGGAGTACAAGGGTTCGGTGACAGACTACAAAGACCTGAGGGACAGAAAGAAAAACAGCGTGTCAGACTGCTACTTCCTCACTGTCTGTTAACACCGGTACCTTCAGCTGAAACGCGACAGCTTTTTGTTGTGGCAGCGACAACTTTCCTATAGTAGTATCAAATCAGAAAAATATGTTTCTGTTGTTTAAAATACAACTTTACATTCACTGGCCTTTCACTACAGTGGACATCAGCTCTGATCTGATTTGAAGCTATAAAGTAAGAATGGGTAAAAACCACATTTAACATTGTGCATGTTGCAATTTTGTTCAGTATTGCAGTGGTTACATTTCCCTGTTTTGCAACTTTAGAGATAAAGTTAATGGATGATACTGCAAGAAAAGGTCCAACATTATTTGAGGAAGTTGATCAATCAGAATCATGACTATCAAATGCCTGACTGGAGTCTTCTTAAAAACGTCTGTGAGTTGCAGAAGAGCAGAAACTACAGGGATGACTACAGGGCTGCCCTGTCAACTCAAAACACAAGTAAAGAGACAGAGAAGGAAATGCCCAATATCACAGACAAAAATGCAAATTTCAGTTAGGATTTCATGTAAAGAATAAGTATGCGGTCTCAGAGTTTGTGTCTGCTGTGTAATGTGCAGGATTACTCACACAAACACAGACCAGGGACGCTGCTCACACAGGACAAAATGTTTTAACCTCAACAACAAGAGGAAGTGAAATCACAGGAAGAACCGTCACTTTCTTCACCTGGTTGGCTCACAGCCAAGACGAATCTGAGCCCACCAGCATAAAAATATAAGTATGAGTCAACATTGTTTGTTAAAACACACAAAATTAATACTCAGAGGTGCAACCATTCTGAGGTATGACTAGTGTGTTTTTCCCCTCATTACAATGTTTTATTGCAAGAAAGAAACACACAGTGGGGAGTTTTTTTTCTGCAACTTATGTAGGAGGTGATGGTTCTCTCTACATACCTGTTTCCAAAAGTGCTCAGGTATGCAAAGCAGTCTCAGTTAAAAGAAATAAGCTTCGACACACAAATGTTTGTTCTCTTGTTGCCAACAACCTACACCCCCAAGGGAGAGTAACTGTCTATCCTGGCCCCTCTCTGTTTACTTAAAACGTGTTCATAAAGTTAAGATGTCTGGTTTTGGGGAGGCTGTGGCTCTGATCAGTTGGGCAGAGATAAGAGCAGCACATCAAGTGTCAACAGCACGTGGGGAAATTAAATTTGAGTGCAGGTGCTCGATCTGTCTGAGTACCAGTCATGACAGGAGGCAGCGGTGACTGTATTGCCAACACTCATTCAGCTACACTGACTAATACATGAACAGACAGACCCGTGTAACCACCACCTGCCCAGATCTTGTACTTTCAGAAACTACAGGTTTCACAATGAACTTCTACATTGCGTACAGACTGGATGAATGCATGAATGATGTTCATTGGAGGTGAAACAATAAATCGTTTGAGTCATTTTTTAAAGTCATTTTCATTTTTTTTTTTTTAGGTCCTCAGTCATTTGAATCTGTCAGCTTGAGCTTTGGAAATTATTTTCTGATACTTTATATGGTAATCGATTAGTCCAGGAAATAATCAGCAGATTAATTGATAATTGCAGCCCTAGTTCGTATATGACTTACAGTCATAAACACATGCATTTCCACCAGTTTATATTTAACTAAACTTCTAAAAGACAACATTTTGCAGCAATATTCACTATTACCTGAATCTTTATTATACTGACACTACAAAAAGTATTTACTCCCCCAGTCAACCACTCATACCTGTTTCATATGTAATTATTTTAGAGACACAGGAACATTTTTTCTCATGTATCACTTGAGCATTTTATATTGCACATGGCGTAGACACACTCTGAGCACAAGAGAAGGAGTAACAGTATTTATATTCCAGGACCAAGGTCTCTCCACAAGCTGTAAAATTAAGTTCAGCCTCCATTCACAGGAAAACAGGACTGTTTTTCATACCTAATGTTTACATAGTCATGCATATGTAATGAGAGGAGACAACACCCACAAACATTCTTCTTGTTACTGTGGAAGCAGACACTGGTTTCATGTGTTTCTCAATCTAAAGAATGAAATCCAAATGGAAAATAACAACAGCTTGCGCAGCATTACATGACTGTGACTCAGCTTTACACAATATCAGTAATCTCCAAATGTGTAACAAATTGTGGCACATCAGCTGTGTAAATGCACCTATTTCTCATGGAGGAAAATGATAAAAAATACATTTAACTGAGGTCAAAGATTTCCAGGGGGCTCTTTTTACACCGAGCAGTAAAAGTAGGTTCTGCTGTTTTAAAGAAGTGAATTAATTTGTAAGAAACATTACGGAAAAGCTGATTAAGCTCTTAAAAAGTGTTACAAGAAGTACAATGTGTGTACCTGTGGTCAAGAAGAGTCATCATGATGAAGCCTGGATGATCATCTGAGATGTAGTTTGAAGAAAAAGAAGAAGATAAATTGCCCTCAGTCTTCGTATTCCTCAACTACACGCTCAACAAGTAGCTATTAGCATGCAGCTGACACCCTGCAGCTCCTCACTGCAGCTCAACTGGTCAGATGGCTGAGCTATAAAATTTTCTTCAAAGGTACTAAGTTCTGCCACAAGCAAGAAGAGTCAAGACCCAGTTAGCTAAAAATAAAAGTTCAGAAGCAAAATGTTGCTATCTATAAATCCAAGTCTGTCGAGCAACAGTCATTCTGCAGAAGTTTCTACTACAGCATGAACAGGAAAAAAATATTCACCCTATACTATGGCTGTATGTTAAGAGAAATGTTGCGCAAGGAAACAAGAGCTGTGAAACTTGTGTTTCTTCAGTGGGTGAAGGAAGTGACAACTGACGGAGCAGATGTAGCGAGGCAGCCGACAGATATTCAATATTGATTCACTGCATTCTCCAACAGGTGATAGAGGCACAACTGAACGGCTGCAGTTGTCAGACGGGAGAATAGCACCAGTATAAGCAGGATTAAAACATCCTACCTAACTGGATCTGGTCTGACCGAGACAGCTTGTCTCTGTTTCACGTTCTGGGCTCAACGTGGACAGACAGCAAGAATTACTGGTGGGACCTCTGGACTATCCAGTTGCAATTAATGACATTAATTGCATGTTTGCACACTGTTATTTACACTATTTGTTATTCAACACGTCACATCTGCAATTGAGCACAATCTGTTTCCAGTTTGAGGCAAAAACAATACTGCCTCTGATACAGTGTCTCTCAGTTTGTCATATATGTAATTTCAAAGACAGAAGTGACTACAACAAAGCTGTTCTGATGACTCTTCCTGTGCAGAGGGAAGCAGAAGTGGTCGCTCTGTTACATGCCACTGCTGATCACAAGCATCATGATTTCCTACATGCGAGATGGTGCAAATTACATTGCGCCACTACATATGTTCTTCCCCGCTTCCCCAAATGACGAAGCAACGTAAGATACTTATAAAAGCTTTTTATGTGACAGTGATAATAATCAGGCGACATGACAGAAACGCACGAAAACATGGCAAAAAAACAGAGTAAAATGTTTTCTGTGTGTTCATGCATCCTGCCTGAAAGGGGGGGATAACCTCCTGTGGGTGCCTGAGCCTCGTCTAGCTGCTTTCAGTTATGTTTGACCAAAACCAAAAAGTCTAACCAACCACTACAGCAGCTGATCTCACCCTGTCTTGATACTGGTCAGGGCACAGAGTCTTACTGGTTTATATTACAAGCCAGACACTGATTTACACAAGGATTTAGGGTATAAACAGTTCTTTAGGAAGCTGGTGGAGCTATGCTAACCCCTCTCTGAGTCCAACCCTGCTGTGCAAAATGGCTAGAGGCTGCCTTTGGTATCTTATTCTCACACATTACGAATAACCAGACCTTGGCCGGAGTGATAAGGCATTTAACATCTAAACCATAACTCGCAGTGAAACCGAGCAGTCTCAGTGGACAGGGGCCGAATCCCCTTAAAAACCCCTGCTGGGGCTCCTTTACACTGCAGCAGCCGTGGGAAACCACCTCTGTACATTGGGTAATTTCTTTACATTTCTTTACATCGACCCCATGGGGCAGTAAGCAGCTATTATTTAGAAGTCCTGTCCTGCTTTGTTCAAAAACTGTTGCATAGCTGACAAATTCTGAGAGGAAGTTGCTCTCTATGGCCAGGGAGTAAACAGGTTTCACGGCTTGACTGCAGTCCTTTTTCTTCCAGTCAAAAATGCTGTCGAAACAAAATTACAGAAACCAACTTGCTTCATGGTTTTGCTCCATCGCTGGTCAACGTTTACCATATATCTGTACAGCTGAAGTAAAGGTCATTGGGACAGCAGGGGAAATATTTAGGAGACTAATTGACGGCTTCCTCCACAATTTATTGCCAGAGCTTTATGAAGGGTTTCTGAATGCATTAGTCTGCCTCCCAATCAATACGACTACCTGGCACTTTGTGTTTGCCAAGGACCAAAGGACAAATGTAAATCCTGCTGTGATGGCCGATATATGTTGATTTTCTTTTAAGGGAAACCGCCTGTTTCAGCGACTGTGAAGGTCACTCGCAAATAGCAGTATTTGGTTAAAAGCGTCACCTATCTGATCGCCGTTAACTGCTCCACCTCAACACTGACTGTGAGTCTATTTGCTGACGTCTGTCTTCCACCTTCATATTTCCCCTCCCTGTCACTTTTATTACTTAAATTTGCATTTTACAACAGACCTGGGGGGGGTACACAGGATTTGCTCTTTCTCTTCAGGGAGACAGAGATATTACCACATATTGCTTTTACGCAACATAAAAGACAATCCCTCAAATTGCACAGCTGACGATAAAGACCCTTAGGGCTCATTTAACACCTTAATTGGCTAAAGGGAGGCCGGCCTGCTGGGATTGGCGGCAGGAGCCCATGTGGGGGTCAAAGGCAGGGAGGAGCAAAGTGGACAGAAACTTTGACAGTTGGCTGAATGAAGGATAAAGAAGAAACGATGAGAGCTAATGGGTTAATCCCCTTTTTTCTTTTCTTTTTTTTAAAAACCCACATTTGAGAGGTGGAAGATTGCAAGGTCTGAGCAAACAGGACAGAGTGATAAGAACAAGAGCTAAGGGTCTAATTCCAACGAGATAAAGAGACCCACACCGCCTCACATACATGCACATATATACATACATGTATACATGAGACACGTAGCCTATTAATGTACTCCAGAGGGAGAATCAAAGCCCTCTAATGCTACAAAAGTAAGAGGGCCAAGTTTCAGACGCACATCAATGATTCACTGCTGGTATAGTTCACACATGCTACTTCTAACATGTGCTACAAACTAGTTTTGATATGTGCAGTGAAAAGATGGAGTGTTCATAGAGCTATACAGACATAAACATCTGCATTTTTCCTCAGCAGGTGGTTTTGTTTTCATGTGCCAACATCAGTGCAGATACATATCTTGCATTTCAACATTTGAATTCAAAGTCTTTATTTCCTTTTATGTACTGAAACAACAAACCATCTTTTGCCTGACAAAGCCGAGTGGTTGGGTGAGGTCTTGTGAGACTTGAAACTGGGTATTAAAATGAACGTCTGTTCTGCTTGACTGGAAAATCAGAGAGAACCAGATTCTTAAAGTGGTAATCCATGAGATTTATAGGTTTTTTCCCCATCTCCATCTCTCTGCTCTCTGTAAAGTGCTCTTCGCTGGCGTTTTTTGCCCTTCACTCTCCAAGGATCACATGTAAATCAGTGTGGGTGGTACTGCAATGTCTCCCTTGGATTTCTGATAATGCATTTTTGAGTTTCTGTAGGTGGTACTTTCTGTACTGTACTTTCTTTATCAAATTAGCTATCACACTGATTCTCATGCTACACCTGCCATGAACGACTCTATCAAACCTGACTAGACAGAGGTCTGTTGTCGGATTTTATCATGTCATACACCGTGTATCAGTACGTACTATACTGCTGTTAGTAGTAAAACAGGCTTTGTGCTGATGTTATCAACATACATTCCCGGACAAATACTACACAAGACGTGAGAATTTTTTCCACTTTGTTCAACTTATATAAGTTGAAAATTATAATACATACAAAGTTGTCTCCTACGCTGTAAAAATCTGTGAGCTGTGTTGTTGTTGTTGTTTATAGCCCTCACTCATCATGTAAACACTGGTTAGGTCACACCATAAAAGAGTTAGCAGCAAAACAGGAGCCATTCATAATCATTTCACAAGAGGGGGGGGGGGGGGGGGGGGTAAAAAACAAGAAGTCGGTCAGTGGTGCTGGTCTTGATTATGCGACCCTCTCTCACATTCCTAGCACTATTACCTCGCAAGGCTATAACACAGGCTCCATTGAGCCCTGCTGCACCAACAACAAGATCATTGAGGAAGTGTCGCACAGGCTGGTCACGCACTTTCCACTGACCTCTTCCCTGCGAGCCGAAGCGACGCAGCGAGCCAAATCTGATTAGCCCCAGCTATGCCATAAATTAAGTGGGCATATAGCAAAAATAATCCACTGATCCACTTCTCAGCAGTGAAATCTGTAGTTATCTATCAAGCAACAGGATTCAGCTGCGCAGGCGAGCAAGGCTTAAAGTGATAAAATGTTAAACCACAACCCGAATGATTTAATGTTTGCTGTAATAACTTTAAATGGTCTGGATTCAAGTGTTTGCACGCTGTTTGTTTTTAAGAAAAGGAAAGTGAAGAAAAGTCTTTTGTGTTTCCTTGCAGGTGTTGTACATATCTTTCATGTTTTTATTTGGCCGGTGCTCTTCTTTAAAGAAGTTTAAACACAGTGCATATTAGATAAAGTTAGATAAAGCTTAATTTCCTCCATTAACAACATTATTAGAACGCAGCATTAAGCAGAGAGATATTGGAGATTCATACAGTGCTGCTGGTCGATGATGATCAACATCTTAGGGGCTTTTCCACTCTGAAAATAGGGCAACAGTGGGGGAATCACTGGTATTAAAAAAACAGAACAATTAATCACCTTTGTTCTTGACTCTTTAACGGTCAAACACTATGTGTGGAACAAACTATTCCCACGTGGGCTGAAAATATCATATATTTATATATGTTAAACACGTGCTATGTGAAGACAGAAAAACCCACAGACGCTGCGTGGATGTCTAACCACAGGAAAAGTCATCACACAAAATGGTTCAAATGAAAGGTCTCTGCTGATTGTGCTGAAATGTCTGCAGGCGTTTATGTCCACTGCCTCACTGGTGGATATTGACCTCGCCATGTACAACCCCTACCTATAGCTTCACGTGGAGAGTGCAGTTATTATGAGAGCAAACATAAATCTTGTGTGATGACAGCTCTGGCGGAGAAGCACAGGCAACACAGTCGCTACTAAAGTAAAACAATGGTGCTGCATGTCAGTTTGTCTTATGATTAACTCTTCTGTTTGAACAGTTGTATTTATTTTTTTGCTACTTTTGTGCTGTTCAGTCAGTGCTTTGTGGACAGAATCTTCACATAAGCGGGACAACCTAAGCTTGACAAAAATAGAAGGGTGCAGGGTTATTGTCCTGGATTGCATTATAGCAGTCACGGTGTCCATTACCTACACATTTCTATTCATTCCTATATTGCTCAGTTTGCCAGCTTCCTATTAATTTAACAAGTCACTTTTACCAGAAAACCATGGGATGGCTCTATAGGGGAAACACATGTCTTTAACTGCTCTGGGTAAATGTAGTTTTAAGGCTTGTATGCTACTTTGAAAACCTCCACAGCTCATCTAAATTTCTACTTGTTGTGTCTTCATGTTGAATGTGAAGTGCAGAAAACAACCCACTGAGTCAAGTCTAGTTCCTGTGTTAAACATGACTTTACCATAAAAAGTGAGGATTTAGGAGGCTGCATGTTGCTGCTTGTAGAGCTCAGTGCATTTGCTATTGCAACTTTAGACTGATGGTATGATGACAGTTCCTCTAGTGCGGGGGGGGGGGGGGTTGGGGGGGGTGCATTTCCATTGAATGGCATGCATGTCCCAAACTGGATTAACTTGTCGGTTTATATGGTGACTGTGTGGTCACGTCATTGCATTGTGATCTTTAACAATCAAGTCTTTTGTCTGCACAGAGGCGATTGGATGAGTGAAAAATCTTAGATAAAGAGCTCGTGTGTGTTGTACATGGAGACATCCAGAACAAAAATTGTCACTTGTGCACTAAATGTGGGTTATAGTTTCATGTGCTTTTAGCTCTGCCCGATAAAACCTGGCTGCTATGTCTGCTCACGTGGGACGCGTATCTTTTGGCAATGACTCTGATTAAATTAGCTCTTGATTGCCTGGGAAGGCTGCCAGCACCAGCAGCCGCAAATATGAAACACAAATGTTTTCAGGTTTGATGGACGTGTCAGTATGTTGCAGCTGTGTGCTGGTATCCAGGCAGACAAGTACCAGGATAGATCACGGTGGCTGGCACAGGACCCAGTGACTGAATACACAAAGCCTGCAACTGTCCTAACAGAAAGTGCAGGGCATCCCGAAAGCTCAGACCCTTCCTTCGTCTGCTCTCTGCCTGCGTCACCGTCAGCCCTGCTGGGATTCCCCCTGTGGCTCCAGCCCAAGCAGTGAAGTAACTTGTGAGTTTTTTTCCCGCATTTTTTGGCAGGATAACAAAGTTAAAGCCCCACGTGCTGTGCAGGCCCTTCAGAAATGTAGCTTTTGGCACAGGAACAGCTGAAAGCCAGCCAAGCCACGCTGTTTCCCACTTCTGTAATGGCAGGACAACTTGCGGTGTGCAGACAGCAGTTGCATTCACAGTGATACAATTCACGCTGATATTTACAGGTGGGTTATTACTGAAACCTTCAAGTGACACAATAAGCCCACGCCCTTAAGCCTTGGAGGAGATTTGAATGCAGTGACAACATAAAAGCAGCCTTTATAACCCTGTAGAGGATTATGGTTAGACAATAAGAAAACAAACAGGCGTCAGACCTGTTTGTCTTGTCTGTGCATGTTTGTCTGTCATTAATTTACAGCTACTAACCAGTTTAGTGGCCAACTGCCAGCGACTGCCGCTTAGTCAGCCATGATGCTCGAAGGCAAACTGAGCAAGCTTATTTGCATGTTACACTTACTCCCTCCAAATGTTCTTCAAATACCCTTGGGCTGATACCAGACATCTACGATGACAGGAAGCTGTGTGGATTTCTGCTTGTAAACCTCTGAATGGAAACACAGTCCGTCTTGCATCATCATACGTACATTCAACAAACTTACAAAAAAACAAAAAAACGCTGAGGTGTGAATGTACTAAACAGACAACAAGCTGAACTCCGGCTCTGAACATGACTAACGCACAGGTCTCTGTGTGAAACCCGAGTTGGTTTCAATACAGATCACAGCAAACACTTGTTTAGAGAAGAGGTCATGGGGACCAGTTTGCATGCAGTCTGGGGGGAACCAAGACGACACAACATCAGAACAACAAGACAGAAAGAAGACACAGTGCTATTTAAACCATGAGAAAAAGTGACAGATACATGTGTTAACTGCAGCAAGACTGACATCAAGCTTTCATCAAAAGTGCACCTCTGATATGACCACAAAAGCTGGAGAGCAAGCACCACACTGGGGCTGAAAATACCAAATTTCTTTTCATTATTGTTTTATCTTTCAATTTCTTTTTCAAATTATCGGTTAATTTAGCTTCTAAATTGTCAGAAAATAGAGCAAAAGATCCATTAAATCTTCCAAATCCCAAGATAACTACCTCAAATTCCTTCTTTCAGCCAACCAACAGTCAAAAACAAAAAGATATTCAGCAAAGCAGCAAAACCTCACAGTGGAGAAGCTTTAACCAGTGAGTGCCGGGCATTTTCTCTCGATAAGTGATTGATGATGATCGATTGAATGAGTTGATTTTATTATAGCACTTCATTGTTCAGTTAAGATTTCTCTCTAGTAATGTCAGCTGTAACAGACACTTGTCTTCCAAGAAAACTCTTTTCTTGGGGCAATACTTGCGACTTTTGGTACTTTAAATATTGACATATTCACATTGACAACAGCTTCTTTCTAAAATTATCAATATTGACTATCTAAAATGTTTGCAAGCACTACTGATGCTTGTAATGAGGTGACCAAGTGGTAGGTAGATGTTCATTTTCATCACTTTAGAAACATGCTTTACATAAAGAATGCAGCTTTTTAGCCTGGAAGGACACAACAATCAAGCTATATCGTGATAGTTTAATGACCAAAAACCACTATTTCAACATGCCCTTTTGATGGGAAATGACAGTCAGTTCTTCAAATCAAAAGCAAAAACAAGCACCTATGTACATTCAGTTTCACAACAAGGGGTATTGCTCATTAGGGCTGGTCTACATTATGCAAAAGCAAGTGGAGGCCTTTTAAGACCTGAACTTGATCGCCAGCCATACGTTTCTAATCCACAATGGGCCAATTACAATGTAAACACCCCCCACCCCACCCACTGGCTGCAGCGGTATTTCTCCCCATTGGAAACACTGAGCTGGTGCAGCTGGCTGGTGTCGGTCAGAGGAAACCATATGCCAGATTGGTCCAAACAGATTAGTGTGGCAATTTCTAGTCAAGCCTCTAAAGTGATTGGAGGATGGTGGGGTGCAGGGTGTGATAAGGGGCCTGGAAATCTCCCTTAAGAATTTCAGTGCTTAATAATCACATTGAGAAGCTGCAGGTGGCAAGTTCCCGACTTTAACACGTCACACTTTCTTCCCAACAACTCTAAGAAGTTAGACGCACTTTGACATGGAAGACAGTGCATAAGAAACCGGGAGCAGTAAATCCTAACCAGTTTGCAACCAGTGGCTGGCGCTTAAGCCCAGAGACAGTGAAAAGCCTCTTTTCAAATTCAGTAAAATCTAAGTTAACTCACACTTGGTGAAAAAGACTCCCTCTGCTTCCCTCTTCATCCTGTCATTCAGATTTTGGTTCAGGTTTTCAGGTTTCAAAATCTAATTTCCTCATCGATTTGTGATGTTACAGAGAACCGCAAATGTCTGTCCAAGACCTAAATAAGCTTTCTTCATGCCAAGAACATTTCACAACTATGTTCCTGTCATCGCAGTTAGACAGTAGCATGAAACATATCCGCCAAGATTTTGTATTCTAGTAACCATATTTTGTTGGTTGCGTCTTTAAATTAGACTTTACGCCACCAAATCTTAGTATTCTTCATTTTACCAAAGGTTTTCTGGGCATGGTGGAAAAGCCTCTTGAAACGACATTTAGATGAGACCAGGACATGAAAATCCCCACATAAGGCAAAGTGTTAAACCAATGGTGTAATATATGTTGTGTGTCATTAAAAACAAAGCACTATACTTGGCTTTAAAATCAAACCAGCTTCCTGTGCCTGTACTCCCCCACCCTTACTACTTGGTGAGAAACTACAGCATCAACCACAAACCAAATGCTAGACAAATGCTAGTTTTGGTTGTGGCTGCGAGGTTTGTCATAAGCAGCCAGACTCCTGAAAAATACAGTACAAAGAAGAGCTTTTTTTTAATCCACTCGGGATGAAAAGTTTTAATGTCCGTTGACGTCATAGAGAGAAATACACAGCTCATTACATACAGTGGATTTTCCCACCACTCTTCTGCAGCACTGAAGGCATCTCACTGTGTCCATATCACTCCCCTGACATGCTGGACTTGTCTTGTGGATGTTTTGACTCGACTTGTCTTGATCTCAGCCTGTAACAGATGCTGACAGACGCTTTCATCCACCTACTACACCTCTGTTTTGCACTTCCACAGAACAATTTAAGGGATTTCACCTGTGAGAAACTCACAAAGCCCCAGAACTTCTGTGAAATCATATTGGTTCAGTGATAAAGTGAGGCAGATCTGCACAGGTCTGTGTTGATCCTTGAGAGTTATTTTCTTTAAATATATGTCAGCTGTTAAATGCACATTTTTCCCTTGGGCAGGACTGAACTTTGCTCTAATTTTGGTCTTATCTTTAAACCTGGTCTGCAAAAAGCTATTTTACAGCAACATTACAACATCATTACCACTCTGTTTCTGGTGTTTCACGTGACTGTAGCCGCAACTAATGATTATTCTCATTATCGATTGGTCTGTCTTATTTTCTCCATTAATTGCTTGGTCAAAAGATTTGTCAAAATACCAGAAAATAGAAAAAAATAGCCATCCCACTTTCTCAGAGTCCAAGGTGATAGCTTCAGAGGTCTTGTTTTGTGCAGCCAACAGTTTTAAACCCATTGATATTTTGCTTACAAAGATATAGGAACAGATAGGACAGCTTTTTTATTTGAAAAATGACTTAACCTTTATCAAAATCGATAATTTTTTTCTACCGTTTGAATCGATTAGTCAACTAATCATTTTAGCTTTAAGCATGAGAGGCAAAAAAACAACCTTAAATTCATTACTAAGGGCCCCTCTGAATCAGTCTACTGTCTCTGCTTTGACCCCTAACTGGCAAACCAAGCACTCTTTAAGGCCCGGTTGTAGATGCTGTCACATTTGCTGACTTTGATATCTAACTTATAGATAGGATGTACTAGTGTTACACAATCACATAGTGGATGTTTAATGGCGTTGTAAAGGAAACTAACTCAAAAACGGTGGGCTCAAATTGCACAAGACGTGGCCGCCACTATACCATTTTAAAATCACTTTAAATAGCAATTTTAACTGTAAATCTTTAACAGCAAAGCACATGAGCAGTTGGTTTATCCTCCAGCTAAAGCACCGGATAATACTGTAAATAGTCTATTAGCTAACTGAAGTAGCTAGCTAAGTTATGGTTATACATTTGTGTCATTGTTTTGGTGAAAACATGCATAAAATCAAGTTAACGGTTGAAACCCGAACGTTTGCTTTTAATATAGTTTGACACAAGTTAACGGCTCGAACGTCAGACGTCAATGCAGTTTGACACGAGTTAACGGTCAAAATTCACACGTTAGCTTTTAATACAGTTTAACGATTGTGGCTGACAGCTTTTAACATACATATTTTTCACTCCATGTGTTCGTTTATAATTCAGTTAAACAGCCGAAAGCCCCTTTAAAAAAATAAACACCATACAAAAATCACTGAAACCTTCCGTTTGATTTTTCTACAAGAAATAGTCCCTGTACACACGGCGTAGGTTAAATTATATTCATGGGTGGCATATGGCTGTCGAGTCCATCCGCTACCTTAGCCATATCTTATTGATCAGGCGATGTGATAACGTATCGATAAAAATGCTGTGTCCTGTAAGTGGCGAGTAAAACAGAAGCAGCATAAAAGAAGGAAGACATATAAACGCATATGCTTTCTAAGCATGTACACACGGAAATGAAGTAAACAAAAATATATATATATATAAAACGAAATGTAAACTTACCACATTGGCTTCCGTTCGCTTTTTACACTCTTTGGAACCGGAAGAAACATTCCTGTTTTCCCCCGATCCAGTATCCCCCACCTCCGTTTACACACAGAGAAGAAAACGCCAAAAAGAGTAAGAGGAGAGGTGGGTCGTGCGTTTATCAGCTAGAAATAAATTGGTTTCATGTGACTGCATGATATCCACGCACTCGCCTTTTGCGTGTGATTGTGTTTTCACAGTTTGAGCGCCCGCATCGTTCAGAGACACCCAGGCAGTCAGAGAGAGAGAGACAGAGAGAGGGAGAGGGAGGGAGGGAGGGAGGCGTGGAGAGACTCTCCGGTCTGCACAGTCAGATCATTGGTTGACAAACAGCAATCAGATGCAAATTCCTAACCTCTGAATCAGCAGGGGCCAGCCCCCCATACACCCCCCACCCCGGAGCAGGGGATGTCGGTAAATGCAAGGGTGTGAACAGAAGTAAATACAAACCCTGCAGCAAATTTAAAAGGTTTGAGGGGGAAAAAACTGAAGTAATTGTGGCACGTCCAAAAGTTTGGGGAACTTACAAAATCAGTAATAACCCCCACTGCTATGTCTTTCTATTCTTTATTTTCCCCTAATCGCTTAATGTTCTCAGACATTTTAAGTTATCTTATATCCACAGCATGTTTAAAATGATAAGTCTGGTGATATTACTTTTTATTAATCCTAAAAAAAAAAAAAAAAGACCAAAATAGTCCCTAAATAAAATAAATACTCATTTTAAAGACTGGTCTATGCAGGAAATTAATGGGCTTGGAGCTAAGAAATAAATCTAGAATAGCACAAGCCTTTTTATTATGGGCAACTTAAGGATTTGTCCAAATATTTTACATCCAGTGAATCTGTCACTAGATCCAAACTCCCACCCTGTTCACAAACAGAGGGCAAAACAAACCAGCAAAGAAAAAAAAGTTAGGGATGATATTCACAATGTTAACAGAATAAGGTGAGAGACAATAACCTCACTATAACCTACAATAACCTATATACAGGGTTTAGAGTCCATGCCCTTGATAAACGTTTCACTAGAGCCGGTTGTTTCTGTTGTACAAGATTTTCTCCAGGTGTATTATGGAAGTCATTTCATGCAGTGGATGTCTTGTTCTCTCTGTACATTAAAAAGTGGCAGCATTGCATCTTCAGCCAATTTTTAATTAATCTATATCCTTCTGTTATACATAAAAGTAACCAAAAACATTTCTGGTCAGAAGGTCAATCAAACAATCACACAGAGATCCAAAGTGATTTCAAATAGCTGCAAAACAACTACAAAGTCACATAAAACAACTAAAAGAGTTGCAAAGTGACTAGAACAAGAATTCAAAATAGCCTTTTGTGCAAACATAAAAACACTGACTAAAACATGGGGCACAGAAATGAGCAGCCATTTAAATCAATAATTTGTAATAAAACTGTATGGTACATCATCAAGTGCAGTTGCATTTGAGCATGGGTGGATGACACTGTTGTTAGTGTAAAGTACGAATTAAAACACAAACTGATGCAGTAGCTCAGTCTTGGGATCTTCCTCAAGCCTCTGCCCAGGGGCCAGTTGTCTCGTAATCTGTCCATGGCTTTGTGCCAAGTTCAGCCAGTCTGTGGAGATTTTTCTGCCTTTCTTGATGTGGTCCATGGTGGATTTTGAAGTTTGCTTTGGATCACTGTCCTGTTGTAGACGTCAGCTTGTTTTCAGTTCCACTTTCTTGACTCACTTCAGGATTTTTTCATCCAGAAGTTTCAGATATTTGCAGTGTAATGTTTCCTGGTATCTTAAGGAGTCACGTTATACTGGTGTGTTTACAGTAGCTACACAGTGGTCATGAGATTATTAAGGGGAAATTATTAGAGCTGAAACAATTAGTTGATTAATTGATATGATATAATAATTGATAAAAAATTTTGATAAGCAGAAAATACGAGCTTCTTGGTTGTGATGCTTTGCTGCTTTTCTTTGTCTAAAGTAACAGTAAACTGAATTTCTTTAAGTATTGATTTAGATTAGAGTTTAGTCAAACAAAATAACCTTAGACGGGTATTTTTCTCTGTTTTCCAGCATATTATAGATGAAAGCATTGATGGATTTATGTAGAAAATAATCAGCAGATTAATCAAAGATTAAACTGGTTGTTAGTTGCAGCCCTGCACATTATGTATATTTATTTTCAGAATTTCTTTCTAATTAATGTTTTTGTTTTGGCTGCTGACCTTGAGGGGTCACAGGTAAACATACTGTAGCTTCATTTTAAAGGGGTCTTCAGGTGAAACAGCTGGGAGCCACTTACATACTATATGTTGTAGCGACGGTCGTGGTTAAGAAGCTAATCTTTAGTTGATCTGAAAATCAAAAAGTTTGAACTGTATACAGTTAGCATGATTTTTTGTTTTAGGTCAAGGGAGAATAATTCTGTGTTTGATATGAAAACTACGTAAAATAAGCGTAAAAAATGAAGCCCGACAACTCAGCTTGTTCTGATTTAATCAGCTACAAATATTTCTGAATTATACAGTTATGGGTCATTTAGTTTTATCGAAATCATTAATACAGTCTCTTTTCATTTAAATAAACTTCACAGAACTCATTTTGAAAATATGGAGGAGGATAAAGTGGTTTATTTGGTTGAGGGGAACTCACCTAAACACACTTTAACCAGCTTTTTACTTTTAATATACACACGGTTTACACATGGAGCCCTGCAAAATGAATGAATGAGTGAGACTGAGATAAGTTATTAATACTAAGCACAAGCTCATGACTGAGATGTCTCCACACTGATGGAAACTGTCACTACTGGTTGTAGTGACAGTGTAGTTATCTTAAATAATGTGACTGTGAGTGTTGAAAATCCTTAATGTACAGCAACTGTCTGGTTTCAATGATGTATCAAAATGAAACCATTAAAAATGCAATTAAGAACCTGCATTAAACACATTTTAATACATTATATATATATATATATTTAAATTCTGTTTAAGAGCTGTCAGATACCCCACAGCTAAAATTAAACGTCCAGAACATCTGTAACCAAGGTCGGAGTATGAGCAGCAGGGCCCCCAAACCCCCAGGGACCCTGAAAGCCCCAGATATTATTAGGATCTACATATTTGATCAGAAATCTGCACCACTGAAGTAAAGTTTCAGCTACAACGTCAGATTCTCCATTTCATATCCCCTCTCTCATGGAGGGACCCTGTGTCAAAATCTACCTTTAAGACCTAAATTGTTTTGGATTATATTAAGATAATTTGTTGTAAATTACGTGTAATTAAATCTGTGTCTTTTTGTCTTTTTTCTGTGTGTCAAGTAATTAACACACAGAAAACCTCCTATTCAGGAGTACTGTAACCAACAATTATTTTCTTTGTCGATACATCTGGCAATCATTTTCTTTAATAATGAGTTGCTCCATCTATAAAATGTCAGAAAACAGTGGAAAGGAATTTTTACATATTCAAATTATTTAGTTTTTTTTTTCTCTGACTAACAGTTTACCATCACGGAAAACTGGCAAATATTCACACATGAGAAGCTGGTACCAGTAATTTTTTGGCTTTTTTTTTCTTTAAATATGACTTTAACTATGAATCAATCACCAAATAGTTGCCATTTCATTGGTAATCAACCAAATGAATAATCAACTCATTATTTCAGCTCTGGAGCAGTGTTTGGCGTCTGAGCACTTGGAGAAATAATGAAACTACCATGTATACTGGGGGTTCAACTGAGGCCCACCGACAAATGTTTGCACCACTGTTCTTGTTGGAGATTAATCCAGCCATGATTATAATTCAACATAAACCAAAACTACACTATTTAATGAGCCCTTGTCCAGTTTAATTGAAGTAAACCTGTGTTTAGGTGTCACCTGTTGGCAGCTCCATGTGTGAAACACAAGTGCGGAGAAAACTAACTTTATGTTTGAAAATGGAAAAATAATAAACCACAATGTAAACAAAGGCTGAGTGTGTTTACATAGACCAGTGTGGTAAAAACTGGACATTCTAACTACAGCAAATGAAAATAATTTCTCCAGTCGCAGTTAAATAATCCTCTCTGTTCTTGTCACACAATTGTTGACAGCTTCCAGCCACATCATCTGTTCCCACGTATGACTTTACAGTGAGTGCTGACTGGCCGCAGAGCTCGAAGATATTTAAAAACAGAAAAACTATCCCACCCATCTGCCTCATCAGATGTAACAGGATCCTGGGGAGAAATGTGTTCATGGCCCTGGAACAGTGAGAGATGAAATTAAAATCAAATGGATCTCTGTGTGGTGATGAAAGCTATAATTTCACACTTGATACCAAAATAATTAAAGATGACTGATGTGTTAGATGAGAGACAAGGCATCAAAAAAAACAACAACAAAAAAACAAGGAAACACGGCATAGTGCGAGATATAAATTCAATACAATCAATCAATCAAATTCAAATATAAATGTATGATAAACTGATTGATATATTATATAGTAATAAATAATCACTAATGAATGCTTCTAAATTTCTGTTTCAGTGTAAAGCTGAATTAGCCAAAGTAACACAAGAAGAGGGCAAACACTTCACCTCACTACAGGGAAGAACTTAATAATGAAGTTAATATGTAATATAATGCAAATTTATTTAAATATCAGTTAGCACTATCTACTGTTGTACTGTTGTTATATCCACATTGGTTAGTTTCAGTTTGTTACCGCTTCTCTTTGTCCGTGCAGTTAATTATATATATTATAACATTTTAAAGTGTTTTTTTTTAATCCATTTGGACGCTGCTGATTTGGCCACTCTCAACTTCTGTTAACCATCTCTCAATCTGAAAACTACTGATGATAAAAAAAAAAAGGAGCAGATTTCCTCACTTCTTCAGTTGCTGACAGATGCTGATGACTGTTGTTTATCCAAACAGCTGCATTAAAGCTGAGGTCCTCATTCATAATATCTCTCTGTAATAAACCATCTTTTAAAACTGGTTGAGTGAAAATCTGTTAAAACAATAAGTTCCAGTCTTTAAGAAAACAAAGCACACATACAAACGTTCTATAAAGCACATACAATAATCACTACAGGCATAAATTCAGAACCTAATGGTCACTAATGATCTGTATTTCTTTGCACTAGTACACCATCTACTGGTAAGAGTCAAAACAAATCCAAAATCCCCTGTCCCTCTGTCATGACACTTGTTTAAAAATGTCTATTTAAATGGCTTCAGAAAATGATACAGTAACATTCACCCAACAATCTCTCTAAAAATAAAACATTCAGTTATCGTCCTTTAATCAAGTGCTTCAAATCTCCAATTACACCTCAGTGAATTTGTGTTACTGGTACTTGTATCTAATATTTTGTACGGTGGTTATCACTTGTTTGTGCAGAAACAATAAAAAAAAAAACACATCAGTGAGCCCATCTCTGCACCGGGTGTCATGTTCCTTCATTACAATCAACACAGGCACTGTAGTTTATTTAGAGTCAATCCTATGTTGCAAAACATGCTTTTACTTGTCATGCTCAGTATTTTCTCAATGCAGGACTTTTACCTGTGACTAAGTGTTATCTAAGTGGGATGTTGCTACTTTTACTGACACTTTTACAGTAGATTTGTATACTTCTTCCTCCACTGATAATAGACTGACTGGAGCTGATATTTATCCGTGAAGTGAGGTCAGAAAACTGATCACTGAATTACAAAGGGAAAAAAAAACAGGTTTAGTGGAGTTAAACTCACATTTATTAAAACCACCTTTTCAGACATGGCTTTCAGCAGTTTTCAGTAAAAAGTACACAATGAAATGAGAAAAAAATATCTTATATCCTTTAATAGTTGTAGCGATAACTATAAATAGGTACTGTAGCACACATATCATTATATACACAAAGATGTTACAGTCTAGTGTATAAAGCTTTCAGACGATCATAGGCTTTTTCAATCCGAATGTTGGCACAAGTCAATTATCTGAGTTCATTATTTACAGCACAACTACCTCTACAAGTATTTAAAAAGTTGCGCCCCCTGGTGCTGGGGTGAGCATGAACCAAACGAGTTCATCTTGACGAAGAGCCTTACAGTACACAGAAAATGACACCATGTGAAATCACTACATGACATTCAGAGTGAGAAAATCGAAAGCCTGAGAAGTTGGATTTCCACGCAACAAACGCACAAACTTTGGTTGTTGACAAAAATGCACCGACAGGTCAAGTTTCATTACACTGCCGACAACAGTATAAAAAGAAATCAGGGGATACGATTTTTTTTTATTTTTTAAATAACCTGGATACATGTTTCCAAAATCCAGTCAAGTACAAATGTAGAAATATATGTACAGAGAAAACATAGAAACTTGTGTTTGTAAGGCAGAAGTGCTTTTCTGGGGTTGTAAATGTTAATACTGAGATGACACGTACCCGAGAGTCACAACTCAGCAGGTTTTTACCATCAAAACACCTTAAATGTGGTTATTTTTCAGTCAGTGTAACACATCTACTGTACATACAGTATACCTTTAAACCATGTAAGCAAGACGCTTTTAAAGTTGTTGTTGTTGTGTGTTAAGTGTAAACTGAGCGAACATTGTGCATGTTGCAAAAAACTCCATCAATAAATCTAAAAGTACAGGGACAGTAGCATTTCTTAACAATAGTATAGTTCCTTATCTTGTCTTTGAATATTGACTGTGACTGAAATAACATTTACACCTTGTCTACACCAGTGTCCAGTGAAAGCAGCACATCAGCAGCAGCTGGACCTGATCAGTCACAACATTAAAACCACTGACAGATGAAGTGAATAACATTGATCATCTTGTTACAATGCAGTGCTCTCCTGAGAAACCTTGGGTCTTGGATGTTACTTTGACATTCCCTCCCCATGGCAACAGCACTCCCCAATGGCAGGGTCCTCCCCCAGCAGGACAATGCTCCCACCAGAGCACAAAAACTGCTCAGAAATGTCTCGAGGAACACAACAGAGAGCCCGAGGTGTTGTCCTGGCCTCCAAACTCTTCAGATACTAGTCTGACTGAGCATCTGCGGGATGAGCCAGAACAAGCCAGATCCATAGAGGGGCCCCACAGAACCCAACACAAGACACCCCAAGAGGTCCTGCATCTATCCCCTGATGCGTCAGAGCAGTTTTGATGGCACGAAGGGGACCCACACCCTGTGAGGCAGGTAGTTTTAATGTTGTGGCTGATCAGTGTACAATTGTAGAAAAGCCTAAAAAAGTATTGTTTCATGTTACAGTTGCAGTCTGTGCTCAGCTGTTTCTAAGCTGTTACTCAATCAACATTGACGGTTTGGCTGAAAAGTAAGCGTATCCCTCAAATCATGACGATGATGAAAAATGCAGCTGAAACTCGACTGGTGTAGACAAGGCGAAGGAGGAAGCTAGCAGAGAAAGACAAATAGGAAAATGATCCCCTAAAGCAAATCCCAAAGAAAATGTACCCACAGAGCGAGTTTCCTTCTCGTATGTAACACCAAGATGATTACAAAAGAATTACTTCACTTCCCAAGTCTATTAGAAGCTGCTATTCTACACCCTTGACGACAGACATTTACTTCTTTACCTACGATGATGAGTGATGTGCATATAGAGAGATTATTAATATTCATGCTTCATACCTCACTACTAACACAAATCCTACAGGCTAATCCTTCAGGCAGTGATGCATTTCCTGATGCAGTAGAGAGCACTTCTTCCATCTTAGCACCTTTGCAAATTGTCACTCATCATCAGCCCTGCAGTGTCCATTAGAAATGGGTTCTGAGTAAATTTTCCATTCAGTTTTTTGATTTTATTGTCATTATTTACTGTTATGAAGTTGTGCTTTACTGAAATAATGTAAAATATGAGTTTGCAGGCGAGTTCCCACCAATCAGTGGTTGCTGTTACCATGGAAACACGACAAACTCATGTGCGTTTGTTAGTCAGATCGTAGTGAAGCGAACTTTTGTATTACATGATATATTTTAGGACTTAAACTTAAAACCATTAGGGATATAATTATGGAAAATTAAGTAATGACACTGTCATCAGGTTAAGGCGCCTTCACTGTACAACAACTGTGACTGTGCAAGTTTACTGCATTTCGCGCTGGGTGGGATCAGTCCACTGAAATCCTTGTTTCAAGCTGTGTCAGACATCAGGACCAATATGTGCTGAATTGTGGCACTGCGATGTAAACAGAAAAACTGTATATGAGAGCCGAGGTGTTAACAACAGATATTTACTTTTTCCACCCATGATGATGAGTGATGTGTCTGTGCATATAACGTAGAGAGATTATTAATATTCATGCATCATACCTCACTACTTACACAAATCCTACAGGCTAATCCTTCAGGCAGTGAAACAACACACTAAGTGCTGACAATGTGCGGAAGCTGATTACTTTTCATTTTGAACCATTACTTTATCTCACCTGTTTGTATACCGGTGTGTAACGATGTCCTGAGCCTGTCTGGCCTATAAATACATTTCATGATCCTAATGGCAGCTGATGCCGTCTATTTTGTCACAAATCTGATCATGAGAAAAAAATAAATATTATACTAATATTAATGTAAATATTTTAAATACTTGGGAACTAAGGGAATTAATTTAACTCCCAATGTTGTGTGGTAACAGTAGTACTTAAACAAAATCAATTCATGATGCTGTACTACTAATTACACCAGAAAACAACATTTTTGGATGGATGAAAAACAGCTCTGACAACTCTACTACCTCTGAGTCTTCAACAATGGGGAAGAAAATGTTAAATTTTGCCTGAGGATAGTGCAGGACATGAGGTCACGTTGTAACCTAAATCAAAACGGGTTATTCTTGGCACAGAGGCCATGGTAGGACGTCTCAAGTGTGGTGACCTCCTGCACTCGGGCTGGGCTGTGCTTTGAGCTGACCTCAACACATTAACATGCACACAGTTAGCACGCTAACATTTCAGACCTATACAAAGCATGTTTTTTACGCACAGGGGTGGATGACCTCTGATTTGTTTATGGATCAAATTAATGGAAAATTTACTACAGAGACCAAGCAGAAGGAAGCAGGCATCTTTCAGCTCTGTTTGTGAAGCTCGGTGGACATTACACAGATAATACATACGGACAGAGCACCTCATCTACATCTCTCAGAGCTCCTGCCTGCAGCAGAGCCACGCAGAGGAAATGCGCTGTGGTCCTGGTCTCAGCTCATCTGCTCCAGGTAGGCGGACAGCAGAAGAGAAGGAGGCAGAAACTCCTCTTGTTTGTTCACCACTTCAGTCTGACGTGACCCATTGTAGTCGGTGCCTGAGGGTCCAACAACAAACAGACTTTGATCACCCATCTGACATATTAAGATGCCTTCGTCAGTCCAACCAGACTGTCCACATACTTCCATGTGTGCTTTACATTAACATGGATGTTAGCCAACACATCTAAAAAAGGGCAGCTCTGAGTCAGAGGTGTGTCGCAACAAACATGTCGATGGTGATGGAGGTCATAATAGAGTGGTGCAGGAATGACGTATTTTTGTAGGCCAACCCAGAAGTTAGCATCATCCTGGTTCCCTCAAAAAGCAAGTGTGATTTTTTTCCATTGGTTTTTGGATTATTGCAGAGAATAAGCTCCGTATCCAGCAAACGTTTGTGACACTTACAGGTTTTGTTCAGCAAGATAAACTTCACAAATGAACACCACTGTTATTATTTTTGAAGCCTAAATACAATCCTCGGAAGTAAAAAGCTAATGTAAGGCAATAAACCCACTACACCACAGTCACACGATGTTAACGTCACCACCAATAAGCTTCCAACTTGTAATTTAATTTAGCACTGACCTCTTCTACAAAAGCTTTTCTTCTTAGAAAGTTAGTGATAGTTTGCAAGAGTGTGAGTATAAACATAACGAGGCTGTAAAGTGGCAAGTAGATTGGTTTTCCTGTGTGGTTTTATGACGCTGACAACCTCTGTAGTCTCATTTGGCCACTTGTTAGTAAGTGGCTGCACCTCTTCAGAAAAAGGGCAGAAGCGGAGGCAGCGTTGTAAACGGCAGAGGTCTGTGAGGCCATTAAATATGTCTCAACATGAGGACGGAGAAATCTTTTCACTAACATGACAAACTGTTTTATAAATTTCTTTGTCAAGTCCTATTGTTGTGTCTCACTTGAGCTAGTGGTTACACTGCCCCCATGATTTCTGGTGGTACTGCTCCGCTTCATCCAAATACACACATAAACGTAGAGTACGAGCAGAGGGCTCTGCCCATATCAAGAGCTGATAATTTGCATAAATGATAGAGAGAGTCTGATAGAGTGATTTTGGTTGTGTGTTTCCACTCACTTGCAGAGACGAGGTCCATGTACTGGCAGACGGCGTGAAGCAGCAGCCTCTCAAAGCTAATTCACAAACACAAACAGCAGAGAGATGACTTTCCACTCCTCCTCACTCTGAGAACTCATTTGTTTTTGTTTTTTTTGCACTGACCCATTTTTCCTCCACATGGATCCATAAAGATAATGTATGTTTGTGTTAAATGCCAACATTCTCCCACACTGTTTTTGTTTGCTGCAGTAAAGGTTTCATGTAATCTGATACACACCGGTTTCCCAGGTGGGGAAACATAGTTAGGATCCATCAGTCTGGGCTTTCGACCTGTATATTTGTGAAGAAGTAAGGAGATGAAAGTGTGTTAAAACAATCTAAAGGGGCTGTGTGAGCAGAGGCTGTGTTGTTTCAGGAGATATGAAATACGATCCAGGAAGCTCAGTTTGAGGGCTTATCAGAACAAAACACTGCACAGTGGTTTATAATGCTCTGAGACAGGATTTTAAATCTTGTGATTATCGCCAGGTAAATATGTTGGCACGCCCGCTGTGGCTGAGGAGGCTGTTTTTTTTTGTTTTTTTTTTAAACACTCAGGGCTAAAGTCTGAATGTAGCGTATTACAGCTCGATGACGAGGGCTGACAGTGAGCACATGGATGCAAACATTTTCCATAATGTTATTGATGGAATTAGATATTTAAGGCAAAACATTAAGCATTAAGCAAACTGATTGCAATTTTAACTTTCAAAAAAAACTCTGTATATTCATAGGAAATTCGTAAAAATTATTATTTCTATGTACTGGAGGCCTATTAAAGTATTGCTTTTTAATACCACGTGGAACACAATTTAACATCTGCTACATGGTCATATCAACTGAAGTATGAAATTGATTTTTTTTTCTGTACTTTATGACAATTATTCTTAGTGACTTAGATAAATGCTGTAAAAGGGATGGATGGATTTATTAAAGAAGAATTATTAATTAATTTAAGATTTTACCAAAATCAACACTTGCTAACTGCAAGACAATGAGCGTCCTAACTACTGTAGCAGCAGTGGTGACAGTGTTTGTTTGTGCTGACAGAAACGCCACAAAAAAGGTTTAACCAGCCTCCTGCAGCTCAATCATAATAGTTTTTAAATCTCTAATGTCTCCTGACAGCCTACGACTGGATATAGCAGCATTTTATAATTGACATTACTGCCCGTGGAAGACAAGAGAAAATATTTAAGGCTTTTGTACATGTATTTTAAGATTTTTAATACCTTCCATGGCCTCTGTTGAGGTAAACAAATTCAGTGTTTCTTAATAATTCAGGACCTGCAAACACCCTGAATATATAAAAGAGGATTTCTACCTGCTGCCGAGGTTGGTTGTGTAAACTGAGTGAGGCTGAGCGTTGAAGAAGCTCAGGAGATTTTCCTCAAGTACTTCCAGAGTTCCCTGTGTGGAGAAAAAACAACACTGCGAGTGTCGGGAGTGAAGAGAAGTTAAGACACAACAATCATATTAGGGCTGCAACTAATGATTACTTTTATTATTGATTAATGAGATCATTATTTTCTGTAATCGATAGGTCATTAGGTCAATAAACTAGTGAAAAATATCTCTCCAAATTAGCTATAGCCCAAGATGGTGTCTTCAAATGATTAGTTATTATCTTGTTTTGTCTGATAAACAGTCCAAAACCAAGAAACTACTGAGGATAACATGTCATCAAGCAGTTATCATAACTATGGACAGAGAGTTGACAAGAGGTGTGTATATAATTCTTGACCAAACTTACATGACCAGCGATCAAACGTTCACTTTCCAAGCACCATGAGAAGAAGACACGACACTCACCATGGGGATTTGTTTCCGTCTCAGAGTGACTCGCAGCCTGCGATCGATCCTCTGGAAACAGTCCTGAGCAGTGAAGGCAGGATTTACTGCGAAAGACACGAGTGATGGTCAAACAAACAGCCGTGCTTTAAACAGCCCGCCTACAACCGCGGCAACAAAATGAGACACTCACCATTCCTCTGGTCTTTGAGGAGGCGGTTGGTGTTTTTCTTTTTGGCCTCCTCCTGCTCCAGCAGAGACAACAGCCTCTCCTGCTCTTCACCGGAGCAATTCATGAAGTCGTTCCATGGCTACAAGAACAGGACAATAAATAAAAATAGTCATTATTTTATCAGGTGCTTACAGATTTGACGACATGTCTGGATCATAGATGCAAGACAAGCTGTAATGTGTCCGGCTGATTGACAATCAGAGCTGTAGTAAAACCTCTGCCCTCAAAATGAGTCAGGGCTCACACACAGAGTAGTACTGGCCAAAAATGAATCAGCTAATCTTTTCTCCTGGTATTTTTGTGGATTTGAGATGAATCAAGTTTACGCTGACTTGCACTGCCTCCTGGAAACAGTTGTATGCTCGTCCCCTTAAGTCTGACACTGACAAATATTTCTCCTTCTCCACCTCCCCTGCCTTTTTGTGTGACAAAAATCCCAGCCACATAAATGACAGCATCACAACCTAATATAGTGTGACAAACTCACTTGAGCACGGTGTGACAAAGTTTAACTGTAAACCGTGCAGGTGGTGACTGACTTGTGACTGTTGTGTTTTCCCCTTGGGGGTTGCAGCAGCTGTGTGAGCTGAGCTGTCACTTCTGCTACTGTCGTGATACAACATGAGTTGACAAAGTTAATAAACACAAAGCATCAACACTATTATCACAGTAACTTATACAAAAAGGCAGCAGCTTAACATTGAATATGCCATTGCTTCACTATCCAGTTCAAGACTGAAACAGCCACCACACCATTTGTGCTTCTTAACGTATAAAAGCAGAATTTTAAAGCAACTTCATGAAGATCAACGCAGATGTTGAGTGCTAAATAAAACAAGATCCCATAATAAGCAAGACGGACATGTTTAAACGTAGTTGACTTACCTCTACATAGTTTCCGTTGGTGCAGGCTTCAGTGAAGATGGACGGGATGGCCGGGTTACTGCAAACCTCCAGATCATCTTTGGAGCACTCATCCCTCTCAAGAAGGTTAGCAAGAAAGCGTGCTGGTTTTCAGAGAAGGAGAGAAGAGACGGATGGAGAGTGGTAAAGTGAATTCACTGTGAATGCTCTTTTTCATCATTGAAACCACTGTTTTTTTTCCTTCTTCTACTAATGGTGGAACAAGAGACTTGAAGGCTCTTCCGGTATCGTTCAGCCTGCAGTGGATAGAGAGAGCATCTTCTAATCTGATCATGTGAAATGAAAGCTTACTGTTCTCCTGTCGGCGGAGGCTCTTCTTGCCTTTGGCTCGGGGAGTGAGGTCAGAGTTGCGGATGGCTTGGTTGATAAAGAACTGCTTCTTTTTGGTGGGAGACACTCGCTTGGCGGGAGAGCTAGGCAGGGAGGTGCATTTACGCTCCTCTATCAGGCTGGGAAAACAGAGAGTAAGATGTAAATTTAGCCAATGCAGTCACACAAACCCTTAGGGTTGTACAGATCTTATTGTTACATTTTGATGAAGGGATGTAGTTCACTTGTTTAGTATGCCATATAAATTTTCAGTAACTATTTCACATTTCCTATCATGTCTAGTGTATATACAGGCACACCTGTGATCATTCAGCTGTGTTATATGCACAGGTAGGCAGGATGATACTGGGGGCATATGACATGTTTATATCATATGGGATGGATGGTGGAGATTCCCATGTTAACAACTTGCAAGTGTACAGGTCATAAATGTGGTTATTTAGTTACATGGTTGGTCATGTGAGAATTAAAACACTGTGTGGTGACAATATAACATCATATCCATTTGAGTTCATTGGCTAAAAGCTACCTTTTGTCCTGCACTTACACAACTTGACAACTATAAGACTCGAGCCAGGGGACCTGTAGGGCCGTCCTGGTTCGTAGATTGGAAGTAAGACCGTGAAGTGCTTTAAAGACAAGTACATGAATATTAAATTCGATACAGAAACTGACAGGCAACCACTGTGAGGGCTTAAAAACAAGCAGAGAGCTGAATCAATTGTAATTGATTTATGACTTCTTGGGTTGACCAGACAGGAGAGCATTAAAATAATCTTTCCTGCTGGATGTAAAGGCATGCATTCGTCTCCCTGTGTAGCTCAAAATAGATGCACTTTGGCTGTATTTTTAAGATGCTAAAAAGCAGATTTGGTGACAAACTTCACATGAGCCTAAGAGTCAAAGCTGACACCAATGTCTTGCCTGCAGGCTCAAATTTTTTATGCCTAAAATGCACCTTAAAAAAAGTGTATCAATTGTTCCTGTGTCATTCAGGAGAGAGGGTCACTTTTGTACTGTGCTGCTTCTGATTTGTGTCTGCAGTAATTTTTAAATGCTTCACAGAGCAATGAAGACCATCCTGCTGCAGCAGCAGCTTCAAATGTAGGTCAGTGGGTGTTGTGTGATGACTGCCTCTGCTGGGTTTTCTGCCAGCTTGCTCAGCTGAAATGCCATTTTTAGCCTGAGCCCTGCAGGTTATGAGCAACATTACAGCAACATAATATGTCATCATCTCTGCCTGGGTTATTAAGGTTTGCCCACTTACCCATAATGTTACCCTGACATGTACTTTGAAGGCAGGTGGAGGATGTAATACGAGTTTTTACAAACATTTTAGACATATTTAGCGACTTTGACTCACTTCTGTAACTTTACCTTTACATGCCAACAAGGAAGGAGAAAACCGCTACATAATCTGAATAAGATGTGTTGTAGGAAATATCCTGGAGCAACGATTATCAGCTCATTTATTGTTAAAAACACCCCAGAACAGCAGTAATCGAAAACACAGCATATCCAAGTCGGCTAGTTAGCAACGAAAAGGCTAACAGAGATAAGGACTTTAATTCACTCATTTAAACCTAAATATTAACGTAAGCCAAACTAGCAACAAGAAGATGATCTTGTTTTGTAAATTAGAAAGAGAGCTGGCAAGATTTCAACCAATATAACCCCGGACTCAGCCCCTGACCTTAACTAAACTAACCGTTTAAATCCTGGCAAATGCTAACTAGCCGTTTAAATCGTAGCTAATGCTAACTAGCCGTTTAAATCCTAGCTAATGCTAGCTGGCTGTTGAAATCTTGGCTAATGCTAACTAGCCGTTTAAATCCTAGCTAATGGTAGCTGGCTGTTGAAATCTTGGCTAATGCTAACTGGCTCGCTAACGTAACAGACTCGTATTTGCCACTTACATATAATCCTGTTCCTCATTGTTATTTGTCAGAACGACCATCTTATTCAAGCGAGAACAGACGGAAAGAAGAACCAGCTGCGAGGATCTTTACGGGCTGTGTTAAAAAATAAATACAGTTGTGAAATTAAGACAGTGAGTATATGTGTTTGGCTACTAGCCGGACAGGGAGTCCTCCCACTACAAACAAAGAGGGAAGGAAAAGTAAGAGGTCTCACTCTGTCTGCATGTAGGTACACCTGGTAGAAATTTTTCAACATCTAATCTCTTCTACATATCACCTCTAATCACTTAATTTAGCACGTTTAATAACATTTAAGAGAATGAGTATGTGTGTTTTCTTTTTAAATCTAAGGAAAGCCACCTCAGATATTCCAGACAACAGTGGTGGAAAGTGACTAGGATGAGATAAGGAAATATATAATATAATATAATATAATATAATATAATAAGAGGCGGGAGTACACCAGTCAATCACCTGCCTGACCCTTAGAGGCAAACAACCATTCACACTGACACCTTTAATTTAATTAAAGTGATGTTTCTGATGAGTCCTACATTAACTCTCTTTTTAATTCTGTTTTTTGTCTCCACCAACTCCTGAGGAAAATATTTGTCTCTTTAGCTGCTAAATGCTCCACTGAGTTCACCAGCTGGTCTCTAACTTTGTCTGTCTGCATTTTAATGCTGAATAGTGTGCAGTCAGTTTAATAAAGCCTTTTTGCTAAAATAAATAAATAAATAAATTAAAATAAATTTTAAAAAACTGCTAAAATGCTCTGTAGTCAGGTAATAATTACTTGTAAGTTAATCACTATAAGTAACACCATTCATATTTCACCTTTGATTCCTTGTTGATATAGAAAACATTAAAACAAATATTCATTAGCACAGTTTTAAAATGTTGTTCAGAAACAAAATGTTGCAGAAATGTCTTTATTTTTGTAGCCAGAGTTGATTGTGACTATAGACTTGATGATAACCTACAACAAATACTCAAATGTTCTGCTAATGATCACCACTATGGAGCTAAAGTAAATGTTTTGTTTAATCCAACACTCAAGGTAAAAATGTGCACTGCTGCATTGTGGTACCTGTCTGTTTAATCTCCTAGGTGATTCATCTTGCTAATAGACAATCTTTGGCACACCTTATCAAACAAAAATTCCTGTCATAATTTCAAAGTAAAGGCACTGCCACCTCCACTGTCTATATATTCCTGCACCTTGGGGTGGTTTCAGATTAAGCACTGTCATAAAAGACTAACAATGACTTTTTTCCACTCCACTGAGAGTGACTGGAGTTTGTGTGCATGTTACCATAACAGCCAGTTTAATAGGCCTGCCACAAAGTCCTCTGATTGTTCTGGGCTTTTCTCACTGTTACTGGAGAGAAAAGGGAGCTGAGAAGATTGTGGCAGAAAACAAAACTCTGTTGAGTCTGAATATACGTTTTTGTTTTCTTATTCTAAGAGGTTTTTTTGAGAGATGTTTGGACAATACCAGAGAAGATTCACCAAGGTATTTTTATCCAAATTCAGTGATGGGGAAAGAGAAGAAAACAGTAAAACTAGAAAAACATGAAGCAGACATAAGCCCGATCATCGTGGGTGAAGTGAAGAAATCAATTCCCAGGATGAGAATCGTGAAGTCAAAGGAGAAGATTAAAGTTACCACGTCAAACAGCAGATCCACCACAGACAAGGGTAAAACAACATGTGAGACATCAGGGAACGTAATGAGGCTTTGTGTCAACTTGATGCCTGTTTTAGCCTCAGCCAAGGAGCCTGTGGAGGAAGAGGAGGAGAAAAAAGAAGATAACAGCTATACAAGGAAAGAGGAACCAAAAACCAGCAGGAAAAATGAACAAGCTGTCATCAAATTAGTGCAACAAATACTCAATACAAGTGACGCAGGATTAAGTTTGGACAGAGCCACTGAAACCAAACAATCAGTAAGTCCTCTGTTTGTGCTGCCGCCTATAACTCAACCTAAACCAGCTCCTGAGTGTTGTGACCATCAGAGGACCAAGAAGATCCTCTCACCTCTACCTCCCATCAGTTCATCTGAGAAAACAACAACAGCCATCTCTCCAAACTTTACAGCTAAAGGCAGTGGAGACGATGCATCAGTTACAGACAGCAGGCCCTGGATAGATAATCCTCTGTTCTCTAACAGTGTGAGTTCAACCACTAAAACTTGTTCATTTTAAACATCCTGAGATGGAGAGAGAGAGCTGAATGTTTTTGCTCACACAGAAGTAGTACATTTTCAGCTGCATTGGGGAAAGTGTTTGTCAGTCTTTACCTGCACTGTAGAAAAACTTTACAGACAGGTCTGTCACTGCTGTGGTGAAGGGGAAAGTCACAATTTAACACAAGAGATATTTTGAAAGCCAGAAATTGCAGAACATTTCTGAGCAATGATTGACTCACTGCATGTTGTGGTCATACAGTACAAAATGTTCTTGTTGCCCCTTAAATTTGTTTGGAGTATGAAAACAGATATTGCTCCATATTTGCTCCAGTTTCTTCCTACAACAGTTTTTAAACATCTTTCTAAATCTTAAGGTGATGAAATTTAGAAAGAGTGAATATTAATAACATTACTAAAGTACAAAGTACATAGTTAAGTGTAACTTTAAAAATGAATTTGTATATAAAAATATTCAGTCAAAAACAACCATTAAAATTAAAGTTTTACATTATAGAACAAGTAAAACACACAAAGCAGTTTAAACACTGGGGAGATTAAAATAGTTTTCTCTGATAATCTACATTGGTACAACATCTACATATCATTTTCCTCCTCCAAACATTAGGGAATTGATTTTTTCTCAGAGTTTACTGATGAGCGTCTCCTCCATCTCGCTCTCTGCACAGAGATCTCCTGAGTTTCGTCTTCCTGACATCTCCCTTTCCAGCCTGGACGCTCTGCTGCAGGCGGTCACACAGAAACTGGGGAGGAAGAAGAGAAGCAGTGACGAAGAGTCATGGAGAAAAGTCCAGTCGGATCACCTCCTCATGGCTGTTAGTGAACAGCGTTTGAGAGAGAAGAGGGTCGGGCAGCAGACTGACAGAGTGAATATGTACGTTTGGGTACAAGTTGTAAGAAAATATATGAATGGCTTGATAATTGTTGACAAATGCTGTACCTTAATTATCACTTTAAAAGCTGCATACAACTAGATTCTATAATACCAGTTATTAAATGTTTATATACGGCGTATAGATGTAAAAAAGGAGACTGTAGTGTTACCCTTCTATCTTTTAACAGTGGAGCTGCAGCAGGAACATCAGTGGGTGGACACAGTGTGAACAGACAGAGGAGCCTCCATCCACTTTTTTCTGCACCTAAACCCACACTCATCCTCTCTATGACGAAGAAAAACCTCCTGACTTCCACCACGACGCTGCAATGACTTGTCAAAAAAACACAGCAGACTGGACTCACATACACAAACAGCACAGTGTTTTAAAAACTGATACAGGAAACAATATATTTTTATTTTCCCTCAGGACAAAACATTCACAACAGACACATACCCGTTGTTTTTCCTACAGTAGTATATGTTCAGTATATAATATACATCTTATAGTAGATTCTCAGATAAATTAATGTTCAAGTAGAGCTCTTCAAGCTTAATACCCTCAAAGTACATTTGGTAAAACAGACTTTCATTCCAAAATGAGACAAACATCATTTAAATCCAGCTTAGGTTTTGCATAATTCCAGCCTTTTCAATACATTTAACTTTTTTTTAAAAACACGTAACAGTTTGCATTTTGGGATGAAAAACCCCTCTGGTACTTAATGTTTGTCTCATGCCTATAACTGTAGTTACTATTGTAACAATCCTCTAAATATGTAACAGTGCATTACAGTGCAGTAACAACCTGCTTTAAACATTCAGTCAGCCATGTCATTTTAGATAGAAAATAAATAAATAAATAAATAAAGAGTTGCGTCTGGTGTTTACAGCTCTTTTAACTCTGTGATTGTTTGATCTCGATTGATTTTTTTATTTTTTATTTTGACTGGATTTGGATTTTCAATAATTTTATAGTTTGGAAATATTTTGATAAAATGAGTTTTGGATGTCTGATTCCTCTCCATGTGACATACAAAAGGAAAAAAAAAGGAAACATGACTTCATTATTAACCAACCACACAAAACAGCAGTAAATACCAGGTAGAAATACAGAGTAGGCTCTTTTTCTCCCGATCATAATTATACTACCCTTCATTTGGACAGCGACACTGTTACCAATGACAAATCACATAAAATAAAAAGAAAAGAAAATTAAAAATTTTGGTAGAAATTGGAAAAAAAATCTTGATTTACAAAACAATAATATTTTTAAGGTTCATTGTATGTTGTTCAGAAAGCATTTACAACCATGTAAATGCTTCCTGGCATATAAAATCATCTTAATAATTAAATGAAACATATTTGCTTCCAGCTACTATCTGAGTGTCTGCAGCATTTTCTTCTTTAAAGTGCTTTCTGTAAAATAAGGATGAGATTGTGAGAGGTCTAATAATCGAGCCCTGAGGAACGCCACCCATTGTTTTTACACTGAGCCTTGAATAATGCTCTTCCAGGATAAATAAACTATAACTTTGGACTGATGAGAAGACACAGTGTTGGATTTATGAACCCAAATAAAGGGTATAAAGCTACAGATATGTTAATGGGTGAACAAGGCACCAAAGCCATTATTAGGAAACAACAACTTTTGGTTCTTTCTTCAGAGGAGGCCAAGGGGGTAAATTTAGCTGAACGGAGTCAGATTCACTGACAGGAACACTTTCAAACTCCATCTTTTCAACTGTTCACTTCTTACTGACAGACTCCAGGTGAGCCCAGGTGTCCTACGCTGCATATTGTTGATTGCTGCCAACACCGAGCAACATTCAAATGAACACACAAGTATTAACAGTTTTTTGTCTGTAGTTGGTCCTTTCAACCTTCGTTCTATGCTCATGTAACTTCACAGTGTGCTGTCCTGTGTGTTGCTGCCGACTATAAAAAGTGCAGAGGGACTTTTACTGGAGCTCTCTCCTCTGTGTTTGGACCTACTGGATTTACTGGATTCTCCCTGAACTCCACCACTGCTGCTGTCTGATCCGCTGCTGCCCCTCCGGCTTGTCCGAGGCGTCTCCTGGTCCTTCTCCTCTGGCTGCGGTAATCTGGTCATTGCCGTAGTGCAGCTTTTTTCTCCGTTAGCTTTGCCTTCTTTAGATTTGCCCGTGCTGGATTTAGCCTTTTTCGATTTGCCCTCTTTTGGTTTGCTGTCGGGTGATTTCGCATGCTGCTGTGGAGCCTTGCTTTGCTGAGGGGGTGTGACTGGTGGGTGTTGTTGCATGGCGGGAGGATTAATCCTGGTGGGCTGTACTGACCCGTTGCTGACGACCACGCCCGTGAGGCAGTCATCATCAGTCTGCTCTTTGGCAAAGTTGACAAACACCTACAAAACATGAACCAGCTTTAGTGTTACAGTTGAATTATTTCAGTAGCCATCAAGCTACTGATAGTCAGTCATTGTTGTTAACACATCTTAACATGCTGATATTTACGTATTTAGTAACTGCCTAGTAGCTTTTTTAGATTCTTCAAACTGTCTGGTTACAAACTAAAACTTTAATATTGTTTGAGTTGACACTAGCTTTCCTTCCTGTTACTCCATTACAGCAGAAACAAATAAATACAAATAAATAATTCTCAAACACTGAAAGAAAACACTGTTTCTGCCATTAAAATGTGGCTGGATGACTTAATTAACACAGATTAACAATGCTAAATTAACCCAAAAACATGAAATTATAAAACAATCCACATTCTACACCTTTGTAAAATGTCACAGTACCATAAAAATATAAAAGAAAGAAAGTTACAGTAACAAACATTTGAAAACAAATCTATCTTATGAGACTACTGAGCAGATCAGACATCTCTTTTGATTCTTGTTAGTGATTGTAAATTCTTAGCAGTTGATAATTTACCAATACTTGTTACTCACACACTACCTCAGTAAAGAGCTTTATTTACAGAAGATTATGGCTCAGAACCACTGCACCACTCTTCTAAAGAAATATTGATTGGATAGCATGCTGGAGAGGATCGAATGCATCACCGTCCTCACCTGGTCCAGGGTGGTCTGTGAAACAGAGAAGTCGATGATGCCCAGCTCCTCATGATTGTTGGCCAACGCGTCGAAGACACGAGCCAGGCAGCAGGAGTGTGAGGGCAGCTGGTACTGCAGCACGTTCTGGTGACGCTCCTTCAGCTCGATGCTGGGAAAAGCATTCTTCATGTAGCTGCTGACGGGACAGGAGTCCGGGTTAGTGTCCGCCAGACGGAGGATGATGGTGTAGCCGTCACCAAACCTGAAAGATGAAGAGAAACAATATTTTTTATTTAGCATTTTAAATGTAATGTTTCATCAATATAGATTAATGGGATAAAGTCAGTGCAGCTCTAAAAACATGAATAACAACACAAGTTCCACATATACACAAGAGATTTCTATTATCAAACATACATCATAGCTGCTTCATGAAGCCCATTATTACCTGTGTATTACCTTTAAATTAGAGGGGAGTGGTCCTACATTTTTTTCTCTATGCACTGTAGAATAATATATGCAGTCTACTGTGAGGAGATTGCACCAGTTTGGTTTTTGGTTTTCTGTTTTCTGTTTTTAATTAAAAACTCAACAGCTTAAAATATCCTTGCAGTGATTTTCTTCCCGTTTTACAAATTCTTTGTGCTTGACAGTTAACTCTAAGTCAAAAAATCAACAACTAGCATCAAGAAAAAGAGAGAATCAATTGTCAGACTCAAATAGCAGCATAGAGATTATATTTAGTTAAACATGAGAAATGTATGGATCATTTTACAGAAAAAGGGAAGATCTAAAAAATCCACACACACACAGTACACAACATGTAATTTTATATTGTGATATTGATGTATATGTATATTGCTGTAATATATTTTTGGGAAAATCGATGAAGAAAACATTTGAATGTCTGTGTTTATGATAAATAAAGTCTATTAAATACCAGTTAAATCAACGTACTTCATCACACTGATGCAACAATCGTATGTCAGGACGTGAGACTTTTTGACTTTAATACAAAACAGCACAAATCTCTGTAACATTAACCCACTGACTGATAAACTGTGTTTGCAGTTTGACTTGTTGTGTTGAGGTTAGAGAGAATAATGTGCTTACCTGTTCTTCAGGTGTTGCACAGATCCCAGACACTGGAACCTGCCGTTGACCATGATGGCCATCCTGGTGCAGAGAGCCTCACACTCCTCCATACTGACCATACAGACAGAGGAATAAACTCATTAGCATTTACACACTGAGTCAACCTTCAGCTGTGAAGCAGAGAAGAGTTTACCGTCTGTGTCATGTTCCCAATAACCACTGATTTTATTTCAAACAGTACGCACATAATAATCTAGTGTACATCTCCTCCTACCTGTGGGAGGTGAGAACTACAGCTCTTCCCTCTTTGGTGACACTGAGGATGCAGTTCCACAAAAATCTTTTGGCTTTTGGATCCATACCAGTGGTAGGCTCATCCTGATTTTTTAACAACAACAAAGTTTAATGGCAGTATACATGTAGGTTTTGAGAACAGGTGATGCTGATGAGATTTAAAATTTAAAAGATTTTTATTGTGCGTGTATGTTTTTATGTGATATGCACAGCATAACCCTTTTCATGTAAGCATGCTACATGAATTGAGGTAATATAGTATTTGCTTGGACATTCCTGCGTGTCTCTTTTTATTCATCGGATGAAAATGTCACATCAGGAGACAATATCAATACCAAAATAAGGTGATATGTTATTGTGTTGGCTGTTTCCTACACTGGAGGAAATTGTTTCACTGGTTGACAGTGGCAGTGTTATTGATTTCTAAAAAGTTCATCCAGACATTGCTCTCCAGCTGTTTTGTGAGCTAATTTGATCCTCACCAGGAATATAACAGGCGGAGCCCCGATGAGAGAGATAGCAGTGGAGAGTTTCCTCTTGTTGCCCCCGCTGTAGCCTCCAGCCTCCCGCTCAGCGTACTGTGTCAGCCCCAGTTTCTTCACCCCCCACTGCGCCACCTACAGGACAACAGAGAAGCCATGTCACAGTGACATCCTGTTGCTAAAACAAGGGTGTGTCAAACATGTCTGCAGTTCTTTTCACCAAGCAGGAGATATCGTTAGTGTCAGAGATTCCCCATGTGTGTTACATCTATACAGATCAGATGGAAGGATATGTATTTGCATGTCTTCATATCTTGTGCATTAACTTTAGTTTTGGTGTGAACTGTTCCTTTACGTTACCTTGGCGACAAAGTCTTCTTGAACCCCCCGCAGACGGGCGTACAGCTCCAGATGTTCCCGACCTGTGAGCAGGTCGCTGATGGCGTCAAACTGTGGACAGTAACCCATCAGCTGGTGGACTCGCTCCATCTCTGTCAGCACACTGAGAACCACACAAACACACAGTTCAATACTTCTGCTAATACTGCAGATATTAATACAAGAACGATAGAATGACTTCCACTGCAATGTACTGGTACTACTACTATTGATACTTATAACCCTTCTACTTGTGCTGCAGCTACGTTTATTAATGGTACTACAGTCTCAAATACTAATACTACAGCATGAATAGAAATACAAATACAATTACAACTGCTGCGACAAATACTACTGCTACAACTGGTATCACTTCCACTACTAATTTCCTCTTACTACTACTATGACAACAACTACTGCTCTTGTAGTAGTTGTTTATTTAAATAACAAATCACATAATTCCATGTGAACAATCAGTCCTGTTATAATATTTATAAGCAGTTCTTGAGTATTCCCCTCTTCTCTAATGTGCACAGTATTTGGCAGAGACCATTCGTACCTGTAGTGGTTCAAGAAAGCCTCTCCATATGTGATGGGAGTGTCTCCAGTCAGCATGCGAAATGTAGAGGTCTTTCCTGCTCCGTTCACTCCCAGCAGGCCGAAACACTGGAAGACAGACACAACAACAGTGGACATCTGGAGACACTTCTCTTGTAATTTGGCCTTATTTAGGTAAAGCTGGAGATATATACACCCTGTTAAACCCAACATCTTCAGAGCTCTGGTGTAGCATTACTCCGGCACACTTGCCACTGTATTGTTCAAACTTTTTTCTCCAGCTGGTGATTGCCTTTCCTCCAGCTCACAATATTTTCCTTCACAGTGACAGCAGGCTCAGCAGGAGCATCAGTATTTTTAGAAACACCAGCACTACTTGTAGAAGTGTTAATAGCAGTCACAGTAATAGAAGCAGCATGAGAAGTGACAGCTGTAGCAAATTTGATACCAATAGTAGCAGCAGTTTCAAAGTTTCATCAGCTACAGTTATAAAAAAAAACACGGCTGTGTTATTCTCTGGTGCATTTGACATTTATATCTCTCACCTCACCACGTGGGATCCCCAGGCAGAGACGATCCACCGCTGGCTTCCTGCCTGCTTTATAAACCTGAAAAACACAAAGAACAATGCTGCAATGAGAACAATGAGGCCTTTATAACATCAGCAGTGTAGGATCAGTAGTGGTGAAGGACTGTGCTCTTCACTGTACTGTAAGTGCCTGCTTCTAACAAATGAAAACACTCAATGATATTACTTTTTCAAAGAGGAAATGACACACGAAGGCAGTTTGCAGTTTTATGAAAAATACAGAAACTTTCTTGTTATAAATACTACTAAAATGGGTTGCAAGTGGCCACTGAGTGTGCACAGTTTTAATTTTAATATTTTTAAGCTTGTATGCTGGTTATACCTTGCTCAGGTCTATCATGGTGAGGATGTCTGTCTGGGCTTTGCCACTTTTGACCCTCTCTCTCTCCCTGGCAACGTCCTCGTCCTCTGGACCGAGAGAAGGGATCTCAGGCTCAGCCCACCATGGCCTGAACAGAGAAATACAAGAACAGGGAATGATTCATTTATTTTTTCTTTACTACTGTAAAAGAGTCTGGGTTATGTTTCTGCAGAGAATACTTTCACTGCTTTCACACCGCTCTTTTAAAACAGAAAGCTCTATCTGCATTTTATTAATATATTTGTTTCCCATTTAACTTCTAAAGGCAATATCACTATAATTAAGATAGATTTTGTTTTAAATTCTTATCCGTTGACTTATGGAAAGTGCAAGACTCTTCATGATCTGACAGTGATCAGCAGAAGTCCCCATGGAGACAGGAGTGGTTACCTGAAGTGAATGAAAAACTTGTACTGCAGCAGTATGGTGAAGATGAAGAAGACAACGCCCTCAGCTGCCATCGCAAACAAGTTCTTCCCAACAAAATCCCACTGGAGAGGATCCAGAGTCTGTTTGGTGCCTGAAAAGGGAAGAAACACAAAGAGTTTCCAGGAAAAACTTAATATTATCTTTAGTCCTGTGTGTTCGAAAACACGAGGAAAAGTGTATAAGTGTGTAATAATTTTCTGTGGGATGGTGATGAAAATATTGCACATAGGACGTTCTAACAGTACAATATACAGTTGTAGAGTACAGGGCAACATTACATACCAAACAAACAAAAGATATCAAAATGTTATTTAATGACAATTAGAATTGTTTCGGAGGTTATGAATAGTAAATAGAGTTTACCTGGTAGATGTATATACACACACACACACACTCACACACATATATATATATATAGGTACATATTTACAGAGCAGGAATAAAACCCTCCTGGCCAGCTTCATACCCAGTCTCTGAAAGGCGTCGGCCATGGCCTGATTTTTGGCCATGTCAATGAGTCCTCGTCCCAGACAGAAATGAGGGAAGATGAGGAAGACCTTCTTCAGGATCCGGTTCACCTCGTTCAGATGCTGGAAAGAATGGTGGAATAGTTTGTTCGCTTTCCTACCCCACTTTACTTCTGCTGACATAATTTTAAAACTTTGCCAGTTTATTTGTAAAATTTAAGATTGAGCTGACGAAGACAGTGTAGCAGGCCTAACACACCCTTATATCCTTTTTTCTTATTATAATGATGAAGCCAAGACAATAAAAGTCTTTAACTTATTAGCTCATGTTACAGTACATCCCCTCTTTGTTCAGACTAGTGCAGTTTGTACCTCATCTACAAACAGCTCCAGGACGAAGGTGGCGATGCTGCCGTTTATTCCAATGAAGAGGTTGATGGAAGTCAGAACCACATAAGCCGTGCTTGGGACGGTGAACACAAAGGACGCTGGGTACATGAGAGGGGTTATCGACCACCTAAAAAGGATCATTAGTGAGTACAGAAAGATACATTACTTTACCGTGATCCAAGTGGGACAAAAGAGACTTTGTCTACAGAGACAAAAAAAATGAGATAAGAACATATCAGTAAATTAAAGTGATACGGAACTCTTTTTAAACGTTTATTATTGGCTTGAAGTTTTATTTAATTTTGTAACAGAAATCATCCTATGTCTGATGAGATAATTTAAAGATTACTACTGTTTTCCTTTGTAGTTATGTACAAGGGAAGACAACTCAAGATTGAAGTTTGCGATGTCTTGAGCAGGAAGTTCCCAGGCTCTGACATTAATCCTAGTCAAATGCGACATACCGGTAAAAATTATGAGTGAATGAATGAGACAATTAGATTAAAATAGATTTTGGGGCATGAAGATCTAAAGAAAACATTTGAAAAGACATGAGCCACTCTGATTATGCAGTCTGGTCAGATTTTATGGTGGCTGATTTAAACATGGACTGAGGTCAGTGGAGTCTGTTTAAACGTACCCATAGAGGAGGAGCAGCAGGACGAGAGCGGGCAGGTTTGTCTCTGAAACGTACGACTGCTGCTGGAAACTGATGAAGATCAACACCACCATTGTGGCTGGCACGGTGTAGTTCAACTGAAAAAAAAAAGTTATTAACAAGAGGAAGTGTTTCTTATAATAATAATCTTATAATCTATACAAATGAATCTTATAATAATGGTTCATCTAAGCCAGTGTAACCGCAGAATGACCCAGACTGCAGGTGGAAACTGAGAGATGTGTGTGTGCACTCTGCAAAACCCAAGGACACCCACGAAGGTCTAGCTGTCAAAGCGATGTATTGAGAAAAAAGGACGAGGAGCCTTTTCTTTGACAGCTTTAGACACACAGGAGGTTTATAAGAGAGATTATTTTCTATTTGAATTCACTCTCTTGTTCATCAACCAGTCTTGGTTTGCTGTATAATTCAGCATTCTCATCTATTTGATTGCACCAGTCTCTCCCTGTCTCCGTGTAGTGCTTCATTTTGCCATGAGTGATTAGAAATAAAACAGTATATTAAGTTATAGTGTTGTTGGGATTCTGGAGGTCTACTGGTTTATCTGAGGAATTTTCTGTGACAACAATCCAGCAAAAATCGAACCAGGTCCAACTTTTCTGCTGGACAGAGCTCAGCTCAGTCTTAGCTTTTGTACAATATCCTTATGACTTGCAATAAAATGTCTGATTCATAATAGACAACCAACTCAGTCTGACATGTGACAGTAAATTATTACTTGGAATTCAAATGTGATTATACGAAAGTACATTACATTCCCAGAGTAGTAAACAACTCATCATCTGCAGCTCTTGTCAACCTCAACTGGCAAACCGTAGGCATTACAGCATCACTGATAGATTTAATCTTTTCCAATATAAGCGTCAGCCTCTCCTCTGCTGTGATTTACCCAATAACATATTTACTTCACATATTTAACAGATATTCTGTCTACTGTCTAATGTGCAATGAGTATGTTGACTTTCTCTTGAGTACTGACCATGTCCCAGGTGAAGTTGGCGAGCCAGTAGAGGATTGGTTTGACCCCACTGACAAACTGAAGGTGTTTGGCTTTGCTGACTCGCTCCTCGATCAGAAATAGGACGAAGCTGGCCGGCACAAAGGACATGGCAAAGATCACGCAGATGGAAACGAGAACATCCACTGATGTGGTCATCCTGTAAAAAGTGACATAGAGTCAGGTAAGCCCACACAAAACATACACACTGCTCAAGGTTTGTTCTGTAAAATCTATCTGAGGTCTATCAAAATTCTTCTCTTCCTTTTTTCCTATCAAGTCTTATTCAATCTTCCTGAAGGTTAATGCATGAGTTTTTTTTTATATTTCAGTCCATTTACTACATATTACTATTGACAATGTTTCAAAGCAGACACTTAAAACATCTGTCAGTTAGATAATCAGTCAGGATTCTTGCGTCCTGACTGAGCTGAGTCACTTCTTTACAGCCAGTCAGGGCGATAAAATATCTACCAACTTTGGGGGCACCCCCCGTAGACGAATGGTTGGAGTATACCATATGGGCTTAAGTTCTGCTAGCCAGTCCCCGATCGACCCCGGTTTGCCGGGTTTACCGGACCTTTACTATGTGGTCATCTTATGTCATTCCCATTCATTCTCCTGTTTCCTGTCTCATCTCCACTGTCCTATCACAATAAAGGTGACCCCCCCAACAAAAAAAAACAAAAAACAAAAAAATTATCTACCAACATCATCCCAAAAGTCCCACAGTGAAGAACTCACATGGCCATTTCGGTGAGTTGTTCCTTGGTGAGGTTGAGTGGGTGGTTGTAGACAGTGATCCCGTGTTTCCTCCTCTCTGGACCTGGTGGTAGGCTCGATCGCTGCAGACCATTGTTCATCACGTTAACAAATGACACCATGGCGTGCCAGCCTTTGTTATTGTACCACACCTGAGTACGGCAAAGAGAAAGACTTTATACTTAAAAAACTTGTAATCTGTGTCTTATCTGGGTTACAGTGTCAGGCAGCAGGCAATGAAGAGAGAGTTTAAAAACATAGACACAGATTTACCTTGACATTGTTTTGACTGTTTAGTCCTCCGAGAAAATCCGGCAGTCGGTTAAGAAGGTGATTCAGTGAACTGTTCTGTGATGGGCCGACATACATAACAAAACATTAATAACATTCAGGAATACAGCAGGATGGGTTAAACAAGCCTGAGAGCTGACTCCTCACTGTACCTGTGGAACTCTGTAACGAGTCCTGATTGCCATGATCGAGTCTTGGATGTGATGGTCCCGAGATAAAGTCTGGGTGGCGCTGCCCCCGAGGGAGAAGCCTCCATATCTACAACACAGAAATTAAACTTAAATAACTTTTATACTAAGAGTGACAGATTGTTTCTTTTCACACATTCAGAAGAGCAACTCTACGGCTACTGGTACAACAAACATTTTGCTCCCAAAATGGTGTTTTATTCCAGCAGCTTACCTGAATTCATTCACCCACTTCTTGGTTTTCAGGCTGTAATTGGCACAGAGGAAGAAAGAATGAATCTATGAGAAACATTACTAAAAGAAACATGAGCAGTCTAAGACAGGGCTGAAATCTCCACGTTAACATCAGTGGGCTCACAACAGCTATCTGCGATTTTTATATTCAACATATTACAGCATCATCAGTCTGCTTTCAGGGGAACATGTTTGTGTCACATGGTCTGAATGCTGTTAGTAAATGGTAAGGATACTGCATGTCATCTACCCAAGAAATTAATAAGCTATTCAAAATAAAATATATTATATAGTATGCAGACTATAATAAGTAACAGATTTTATGGTATTTACAGAGAAATAAAAGCAGTTATGTTTCTGAGGCATGTTCATTAGGCATCTCCTTATCAATCTTGTTGTATTTAAAAAAAAAAAAAATCTAAGTACCTTTTCTTGAGGATCTGGGAATAGGTTTTCACCAAGTAATCAGAAATGTTATAACTTGTCAGATTTTGGAGGATGTCTCCAGTCAGCCTCTTAATCTGAAAAACAACAAATTAAAATACCTCAACTGAAAGTAGTACAGACACAAATACAAACACACTCCTGCACTAAGCAAACATGAGGGTAATTTCATATCATAGCATGTGAAAGTGTTAATGCAAAAGTCAGATCTCTCAACACTGCACATTCTGTCCTGATCTGACACCACACCAACCTGTGGAGGTGGCAGTCCACCGGCACCCTGCGGGCAGTCGGGGAGCATCCGGCGGACGTCCTCTGTGCTACACTGACATTCAGGAGATGGTCTGTCTCTGCTCCAGTTGCCTCTGCTGAACATCTGCCAGGTGGAGTAGGAAACCTGTGGCCGCATGAGAAGGCCACCCCGCTCACCTTCACACTGAGGGTTCCTGCAAGGAGAACAGGGAGTGAACATAGTGTTTTTTATTTATTCAAACATGGGAAGGTTGTCTGAATATCTGCTATTATAAATAGAGTGCATGAAAACACTGGAAAAATTTGGAAATTTACAGTTTATGTATAATGACTGAATGCCAGTCAGAAGGTAATAAATTACTGAATACCCCCAATCAAATAACTACTCTTTGTGAAGATCCCAGGAAGAAGTTAATAATTATTACTTTTATCTTAGGCAGTAATCTCTAAAAAATAGAAGTATATCAAATGTTTCAGAATTTTTAATCACTACAGTTGATTTTATCTCCTGTTTTTAGTAAATTTATATGTATTTTTGCCACCATCTAGTGATTTACATTTTCTTTGCAATACATTCAAGATTAAATGCATTAGTTAAACCTGTAATTAATAGACATGCCAATATTGCTCTGCAGCCCATGTAGCTTACAATTTACTCCTTAAACTAGTAATAAATTATTTTAAATTGTTTGTTGATTTTTAGTAATTTATCACTCGTTTCTTCATGAAGTTACATCTGTATTCAAATGTTATTTTTTAACCTACTGTTTATGTGATGTATGACATAATGTCTGATGTTGATTGTCACACAAACTGAAGAAAAGTTTCTACGTGTTATTTTTTATTTTCTGTTGTCTCAGAGCACTGTGTCCCTCTAACTTTATTAACGTTTCAACCTCTACAGATTCCACTGAGACAAATTTTTGTGTTTACAAACTGTCTTACGTGCTGTTGTCTTCTCCCTCTGTCTCCATGCACTTGGTACCAAAACCTGGCTGGTCCAGCAGAGCTTCCAGTAAGTTCTCCATGGCTGGGTTCCCAGGGGCGTCATTACTGTAAGTATTACACCAGAGGTGAGGGAGCTTGTCAGAAGAACAATAACAAGGCACCAAGTGATGAAAACGACCAGTTATTTCAGAACTAAACCTTCAGTTAGTGGTTAGTTATCTCTGACAGAGTGGCAGAGTAAACCAAACAAACTCATAAAATCTTTGCTGTGCTGACTGAGGTAACAGATATTTGGGTGCAGGCTAACCTGAAGAAGGTGTACTGTTCTCCGTACATCCAGGGCTGCAGCTGCAGGGCCGGGTACTTCCCAAACGGAGGTACGATGAGGCTGAAGAGAAGGGCAACCAGGACGAACACAGCAGGCAGAACAATCTGAAACGTGAGGCAACAGTCAGATGAGTGACTTTGTAAGAGTAAATAGAGAATATATATTTCTCTAATAACAACTAATGACTAATAGATAATTCCCCGTGAAGCCAGTGAAGGGCTCTGATGACTGATTAGTCAACTAACTGTGGAGATGGTTCTTGTTTTCATCACGGAAACCATAAATCCTTCATTGATGGATAACTTCTGAATCCAGCTCTCTAACAGCTGCTGCTGGTGTTCATCATCACCTGAGCAAAGAAGCCCCTGCGGCTCCTCCGAGCGTAGAGCCAGCGTTTAACGAAAAGAGCCCTCAGCTGCTGCCACGTCAGCCACCAGCCGGTCAGGGGGATCCCACCTCGGCCGTCTCCACTCAGCAGATCTGTCTCCTGAGGTTCTGTAAATGAAAAAGACACAGGGTGAGCACTCACACTGACACATTGAGAAAATGAATACACAGACTCCCGTCATTGCCATCCACCTTTGATACGATGGAGACACTTGTCAGACCACAGCCACAGAAAACTAAAGTAGAAACATGACATGACAACTGAGTTTCTACTTCATAATTAACTAATTCACTTCTACTGAATTGTTTGGTGTGTAGTGACTTAATCTGGCAGCTACTGAAACTTAAAGATCTTCATCTGTCATGGGCTTAATAATTTTCCAGAGCCTTTAACATTAAGTTCTTGAGGGAAACAACAAGTTTAGAGGTACTGAAAACAAACAAAATCAGTAAAAAAAATGCTGTATGCATATATAAATCCCTTTTATTTGCCTACTCAAACAGTTAAAACTGAAGATAAATTGTGCTGTGCAGCTACTGTGGTTGAAATAACAATAAAAACATTTTCTTTTTCTATCCAGTGATGACTCTCAGTGAGTGATGGTCTGAGGGTACCTTGCTTACGAAGCCTTTTCCTTCCTGGCAGCAGTATGGAAACAAACGGTCACAGTTGGAGATGAAATGGCAGACTGACTGTACATGGAAACACTGTGTGGTATGTACACAAATCTACTGTATGTGTCTGTGAGTGTTAGTGCATACCTGTCTCTGGTTCTTCAGTATGCTGACTCTCCGCTGTCTGTCCTGCTGATGGCTGCCGGCTGAGGGGAGATTCAGCCTGCAGTTCAGGTTCAGCATCCACGCCGGTTTCCTCTGCTACTCGCAGAAAGATCTGGAAATGAACAGGATAGATGTGATAAAAGATTCTGCTTTATAAACACAACACTGTGCTCTTTCAAGAGGTCTCCTGTGTGAAAAGAGCAAGTCATTTCCTGTAGATGTAGAATTTGTTTGAGACAACAGGGTGAATCTGCAAGGTCTTATTTAAACATGAAACTCTTTTTTTTGCAGCCCTAAAATGAATGACTAGTCAATGAAAACTCTCATATAATTCAGTTAAACCACTACTGTATTTCTTGCCAGGTTTGGAAACAGAAGATTTTCCTTTTTATTTATGAAAGAACAGCCAGCAGATGGCAGTAAAGGATCAGATCAGATAGCTTTCACACTGAGGTCAGAGGAGCAGAGAGTGAGTGGCTAATGAGAAAAGTTATCAGGCTCTGTAAGTCTGCTATCAGTGCTAATCTGATGCTAACGTTAAGACTATTAAGACCATGGCTGCTCCACAAATATCCAGCCCTCCTGATGAGACCTGGCTGAGCTGCTGTAGATCACACAGGTGAGACGCTACTGAGTCTGTCATGCACACACACACACACACACACACATACACATCATTTTACACACAGAAAGCCAGGCAAGGTTGGTGGGAAAGTGTTTTCAGGGCCACATGCACACACTTATTGGAAATACTTTACAGAAACCTGTTGTTTTTATCAGATACAAACAAATTCAAACATTAAATGGGCTATGTTTAATCCAGAATCCTTTTTAGTTTGCCAACTGCTTTCAGTAAAAACTTCAAGGCCGACACCTCTCTTCAACCTTTATTGGAAGTGCGTTAAGCTTGCTGCAAGCTAGCTACAGCTACAGCTGCAGCTACACCCACAATTAGGGCAGAAGAACCCTTAAGACCTTTATTTTATACAAATATAAGTCATTTAGAAGGTTACTAGAAAAAGTGACTTATTTATTTATCCAGCAATATAAATAGAAATGTTTACCTCCTCCAGTGTGCTGTCTGATAGGCCATAGCTGCTGATGCCCAGTTCAGGCAGCCTCTGATCCAGTTCAGACAGAAAGACGGCCAGGCTGCTGTCCTTAGCGGCCACCTGCGGCAGGTTGATCGCCGCCTCGCGCCCTGAGTCCTCCACCAGCCTCGCACCAGGGATGTGGTGCTGTGCCAGGGAGAGCAACGCCGCCAGGTCTGCCATGAGAGATGATGATGAGAGAGATGTAACGTGAGTTTCTTATGATCCACTTGGTATTTAATCATTAACACTAAACTGGTGCTTGTAGAAACTGCACTTTACTAATACTGAACAACCTCAGTTCAATGTCTATAACAGCTGTTAAACACTCACATGAGCTGCTCTCCTCACTTCCCAGCCCGGTGTCCTCACTCATGGATGACTCACTGTCCTGAAACAAGAGTTGACAACATTTACAGAGGAGAACACAGGGACAAACATGATGGAGAGGACCAAAACGCCAGGAGCTAATTGTCCACCAAGGTGGATGAATTTTGATGTACATGTAAGTTTATGTATAATTTTTTACACTGTTGTTATCGATTTTCCAAAGTTGTAGATCAAAACTCAACTTGGTGTTTTGGACAATCGATGTAAAGACTATGAGCAGTAGTGAGACCTTGAGAGGAGGCAGCTTATTGGTGCTGATGCTGGTGCTGGTGCAGATACTGGTACTGCTGGGTGTGCTGGTGTCCAGTCCCTCCCTCTTCACCACAGTGAGGTAATAACCAGATCCCAGCTTGGATTTCAGGAAGAGTGGTGAGCCGCAGCAGCAGAGCTTCCCCTGGGAGATGATGGCAATCCGGTCACCTAACAGCTCTGCCTCGTCCATGTAGTGAGTGGACAAGATGATAGTCCGGTCTGGTGGAGAAAACAACAGAGAAATATATTCACTTGGGCTGATCATTTGCGTGTTGTGTACAGTAACAGTAAATGGTGAAAGAAATGAAAGGACAGAAACACTAGCATTCATAACACCAGTGCTCTGAGACTGGAGCTTTCAGAGTCTTCTTAACTTACTGACAAAACTGAAATCTTCAGATTTGTAATCCCCCATTTAAGTAGAAATCAATGTGTTTGCTCCCAGAAACAAGCAAGCGTTACACTCCATACTAGGTAGCTGCTCTTAGTCATGTCATTTCTTCTCCTAGATAATATATCTCTGGCCTCTAGCAGCTTAAAATGTGGCATCCTGTTCACCCCTCACTCACAAGAAAACATAATAATTTGTAGAGTACATATTTGTATATATTTGATGCAGTTAATCATCTTGAAACCTACAAAAAATACAGTACATCAAGGCTTCTTATTCTAACCCCCCTGCAAACTGAGACTGTCCATAGACCCGCACCTTTGCGGTATTTGAGCAGCAGATCCCAGATCCCTCTGCGGGAGTAAGGATCAACTCCAGCTGTAGGTTCATCCAGAACAACCACCTTAGATCCTCCAACAAATGCGATAGCCACAGACAGCTTCCTCTGCATGCCACCTGACAGAAACACAGACAGAGAGTTTCAACTTTGGAACTGCAACAAAAATATTTATCAAGAAAACACAAATGGAAGCCCTTTATATTAATATAGTTAAACTAGTTTACCAGAGAGGTTTTTGGTCTGTTCGTGTCGTTTGTGGAGCAGACCGACATCGTCCAGCAGAGTGTCCAGCTCTGCTTTAACCTCCTCTTCAGACAAACCCTTCAGACACCCATAAAACCACACATGCTCCTCCACTGTCAGTCTGAGACAGAGAGAGGGACAGACTCAGAACAAATATGAAAATCAACTATTCCTTTGAATAAATCTGGCTATGAAACTCAGACTTTTTCAGACTTTTTAATCACTTCAAAATAATGTGTCTCATTTGAACTTTACATGTCAAATAGGACATTGTGTTGTGGACAAACTCCCAGCGTCCTTCGGATGATGTCCATGTCGTGGCGAATGTCCATCCCCTTGATGTACACAGTCCCAGAGGTGGGTGGGAACAGGCCAGTCAGGACAGATCTGACCAAAAAAGTCATATACATTCTTTGTTCTGGTCCAACTTCCACATTACATTAGATCACAATCCCACATATTACACAGACTTAAATTCCCACAACCAAAAAATGACAAGAAATTAAGTAACAAAAATCTTACTTTTGTAAAAATAAAAAACTGTTCTAAAGGATGATAAAAAAGGCATCAGTGCTGACAGTCCTCAGCTGTACTCACATGGTGGTGGTCTTGCCGGCTCCATTGTGGCCGAGGAACGAGGTGATCTGCCCCTCGTAGAACTTCAGGTTGAGGTGGTTGACGGCCAGTTTGGCTCCCTTCTTGTAGATTTTCACCAGGTTTCTGATGCTCACGCCCAGGATCAAGTTACTGGGTTCTGACTCAATGTGATCTGATGACAGACACACAATTTACACACTTAGAGGAGACAATATAAAATCATACTGAGAACAGAACTCCAAACAAATTTCCAAAATGAAAAGGAATATGGGTGGCAGGAATCAAGACACATCAACAACGTGAAGTCTGGACCAACGCTCATCCTCAGTTTCAGTCTTCATGTGTTCTTAAACATTGTAGTTAACAGGCTTTTTGTCTCAGCTCATTAACTTGATTGTAGTTAATGGGTTTAAGATTACGAAACTACCTGAGTCTTTTAACTGGCATCAAAAACAGAGGAGAAGATGGTAGATAGCCTCCAACCTGCCACCACAATCTGTGGCAGGTATGTGTGACTTCTGTTTACAAACTGATGACTGCCTTTAAATAAATGTCTCCATTATAAATCATACAATGAAAGAAAAGTAGATAAACTAAGAGAAAGAAGTGCTGGTGCGCAGCAGCTCCTGGAATCTCGTACCTTCATCCTGTTCCGTAGGTGCCGGGGGGATCGGCAGGCCTGCCTCCAGGGGAATTCCACCCCAGTAGTTGAGCTGGAAGATAAAATACCAAGGCCTGGGGATCCCATATTCACCTGGTGTAAAAACACAAACAAGGTAAAATGTTTGTATTTTCAAAACTGGGACTAAATGAAGCACAAAGTACCAGTTTAACCAGGAACTCCATTTGTTTGTAAAGCTTTTTTTTTTTCAAAGGTCTCATATCTGCTGTCACTAAAATAACATTATTCCTTTAGAGAGAGGGGAAACTGTGGTCAGCTAACCTTGACCCCTACCTTCAATTCGACAGGAAATAAAATACACACTATATTTTTAGCACTTTTAGCCAGATAAAGTTCAGGAAAGATTCTGCCTAAGGAAGACCCAGTAGGGTCAAAACATTGCTTTTATCCAGTGCACTCAATGTGTGTTCCTATCTAGATTAAGTTCCCAAGAAAGTGAATGCAGTCGTACCAGGGAACACTGCTTCGATGTACCAGGCTGCAACAGCGTAGATGAAGGCGTCCACGTAAAGCATGGTTATAGAGATAGTGAAGCTGTAGGAGTCTCCTTCCACAGGGCTGGAGCGCAGGTTGTACCACTGGATGCCCACACCTTGCTCCTCGTATTGAGAGAAGTATTCACAGCCGAACCCAAACGCCACAGGAGAGAGAAAACTCTGAGGAAAGAGGAAGAGGAGTCATTTTTCTAGAACTGCGCATGTCAAACTGTGGGAAGAACTTCCCCATTGTAACCAGAATTCCTCTACTCACAGCAAGGACTCTGTGTGTGGTGTTGAGGTGGTCTCTCCAGGCGACACAGAGTACATAGGGCAGGTAGAGGCTAAAGTATATGAGCCCACCACAGGCAGCGGCAAGGTTAGCTTTGGAAAAGAAGGTGCTGATGAGGAAACACTGCATGATGGTGGCGGTGGCGAACGCGAGGAGGAAGAAAAGGACAACAGAGGGGTTGCTGTATGGCAAGATGTCCCCCCACTGGAAAATAAGACGAGAAGTGACTATAGATGTGTATTCTTTTAACGTCAGCTATAAATTTCCAAGAAGCAATAAAAACATCAGAACACTTAGCTACTTTCTTACTTAGCTATTTTCTTTAATGTGTACTTATGTGTCCTTTAATATGTCTGCTGCAGTGAGTGGTCATCTTGCCTTGAGCAGAGCAATAAGAAGAGCTGCAGAGACCAGGAAAGGAACAACGCTGCTGATGAACCAGCTGAGCCACAGCGTTCCTGTTCCCAGACCCATAATCCTCATGGTCTCCTTCAGCCTCGCCTCCTTCTCGTATACCACGCCTTTGATGATCATGGCAACCGAGTAGATCCAGGCCAGAGTCATGAAGAGTGGCAGGGAGCGGTTTAGCACTCGTAGGAAACTGTGGAAAAGCAGGGGCGAGGGGAGAGATCAGAATAAACATCTCAATTTAGTTCCTAATGCAAAATAATGATCCTGTGGAAACTTAACCAGAACCACTGGTAACAAGTCAGAGGTCCAGGTGGGAGACTGTGGATGTACTAGTCTGTTCCCAGTAGAAATGTGTGGAATGTGCATGGTTCATAAAAACATCAATTTACAACAACATACGACTCACACATCGTCCACGTAGCAGGGGTACGGCATCTGCTGGATGTAAATGCCCGTGGTCTGTTGAACTCCAGTCAGGACTCGGCTCACAGCTTTTTCCACCAGGTCCTGGATGTATACAAAGCCGCCCCAAATGTAGCGCATGTCGTTAAATGGGTCAGCTGCTGGTCCAGGATCCCAAAACCTGACAAAAAGATAAAAAACAGCGGTTTCTGTTTTTTGGTCAGCACCAAGAAAAACAGAATTTCCTCGTTGCTCTGTGAAAATTAAAGGCTAGTTTTTGGCTTAATATCATTGATTTTAAAATACAGAATGTATATCCAGTGCTTTAAACCAAACCAAAGCTGTATCCTTGTGATTCCAATGAAAAGATCCATTAACTAACGTGAAAGTGAAGCAGGATAAAATCAAGACATTTCAGGTGTTTTCTCAGTACCTGTCCTTGATCTTGTTTGTCCGGGTCACATCATCGATGTCCATTCGGATCTTGTAGGTGATGTGGGGCGGAAGCTCAGGAGATGAGGAGTTTGGCAGCAGGAAAACCACACCTGCCCAAAGCTGCCTGTCCTCCAACAGCTCCAACGCTCTCTCAATCAACTGACCCTCAGTCTCCAACCCCTCCAGTTTGTTAAGAGAGAAACACTGCAGCAGAGGAAAGAAAATGGAAAAGATAGGAAAAACAACCCCACTAATTTGTAGTCAGAAAACAAAACAAAACAAACAGGAAAGAACCTCAGTGACTTGTGCGAGAGTGGTGATGGTGTGGCTGATGTCGTTGTAAAGATCCAGCCAGGTAGGTGGCGCTTCAGGCTTTCTAGGGGCCTGTGGTGAGGGTGTGGACAGGAAACGAGCGATCCGCGAGGCCGTCCAGGATGTCCTCTCCAGACTCAGGTTGACCAGCACAGCGACCTCTGGCCGCCTCAACAAATCCTGTCATATGCGCACAGATACACATTACATGAAAAGAGGATTTTTAGCACTCATTATGTTACAACAGATTCATCCTCCTGGCAAGATAAGCAGTAGTTGCGGAGTCAGACCTGCAGCAGCTGAATCTCCATGCTGGTCTCCATATAGTTCTTAAAACGGGGTCCCACCTCCAACCAGGCTTCATTCAGTTCCTGGAGGATTTGCAGGTCCTCAAATGTTTTGTTCAACTTAAGCAGACACAAGTTGTAGTCAGGTTAAATGGATGTATTTACCTTATAAAGCTTTTAGTTGTCTTACAACCAGTATAACAACAGAATACACCTTCAATCCCAACATTATTAAGATTTCAAACAAACAGATCTTTGTCTAAGGGTGTTGCAAGTGGTATCTGATTTCTCTAACCAAGCCACCAGTAATTTTCAGAACAAGGAAATTTTAGTTTGATAAGTGTGTCAGACTCCCATCCCAGTGTGAGACACACAACCTGAACATTTGCCCTTCAGCTACACTCTAAACTCTGTACTACTAACCCACATTAAAAGTGTGACTCTTTATGAATCCCAAGAGAAGAACTGCTTTTAAGTGGTGATGAGGCATATTTTGGTTATATAAAATGACAGCAGTGAAACACTTTAACAGTTCCCTTCTATGGTAAATACAGTATATGTAACAATTTTCAGACCTAGAGGATTTGAGCACTTGATATGAACCAATTTAGCTGACAATTGTCATGGTGATCCATCTCGATGATAATCTGTTCATTGAGGACAAAAAGTAAACTTGCTGCACCTCTTTCATGACTTGCTTTACTGCAGGAGTGTCTGGCGTGTACAGCAGTTTTCCTATAAAAAGAGGTTTGATTCCTCGCCACACGATGCGAGACAGAGGGTTGGACTCCAGACCCTGGATCAAACTTTTACAAAACGGAGCTGCAAGGTGGAAAGAACAGACCATGCAAGGAATATGTTATGTGAACACACCTAGATACAAAAACAGTACACACAGGACAGAAATGACACAGCTGGAATTTGATAGTCAGATTGTGTTGTTAGATTGTAAATGATCTCTGACTTCAGAGCACAAGCTGTCAAATATGAGCACCAATTAAATTTAATATCCAGCCATAATATATGAAAACATACTAATACCACACAAACTCTGCTCTGCAAAGCCTCTTACTGGTGTTGTTGTCACGGTCCAGGTCAGTGTCCTCTGTGCCGTTTTTGCCTAAGAAGGACTTGATGTCATTGTCTTCATACCAGTTGAGTGATGGGATGCGTTCGCCGCCAACCTCAGGGTGACCGCACATGATCCTTGAAAAAGCTCGGAAGCTCTCTCTGGGTAGCGCTGTGCGATTCTCTGGGGACAGAAGACGAAGAGCTGCGGTCATCTCTGCAAAGCTGGAGAGGGAGGAAAACTGGAGGAAGAGCAAAAGGTTTGGAGGAAGAGAAAGGAAACACATGAGCAACAACAAAATGAAAAGAAACAAAAAAGTTGAAGTATACAAATGAGACAGACACAGATGTATGGGAATTATCAGATATATGTTCTTACATCATCCATGAAGACAGCCAGCTCCTGGGAAACTGAGGTGACGGCCTGACTGATGACCCTGAGATCTCCAGCGTTTGCCATCAGACGTTCTCTCTGACAGGGAGAGACAGATACGTTCACTGCTGGCACGTGTTGTAACTCGTCAGAAGCAACTCAGTATTATGGCAAACTGTATCTAAATTCACTGAATTTTACTTGTATTTTTGCAAAAGGTAGCGCTCCCTGTTCGCTGATTCCTACCGTGAGGAACTTGGTGAAGTCGAGCTGAGAGAGAAAAAGGCGCTCGGCCTCTCGCAGGACGTCAGTGGGCAGGTCGCACAGCTGAGTCTGGAGATCATTCATGACGGCTTCTCCTCCATCCACCGTCAGAAACTGTCCTAACATGCTCACATTACACACCAAGTCCTTCAGCTGCATCTCAGCTCCAGCCATAGCAACCTGCAAGGATCAAAACTGATTATCAACATTTACTTTTAATAATGTTACACTTGCTCTTATGTGTAATTATTACCTGTGCTGATGGTACATTTTCTATGCTATTTTCCATGTTTACAAATGATTTCCCTCGTATTTTTCAGGTCTTTCTTAATTTTACTGCACTCAGTTTTTTATCCATTTATTTTGTTTTTATAACTGAACCTTAATTTAATCCTGTAAATCAGTTAAGAAAAAAATATATTTCCTGTTTTATTTGTGAATATTATTTTTTGCATCTTATTCATTATAATAGATTCCAATTATTTTTTATTCAATTGAAACTAAAATGAAACAGATTATCTCATTTTTAAAAAGACTATTTTCTAAGGGTTTAGTGGGTTATTACTCTATAAATAAAATTTCTGTTGTACGAGGATTTACAGCTGATAGCTCACCTGAAGGTTAAGACGAGCCTTCATCAGCTGGTCCACAGTCTCAGGTGACAGGCTGCTGTTGGTCAGGAGGAAGGTGGAAAACGTCTCATTGGGTCTCAGGTAATCTTCTATTCTTTCAACTGCAGAAGAAAAAGAAACATTAACTCCTGAATTACAAATGAAAATCCACAATAGAATATATCCAAATGTATTTAGAATAGATCTTTGGAAACACAAGTGGTTTGCAGGTTAGCTCATGCTCTGTGGGATATGAACAATGGTTAATTTGTTGTTTTTCCAGTAGCACAACATCCAGTTCTTGATTTACTTTATATCCTCTTATTCAATAATTCATATCTCTGGCTGAAATGAAACAATAAGCACAATGTTTGCCTTTGGTTGGTTCCAGTAATGCACTATACTTCATAACATTAAATTGCACTCAGCTCTGGAGACAGAAATAATGTGGCTGAGTTTTCCATCATGCATGACTATGACTTACATCCGACAGGCTAGCTTACCTAATTTGCTGGTGTGTATTGCTTGACTGAACATCCTCCTCTCTTAAATTTTGGGTTTTTAATCCTGTTATACTTGATACTTCTTTCTTTGTTTACAGTCTTGTTGGTTTTACTTAAAGTAGGTTGTGCAGTTGTGTGAAAGTCTGTCAGTTATAAACATATATTTACCATAGCTATAGAAATGTTAAGCTACATGACAAAGAGACTGTGCCGTCATTGATGTATTCACTGATTCAAACACTGTGGTCATCTCGTCTCCCTGTTCTCCACCGCACGATGACCTTATTTAAACTGCACAACTTCACTCACAGAGGCTAAGGCTCTATTGGGTTTCTCCATATACATAATTTATTCTGACTCCTGGAAAGCAATCTTAAAGATATACATTGACCTTAAAAGTGCTTGTCTGTCTTGCGTGTTTTTGCCTTACTACAATAACTGTACTCATATTCATTATGTGTAATCTAATAATATTTAACTGTCTGACTAGCATTGCACCCTCATGGTATGTGTTAAGTGTCACTATGTCAATATATCAGTGTATCCCTTCAGGTCAGTGCTAGAGGATATTCAAACAAGCTGTGGTACTTGGCCAGGCTCCACGCCTCTCTCCCAGCTTCCGGACGCTCTCCATCAGGTCCTGAAAGCCAGAGAAGCTCCGGTTTCCACTGTAGGACAGGACAGTCTGGGCGTCCACGAAGAAACGAGACAGTCTGTAGGAGCGGAGCGACAAGAGGAGTCCTTACTGAGTTATATTTAACTGCTGCCCAGCAAGTTTTTTTAACCAGCACACACCAACTTTCCAGTTGTGAACACCACCAGGTGTCTTCAATGAGGTGACCAGCTGTCTCCAAATGTAAAACTGGGTTCATTCAA